>CM053333.1:5771137-6116137 GCA_028583605.1 Dastarcus helophoroides
CTATTAGATGTCAATCATTTCTATGTCTCTATGCTGATGTTGAGATGAATATTGAGCCGAGAACCAGTCTGTGACGATGAAAAAGAATGTCCTGTCCTTGCATTGCAGAAAGAAAAAATACTGTATAAATGGCAAAATCCGGGGTGTTTTTTAAATCTAACCTCAATTAACCCCTGTTAATGAGAACTGATTCGTTGTTATTAAGAGATCTCATAAATATATGTAGGGTTTCAAAATTATAGCATAGTGGTCATAAACAAAAACAAAAAAAAAGTTGAATGAAAAGAAAAAAAAATAGTTATTATAGACGCATGACAGAAGATAAAAACATCGACGTATTTTATCGGAGGGTTTCCACTTGATTCTTTAAAAAGCAGAGTGATCATGTCCAGTCTAACTTTGTATCCTTGAATCATTAATAGACTTGTTTTCTAATGAAGTGCTTTTCTTCTGTTAACCTGTGACCTGTGACCATCCCTAAATAACAAGGAAAATCCTACATATTCTTTACAAAGGGGGGCAATAGTATAGATATCAATTTAAATGAAATTGTAGCTACTTGCAAAGATTCTTGCCCTGGCACAACTATAATTTATAAGTGATCGCTTTATTTAAAGAACGTGCCGAATTCCTAGGATCATTGTCGTTAACCCACTTCGATAACTTTGTAAGAAGGTCTAGTGGTATACAGTATATTTGATATTTCGATACTGAGAACCATTAACTGCATATTTATCCATCAAGAACTGATCTAGTGTGTATTGGTTTGCGATTTTTGACTGCAGGTCTGGACTGCAGATCTTCGCCTCTTCGATATCCATCAGTCAATGGTCAGCATAATGTGTGTTGGTTTGCGATTTCTGATTCCAAAGCATGCAATGCTTTAGAATCATGCATTCCGCCACTATCGCCTTTATTGAGAAAAACAATCTCTAGAGCTCTAAGAGAACAACCAAACAGATGCTAGCCACTAGTCACAATCTTGTTGCTACAGTAGACTCCTAAAAGTTGCGCTCACCGTACTGGATCAAGCGTTAAAGTTGCTACTTCCCGTAATCCCTACCATTGTCGAAAAATATATATATTTTGTTGCTCCTTGCGCGGTTAAGTGGGTTATTCAAAAGCGACGCTAAAATCGGAAATCCAATTCGTTGTTCGAAAATTAGAGTAGGGGATTATCCGCGCAACTTAACGATGGTATCCTGACAACTTTAACGAGCGCGCAACTTTAACGAGCGCGCAACTTTAACAAGCGCAACTTTAGCGGGAGTCGACTGTGGCATCTGTTTGGTTCATTTTTATCATCCTGCCTCTTTGCCTCTTCGATATCCGCCAGTGAGTGGCGGGCATAATGCATGTGAAAACATACTAAATAGTGATAATGAAAACTGAACTTTCTATTATAAAACACTCAATAAGATCTTGAAAGTATTTCACATGTGTGAAGCAACTGCCTTCAAAATTTTGGATGAACAACTTGAATATTAGCTTACAATGGATTCCCCAAAATTTTACACTCCATCAAAAGCATATCACAAAATAAATAAGAACTAGAAGGCTAACTCTCATTACGTGACCATTTGAGTCCCGTGACCTTGAAGCCCGTTAATGTTGAAAGTGCCAGTGCAGTAGAGATGGCAAGGTTTGAGATTTTGAAAGAATCGAATCCGGTTATATATCCAACCCTTGGACCCTTTTTTTAGAATTGCAGTATTATGTTTCGTTCCACCAATGTTAGTGTAGGATTTAATTCATGTAAGTAATTCCTAAAATTACTCAACTAGATCAAAACACAATAATTGAAATAACATGCAGTACGCCTATGTATGTAAAAAAGCTGTTTATAACAGTTCGAGGTTGTCGGTATCGACCACAAAGAGATAAGGCGAAAGTTAACCTTTTGATTGTTACTTATTTTGTGACCATATCACATTGGTAACAATTGTTTGCAACAGCAAACAATTGTGAACTCTGTGAAGACAACCAATACTATCAACAGAGCTGTAACTAAGTGTAATTAAAGGTGAAAATTGAATTTGTATGCAGTTTTATTGGCTTTTTCTTCGCCGGTCACTCCTTTCACAATCCTAAATTTCAGTACCTTCTATTAAGGAATGGCAATCTGTTTTAGATTGCCGCAAACAGAAAATTGAACTTACAAAAAAAGTCTAAAACTGAAGGACGTCCAAAATGTACCCCATTTCCAAAACAACTGCCATGAAAATTCCTCATGAACACCTTGAATTATTAAAGCATGCAATGCTTTGGAATCCCGCATTCCGCCACTATCGCCTTTATTGACAGAAACAATCTCTAGAGCTCTGAGAGAACAACCAAACAGATGCTAGCAACTAGTCACAATCTTGTTGCTACAGTAGACTCCTAAAAGTTGCGCTCACCGTACTGGATCAACCGTTAAAGTTGCTACTTCCCGTAATCCCTACCATTGTCGAAAAATATATATATTTTGTTGCTCCTTGCGCGGTTAAGTTAGTTATTCAAAAGCGGCGCTAAAATCGGAAGTCCAATTCGTTGTTCGAAAATTAGAGTAGGGGAATATCCGCGCAACTTAACGATCGTATCCTGACAACTTTAACGAGCGCGCAACTTTAACGAGCGCGCAACTTTAACAAGCGCAACTTTAGCGGGAGTCGACTGTAGCATCTGTTTGGTTCATTTTTATCTTCCTGAATCAAAAGAAGAGTCGCAGCATTGGAATTTGAAAGATGAACCAGGCCAAATAAATTTGAAACTCAATTGTGACTATTTCTTGTATTTCAATCTGGAAGAAACCTTCCTGGAGTACGTCCTGTGGATGAAATTTCATTACATCTTGCCGCAAATAAGCATTTAAAGAGCAAATCAGAAGGTGCAAAGGTTTAGTGAATGCAGCAGAGAATACCACAATAAAAAAATTAAAACCAAGTATTTTTATGGTTGTACATCATTTAAAGAAACCCCTCGTATAAAGAAGGATTCGACCAGCAATCAGTCAGTGCGTAAGTCGAATTTTTGGTTGATCCGCAAAAAATTCTACTTACACCTTCCACCCCTTCCTAATAAACTTGATCTTGTTTAACATTCAGCTAGGTACTGTAATGAGCAAAGGCAAAGAGTTCTTTTAAGTTTCTTTGGGCAAAGTCTCGATAGCCACAAATCCAAAAACTGGAAGCATCAGAATACCAAAAAAAGGAACATTTTTTTATTTTGGTGAAACAATCTGGTCCTTGATTATCTACAAGTATTGATATACCTGTTACCTGTTACGTATGGAGCATTCTTTTGTACGGATGTGAGGCTTGGTACTGTAATGAGCAAAGGCAAAGAGTTCTTTTAAGTTTCTTTGGGCAGTCTCGATAGAAAAAGCCACAAATCCAAAAATTGTAAGCATCACAATAGCAAAAAAAGGAACATTTTTTCTTTTGGTGAAACAAACTGGTCCTTGATTATCTACAGGTATTGATATACCTGTTACCTGTTACATATGAAGCATTCTTCTGTACGGATGTGAGGCTTGGTACTGTAGTGAGCAAAGGCAAAGAGTTCTTTTAAGTTTCTTTGGGCAGTCTTGATAAGAAAAGCCACAAATCCAAAAATGGTAAGCATCACAATAGCAAAAAAAGGAACATTTTTTTCTTTTGGTGAAACAAACTGGTCCTGGATTATCTGCAGGTATTGATATACCTGTTACCTGTTACATATGGAGCATTCTTCTGTACGGATGTGAGGCATGGTACTGCAATGAGGAAAGGCAAAGAGTTCTTTAAAGTTTCTTTGGGTAGTCTCGATAAGAAAAGCCACAAATCCAAAAACTGTAAGCATCACAATAGCAAAAAAAGGAACATTTTTTTCTTTTGGTGAAACAAACTGGTCCTTGATTATCTACAGGTATGGATATACCTGTTACCTGTTACATATGGAGCATTCTTTTGTACGTATGTGAGACATGGGCGCTTAAAATTGACACTATGAATAGGATATAGGCCTTCGAAATGTGGTGTTATTGGAGAATCCTCAAAATCTCTTGGACTACATATATTAGTAATAAAGAAGTTCTCAGACAGCTGGATAAAGATCGGGAACTCCTGAGCACCATAAAAACAAGAAAAGTTAGCTATTTTGACCAAATACCATATTCCCCACCCCTGATCATCGAGGGAAAAGTTGAGGGCAGAAGATGGCTAGGTCGCAAAAAGCTATCGTGGCTACGAGACATCAAAAATTGGACAGGACTGGGAGTAGAGCAACTGTTCCGAGTTGCGAAAGTTAGAGAACGATTCAACAAAGTTGTCATGGAGATAGCCCACGCTTGAAGACAGGCACGGCACCGAAAGAAGAAGAAGACTGATATACAGCTTTTATTTCCTGAAACCAAGAAAGATTAAAAAACACACAACTTGCTCTAACGCGTTTCAATAGCCAAACTATCATCTTCAGAGAGACCTCTGATATAACATTGCAATAATTCTTGAAAGTACGAGAATGAAATATTATGCGAAACTTGATTTGGGTTTAAATTACAAAAAAGCATACATCATGTCCATTAAAATATATTTTTTTCGATTGCATTGATAACTCTGAGTGATGAACATGATGAGTACTCTTCTGTGCAGTTTACACGGGATAGTAACTTGCGATAGCACTTGCGAGAGCGACTTGTGAGAGCGAATATATTTTTTGACCATACACGACTCTTTCTGCCTCCAAATGTACGATTTGCACAACCCAATGGCAGACAACTTCCAACAAATTGGAAATAAATCTGAACTTGCCTACAGCGCTCTCTACGGTTGTTACACGTGCAAATAATTGTTGCGACAAGCACTTGTGCAAGTTTTGCTCTGAGAACACTCTCAGAGACTGTTTACACTACTTAAGTTCGCTGGAAGTACCTCTCAGACATCGACTTGCGATAGTTTTACTTGCTCGTATAAATGGCACAATAGTATGGGATCTCATGAACGTCAATGGAGAAAAACGATTAAGAAGTGAACCCTCCCATGTTGGCTGAATTGTCACTATGAACGCTCTAGGGTCCAGAGGTAGCACATCAAACAAGGCATAATTATAAAGACGTTTAATTTGTCTATCCCCAACCGGAATTGTGTGCACATACACCGATCTGCTTTACTTAGAACCAAGGCCAATCCACTGCAAAGGGCAACCCCATTATGCGAGTAGGATGCGGAAACAAGGATAGATGGCGATGAACTGCCTTCTTAAATGAGGATAGGTTTTAATTTTTGGGGAAAGTTCCGTTCGGTAATGAATTCCATAGCTTGAATGTTCTATAGAAAAAGTCTTCATAGACAGACGTCGTCACTGTGTCAAGCTGGCCAGCACAGACATTTGTTGCCTCTGATTGTTCTGGCCTAAAAATCTTACCTTGTGGGATCAATCCTAATAGTTTCTGCGAGCGATTCCCATGAAAGTACTTATAGAAAAGAAATAAGTCACCAACCATCCGCCTGTGGTCTAGTCTAATTATATTTTAATTCGTAAGTTTTTTAGTTGTTTTATAATCAGACATATATGGATACTATTCTGTGAATAGATGGCTGAAAAAATACCAATAATGTTGTTGACAGATGGTACCGATGAGGATCCTTATTCTAAACTTAATTGGAATAAATGAAAATTATTTTTAAAATTCTGCATATTCTTATATATTTGCTTCTATCTTTCATTCCTCTTTTATATGTCTATCTTTTAAAGTCATTGGACCATGTGATCAATGATGAATGTATCGAAGGAGGTGGACTATTAAACGTATTAATTCATTAGACAGGGAATAAGTGTCAGGATGCAAGGATGCCCAGCAGTTAACAAATTAGTCAAGCCTTAGTAGTATATGTGCAAGTAAATAATCTGGTGTGAATATGCTAGCCATGCTGTGTAGATTAGGTAGCACATGCTGAGAAAAGATGCCGCTTAAAAATAACAGCTTGTTTGACCATCCACTGCTGGATATCTGCAGGAGTCGACACCCTGCTGTCACCTTCCTGCGCTATGTCCAATGTGATTTCAATTATAACTGGCAATATTAAATTCAACTTGTATCCTTGAATTTTTCATTTATTAAATTAAATTCGCCTTTTAGTACATGATGTTACGTGTTACTACTTATTATTTCTTTAAGTTGAATCTCTAAAGTCAATTTTACCATGTCAAAGAATAGTTAATAAGTTAATCATCCAAGTTTACATTATCTCGTTGATAGTTATTTGGCATATCATGAAGATGTTAATAGCATCGTAACTGCTTTTTTAGAAATGTAACAATAGCTTGAGTGTTTGGGGCATTAAACGTAACCTGATTTTTTGTTGCTTAATCCAAAAAATTAGGTTCAAGTTGTTTTTACAAGAAATTAGAAAAGGAGACCAAATAGACCCCTGGGTTACATCCTGCATTCATTTCAAATGTCTCAGAGATGATTTCATCACCAACGAAGTTCGAATGTTTGTATCAAATCAACCTAAATCTTGTTCTGGTTTGAGATTTTCTGTTGTAGTAACTCGCAAAATGTAAACAAAATGTATAACCAAAAACTTTGAGCAAAGGCGATGAGATTAGTTCTTAAAATAGTACCTTCAAAGATACCATAACTGAACTCTATTTGAAACTATTGAATATCCAAAATAATTTTAAATCCATATTCGTTTCAAAACCGTTTCAGTGTTCAGCACAATGGGCCCGGAAATGGGGGCCTAGGTGCTGGCCTAAACTTTAGGCAACCCACAACGAGACCAGAATCCAGATCCAGAACCGTTTCAGTATTTGGAATATATCCTGATCCGAAGTATTGTACCCCTAAGAACTCTTATCAACACATTCACTAGCCAGTTGAAATTATAGGGCAGAATGATTAGAGCGAAATAGCTAACTAATGAGCAACAAATCTTTAGGTAACTATTTCAGTGTACAATGATTTTTATATTGGGTTGGCAAGAAAGTAATTTTGTTTTTTCCACATAGACAGCGTTATTTAAGTCCAAAGAAGGTTTCACCCCTTTACCACATCGGGTGGTAAAGGGGTGAAACCTTCTTTGGACCTAATCACAAGCCACAGTGTTTAGTTCAGTGCTTTAGCGTTATTTAAATTTTTTTGAATGAATTCTGAGGGTGATGCTCTTTACGTTTTAACATTTGATATCAGACAGATCGAGGTTCATTTTGAAGCACGTGGTGACAGATTTTATTTGTAGCTGATAGTTGAGGGTCAATTTTAACATGGAGTGCAAAAACAAACAATTTCGGCTCATTTTACTTTTTTATTTCCGTAAAGGACGGGAAGCTGCCGAGGCTCATAAAGAAATATGTGAAGTTTATGGTGGTGATTGCAAAACTGAACGCACTTGTCAGAATGGGTTTAAGAAATTCTCGAGATTTTTCACTCAAAGATGATCAATGTTCTGGTCGACCTACTAAAGTTGATAATCATCAAATTAATGCCATTATTCGTCATACAACTGTTCGAGAGATTTCGTTGAGGTTAAATGTATCATACACAACCATTGAGAATCACTTAAAATGTCTTGGACTCGTTAAAAAGCTCGATATTTGGGTTCCGGATAAATTGAAAGATATTCATTTGACGCAACGAAACAATATTTGCGATACGCATCATAGGCGCAATGAAAATGATCCCTTTTTGAAAAGAATCATTACTGGTGATAAAAAATGGGTCACCTACAGTAACATCATTCGAAAACGATCATGGTCGAAGCACGATGAACCAGCACAAACCGTATCAAAAGCTGAATTGCATCAAAAAGAGATCATGCTGTTCATTTCGTGGGATTATAAAGGTGTTGTGTATTTTGAGCTGCTTCCAAGGAACCAGACAATCAATTTGGATGTGTACTGCCAACAACGAATGCAACTGGATGAAGCAATCAAAGAAAAAAAGGCAGAATTGGCAAATCAGAAAGGAATTATGTTCCAGCATGACAATGCTAGGCCTCACACATCTTTGATAACTCGTGGGAAATTATTGGAGCTTGGTTGGGAAGTGATGTCGCATCCCCCATACAGCCCTGATTTAGCACCATCTGTTTGCCATTTATTTCGTAGTTTACAGAACTCTGTAAATGGTAAAAATTTCCCAAATGATAATGACCTTAAATCGGACTTGGTTCAGTTTTTTTCTGAGAAGCATCAGAAATTCTATGAGCGCAGAATTATGAAGGTTCAAGAAAGATGGCAAAAGGTCATTGAACAAAATGGAAAATATATAATTAATTAAAGTCTATTCTTTGTATTAAAAAAATGTGTTTTTTTTCATACCACAAAACCGAAATTACTTTCTTGCTAACCCAATATCTCTATACACTTGAAAATGTCCAATTTTCTCATTCATGGTTTCTTTAATCAACCCAGCTAATGTTTCACAAATTCCTTGTTCTTGTCTTGCTTTATCTTTGGTGAGCAAGAAGAATACGAGACGAAAAGTTCTTCTAGCAAGATCAAGTATTCTTGTCAAAAAATTTGCAAGAAGCAAGATTTCTTCTTCTTCAAGACAAGAAGTAAAACAATTCGTTGTCTCGCTTAGCAAGACAAGACAAAAAATCTTGCTTTGTACGTCACTAAACTCAGCTGATAAAAACTCAAACAGAAATTCCACAAAATAAATTAGCGTTAAATGAATAAAAAGAATCAATCATTCTAATACTAACTAAAACATGTATCCTAAAAACTTAAATGACTACGCATGCATAAAATTAATATTTAGTGCCTAAACAGCCGGATTATTTAATTTCGAAGCACATTAAATATTTGTCGGCAGTTAGATTGTTGATTATAAAAAAATTTGCCAACGAAGAAACTTCTTAATATAGCCATAGAAGAAATGCCTATTTTATCGAATGATTTGAAGGTGGTAAACTTTATAAAAAAAAGGGGAAATCGATTTGTAAATAACACATGAGTTAACAAATTTCGGAGACATCGTATGTTTCCCTCATCAATTCACAAAACTCTAAACGTTTGTAGTGGCCGATTTTCACGTGAAAAACCGAATCGTCTAACAAACATTTTGAAGCCTTCGGGGTCGAAAATATCGCTTCCTGATTTGCATCTTTTCATCTTTCAGGCATAACCTAAAAAATATTTCATTTATCCCAATTCCCGATCGCAAGGTTTGCTATTGCATTATCCAGCAATGTTGAAGCTACTTGGACTCGTAACAACCCGAATTTGTATCATACTCATTTTTCTCTCTCTTCTCTTAAATTAATAATAAACTGCAATACCCTATAGTGTGCAATATTAATAAATAGACTCCTTACATCTTTAGTTTTATAAGTTTATTATTAAAAGGGCGTCTATTTAATCGTTTAATGTAAGAGGTTGCGTGACTCTGTCAAATCATACACCTGTGGTTATTTCTATCGCAAACATCTTAATTTGCCCCAAGCTCTTTCAATTATAGCAACTAACAAATTGTTTATTATGAAGGGTGCCTTTTATCTTTTATTGTGGCATTTAATCTAACACCATCGGCAATTTATCGCCATTTATATACTATGAAATGTTCTTTAGACAATTTATGACTAGTTTCAGCTGCTTAATTTGTTTTAAACTCGCCTGCTTAAAATATTCATAATTTCTATTTAATCCATTTTTTGCATAATGCATCGAGATGAGACTTGATGTATAATTATGAATTTTATTGTTTCCTGTAGAACTGCAACAGATTTGCACAGATGTGGATCAGTTAACACGATTAAATACCTTAATTGTAAAACAAAATCACGATTATATAATTTGATAATCAAGTTTTACTCTTCAGATGTAGGATTAGTACATTATTGTCGGTACTCGTTGAAAAGCTTAAATCGGCAGAGGACATAAAGAGATTTGTCAAGAAAGATGTGTGGTTCTTTAACGGATATTATGTTAAACAAACATTATGTCGACTTGACCAACACATCGGCATATCTTCTGCGAATGCATCGCTAGTTAGAACAGGTGCTTCACAACATCCAATATTTGATGTTAGTAAATAATCGGCTCGCTTACAACTGGCACTCTCTTTAACTTCAGAAGATAATAGGACTGTCACCGTTCTCTTACCTTTGTAAACTGGTTTTTTACCTCATATTTTTCATTACATTATTATGTATCTTAACAAATCAGGATTTTACTTTTATGACAACACAGATTCATGTGGGAATACATTTTACCTTGTTCTAACCTTAAGCAAGGCTTTCGAAATGATCGCTATCCTTTCTTGAAATTTACCACTATGTACAATTTTACACACGAGTGCCATAATCTTATCAGCAATTAATTTTTTATGGTCTACTTCATCTTCAAATCTACACTCCTCAAATTGATGATTATGATGATGACAGTCTGCAAGCAAGGTTGAGTGCAGTAATTTTTGTTGTTTTACTACCAAAATTTATATCAACTATTCACAACATTGACAGATGTCTTAATTAATCTATCATTCTCGTTTACTGTTTGATAGTAAATACTCGCCTAAATTATTTTTGGAATCATTTGAGTGGTCGAGAATAATATTGTTACGGGCTTATCGGCTCGAAATGATTCACACGTGAATTGAAAATAATACCGACTTTATTACTAAACTAAACTTGGATCACCACAATTGGACAATTAACTCACTTATTATTGACTTCTACTAACTCACTAATTATATTGACTCTAACTGACTGACTCGATGGTAACCTGACCGCCTTATATAATTTTGGCATCCAGGTTCTAGAACAATTCGGCAGATAAGGTTTATCGTTTGCCGAAATTTCGGGAACGCTTATCTGCCGTTTGCTTCGTTATTGTGGTCGCTTTTCCCTTATCAGATCATTCTAGAAACTTTTCTTATGTACTAAATTCTACAATTCTATTCTAAATTCTATTCCATCTATTTACATTGCGTTACACTGCCTCCCCCTTAGGAATGATCGTCCCGATTAGTTCCAATCAGACACTTCGCCACTATATTTGCATAGTCTGTTCAGGTGTACCACTTTCATTTTACTCCTGGAGCTACGCTGGATCCTGTATACCAAGTCGTTGATCCTCTTCAGCAATTTGTACGGCACTTCCCAAGATGGTGTAAACTTCGGCGAAACTCCTTTCTTTCGCTGAGGGTTGCATAGCCATACCATTTCGCCCTCACTAAAACCATCATGCTCTAATCGGTGCCTCCCTCGACGTTCGGACGTTTGACAAGCGTATCACTCTCTGGACTTCCAGGTCTCTTATTTCTTCTATGAAAATTCTAGTTGTGTAAAATTCCAAAAATTCAGTTGGTGCTGTTGGATAAGCTGCATGAGCCAGTCTTTTTACGTCATCCTCGAATTCTTGCAGCGTTTCATCACTTTTCTGCTTCCTTACTAGTACTTGAGACTGGACCACTTGTGGCAAATGATGGTCTCCAAATCTCAGCTCTAAAGCCCTAACTAAATCTTCATAGTTAGCTAGTTCGTAGTCAGATAGAGCTCGGAGTAGTTCCAAAGCTTCTCCGCGCAGGGAAACCACCAATGAGGTCGCCTTTTCGTCTTTGGTCCATTGATTGGCTCTAGCAGCAGCTTCGAACTGTATTCTGTAGGCCTGGAACGATATTTTTCCATCTTAGGTCGGAGGTTTCACCTTTTGGGAAGAAATAATAGATACACTTTCGGATTCGTGTTGTATGACTTGTCCACTTAGCAACTTCGTCACATCATTTTCGATGTTATGTTCCAGCATGACAATGCTAGGCCTCACACATCTTTGATAACTCGTGGGAAATTATTGGAGCTTGGTTGGGAAGTGATGTCGCATCCCCCATACAGCCCTGATTTAGCACCATCTGTTTGCCATTTATTTCGTAGTTTACAGAACTCTGTAAATGGTAAAAATTTCCCAAATGATAATGACCTTAAATCGCACTTGGTTCAGTTTTTTTCTGAGAAGCATCAGAAATTCTATGAGCGCAGAATTATGAAGCTTCAAGAAAGATGGCAAAAGTCATTGAACAAAATGGAAAATATATAATTGATTAAAGTCTAAAGTCTCTTTGTATTAAAAAAATGTGTTTTTTTTTTCATACCACAAAACCGAAATTACTTTCTTGCCAACCCAATATCTCTATACAATTAAAAATGTCCAATTTTCTCATTCATGGTTTCTTTAATCAACCCATATTCATAGTTAGCTAGTTCGTAGTCAGATAGAGCTCGGAGTAGTTCCAAAGCTTCTCCGCGCAGGGAAACCACCAATGAGGTCGCCTTTTCGTCTTTGGTCCATCGATTGGCTCTAGCAGCAGCTTCGAACTGTATTCTGTAGGCCTGGAACGATATTTTTCCATCTTAGGTCGGAGGTTTCACCTTTTGGGAAGAAATAATAGGTACACTTTCGGATTCGTGTTGTATGACTTGTCCACTTAGCAACTTCGTCACATCATTTTCGATGTTACTGATCTTCTTCTGTGTTGTATTTTCTAAATCAAGAAGCCTGCTGTTGAATTCTTCTTTGACTTCGTCAATCTCTTCTTGCATTTCTTCTCTAATTCCTGTAATTTGTTCTTTCATTTCTCCTTTCATTTCTGTAATTTGTTCTTTCATTTCCCCTCTCATTTTTACAGCGTCAACTCTCATTTTTTCTGTTATAATTGCTAACAGACTACCCAATTCTTGTTTGTCTGCATTCCTTTTCTGCTCTTCTTCTTCTTCTTTTTCTTGTTGTCTTCGTTCTTCATCTTGTCGTCTTCGTTCTTTCTCCTGTTCTTTTTCTTGTCGTCTTCGTTCTTCGTCTTGTCGTCTTTGTTCTTCATCTTGTCGTCTTTGTTCTTCCTCCTGTTCTTTTTCTTGTCGTCTGTGTTCTTCATCTTGTCGTCTTCGTTCTTTCTCCTGTTTTTTTTCTTGTCGTCTTCGTTCTTCGTCTTGTCGTCTTTGTTCTTCATCTTGTCGTCTTTGTTCTTCATCCTGTTCTTTTTCTTGTTGTCTTCGTTCTTCGTCTTGTCGTCTTCGTTTTTCCTCCTGTTTTTTTTTTTGTCATCTTTCTTCTGCTTGGTCTTTAAACATTGCTAATAACGCTTGCATTTGTTGTTCCATTTTGGCCGATCTTAATCTCGTATCCATAAAGCGGATCTGAATGTTCAATGACGCGCCTCGTATAACTCTTTAACAGTTTAAAACGATAAAGTCAACTACGGCACCTGGCACGAACTTCTTTTGAGTAATAAGCACAATCCACGAATAATCCCACTTCTGACACCAGATGTGGGGCTTATCGGCTCGAAATGATTCACACGTGAATTGAAAATAATACCGACTTTATTACTAAACTAAATTTGGATCACCACAATTGGACAATTAACTCACTTATTATTGACTTCTACTAACTCACTAATTACATTGACTCTAACTGACTGACTCGAGGCATCATCATCATGGTTCTTTGGTAGTTTAACGCGGTTCCGAAACTTTCGTTCCTTTGACCGCCGTCTTTTAGTGAACATTACTGTGGTGATAATTTTGTGAGCTGCGGAGACCGCCGACTGACTCGAGGGAAAACTGACCGCCTTATATAGTTTTGGCATCCAGGTTCTAGAACAATTCAGCAGATAAGGTTTATCGTTTGCCGAAATTTCGGGAACGCTTATCTGCCGTTTGCTTCGTTATCGTGGTCGCTTTTCCCTTATCAGGTAATTCTAGAAACTTTTCTTATGTACTAAATTCTACCATTCTATTCTAAATTCTATTTCATCTATTTACATTGCGTTACAATATTGCTCTTCTATGGACAGATTCAGTCATTACGTGATGAAAATCGAAGTTGAAATGAACTCAAATACCCCCGTTTTATCATTAAATTTAACTAGTTTGCTTCTAGGAGACTCCTACAGAAAGGAGACTATAGAAAGGAGACTCCCACAGAAACGTTTGAATTAAATGAGGTAAACGTAAACAATTTCATTTTCTAAGGGTGCGATGCCATGTTGCAATTGAAATCCTTATGTAGTGTAATATTGGGTTCACAAGAAAGTAATTTCGGTTTTGTGGTATGAAAAAAACGCATTTTTTTAATACAAATAATAGACTGTAATCAATTATATATTTTCCATTTTGTTCAGAGACCTGTTTTCATCTTTCTTGCAGCTTCATGATTCCGCGCTCATAGAATTTGTGATCCTTTTCAGAAAAAAACTGAACGAAGTACAATTTAAGGTTATCATCATTTGGGAAATTTTTACCATTTATAGAGTTCTGCAAATTCATCAGATGGTGCTAGATCAGGGCTGTATGGGGGATGTGACATCACTTCTCAACCAAGCTCCAATAATTTCCCACGAGTTACCAAAGATATGTGAGGCCCAGCATTGTCATGGTGGAACACAATTCCTTTCCGATTTGTCAATTCTGGCCTTTTTCCCTTGATTGCTTCATCCAGTTTCATTAGCTGCTGGCAGTACACATCTGAATTGTCTGGTTCCTTGGAAGCAGCTCAAAATACACCTTTATAATCCCACCAAATCGACAGCATGATCTTTTTTTGATGCAATTCAGCTTTTGATGTGGTTTGTGCTAGTTCATCGCGTGCTTAGACCATGATCGTTTTCGAATGATGTTACTGTAGGTGACCTATTTTTCATCACCAGTAATGATTTTTTTCAAAAAGGGATCATTTTCATTGCCCCTAAAATGTGTATCGCAAATATTGATTCGTTGTATCAAACGAATATCTTTCAATTTATGCGGAACCAAAATATCGAGCTTTTTAACGAGTCTAAGACATTTTAAATGAGTCTCAATGGTTGTGTATTGTTGTTTAACCTCACCGAAATCTCTCGAAGAGTTATATGACGATCCTCTTTAATAATGGCATTAATTTGATTATTATCAATTTGAGTAGGTCGACCAGAACATTGGTCATCTTTGAGTGAAAAATCTCCAGAACGGAATTTCTTAAACCAATTCTGACAAGTGCGTTCTGTTATGCAATCAGCACAATAAACTTCACATATTTCCTTATGAGCTCCTGCAGCTTTTCATCCTTTATAGAAATAAAAAAGTAAAATATGCCGAAAATGTTCGTTTTTGCACTCCAAAATTGACCCTCAGCTATCAACTACAAATAAAATCTCTCACCACGTGCTTCAAAATGAACCTCAATGTGTCTGATATCAAATGTAAACATGTAAAGAACATCATCCACAGAATTTATTCAAAAAAATTTAAATCACGCTGTCTATGTAAAAAAAAGGAAATTACATTCTTGCCAACCCAATACATTGGTTGGTTTCACTCAATTGCACTTGCATGAAAACACGAACAGGATGTGAACAAATTTTATCAAAACAAGGTTGATTTTTGGTCTCCAAAGAGCCATTCATCAATCATTAAATATCTACATCATGATTCAATCATAGTCTAAACACCTTGCAAGCATCAGATATTCGTTGTATTACTTCTACTAATCTAACAGATGCAATAAACTTTCGTCAGTCCGACAAATGTCCTTAAAATAAATGCAGAATGTTAGAATGTGTCGTTAAGTGCTTGGGAACAACTGTTCCAACAACAATTTCTTTTAAAATAATTTCTGAAGCAGCATTTTAAATAAGAGCGAGGGGTGTAAATGTAAGAGGCTAATGTCTTTACGGACTGAAAAGGGTGTAATCAAAAATTTGCAAGTCTGATTTTTTTCAGCAGGGGCCTGAGTATTCTTTAAAACAGTAGATCCCTTACGCCCCTACACTCTGTTAATGTCACGGGAAAAGGCTAGAGTCAAAAGTATTTTCATTAATTTGTGACAACAGCTTGTAATATGAATTTATTTTAAAGCCCCTCGCCTGCAAAGTAGAGTTTTATTTTGACTAAAGATTTATTACTTCTACAAGAAAAAGGGTGAAGGAATTTGTAGGTAATTTGTTGATTTGTCACCTCTTCTGATGAAAAATGGGCATACTTCACTTATTTAGTTTAACTATTTTTCTGTGTTGGAAAGATCATTATTTTTTAAATTATAAGGTAAACTTACTTAAGGATTGCCGCTATGTATATTTAACGAAATTTGATATATAAGCAATGCATTAGGTTTATTGACTGCACTTTACTCTTTATATGCTTCGGCAAATACCAAACAAAATTCCAAGAAGTATTCCAAACGTTTTACAGTTTGTAAACTCTCAATAAAGGCTCTTCAACTTTTTGATGCTTATTTTAAACAATGTTATTATGTTCTTTTATTGAAATATAGTACACAATCGGGCCTACAACTAGCTTGTTTTATTGAAATAATGAATACAAAACTGGCCATTAAACGTGCCTGATATGCAAAACTAACCCATCATTATCATTTGTTTGTTGATATACTACTGAATATATTTCAACACATATTACGTATAAATTACAACCGAAAATATCACTCCGGATAATTTTAAGAGTCCAGTAAATGTAATCGATGTGATATGGTCCTCAATAATGCTCAGTATATCTGACAGATGGTTTTAGATTAAGGAATATTATCTTGTTGATCCCAGAGTTAAAGAAGTGTTGTAACCCTATGGTCCCTCTACCAGTGGCGGCTAGTGCTAAGGTTTGCAGGTTTGCGCAACCTCCAAAAAAACGTTGGGATAAAAAAGAAAGTAAATTGTTCTTTATGTTGTTTATTTTATTTATTGATAACAGATTTATTGCTACCAACCATACTGCTGAATATTGCGGATTCCGCCGATATTTAAGCGTTTGATGACATATTGGGTCCACGGTTTGCAAAGTTTGCAGGCTAGACTGCAAACTTTGCTTTACACATATGCACCTGCGCCTTAACTTGTATTTTGTTCGCTTAAAATACTTGCCCATAAGCAAGCATTAGGTTGCACTTGTGGGTGCAAACCAAATACCGATTCGCTATTAAAATCTGTCATCGGGCAATGTTCTGAGTCTTGAAACACAAATAAAAATGAATTCAGGGCAAAGTTTAATTGCACAGCCATTCTGTAACCGATTTGTGTCAAAAAAACTGGAAATTAAGCGACGTGGATGACCTATTCCAGACTTAAATATTGTGCAGACGGTATTTTGCGAAAAAAAAAGCGAAGTTTTAACAGAAGTAGTTCGCGAAGCTAAAGGAGTACCTATGCGACATTGTTATCTGCTAAGCTAAAAAACGATTCAGCTTCACTGGCCATTTAATTGCAGCAACCTTATTATATAATTTTCACTTTTCCTGAAAAGAATTTTAAAGAAACCGCCAAGGTTCATCCATTTTTTAATTTACAAAAACTAAGAACTAAACGAACCCCAATTTACGAAACAGAAAAGTTTAAATCGGCTTTTGGTTTACTTGTACTGTATAACATTATTTCAGAAAATAGTGAGCTTAATGAAACTCTAAATCTTTTAAAAATCCTTCTTCTTCCTTCTGGTGAAGCAGAATGGTGGTTCCCCAGTCTGGAAAGAATAAAAATTCTTTTAAAAAGTACATTATGCCAGGAAAGATTCTGCCATTAACGGTGTCTTCAAAGAAAAGGACTTAATCCAAGGAATACTCGACTTCAGTAAAAAGTTATTGATAAATTTGCAGCTGCCAAAGTTCCAAAAATGGCAAAAGATGCCAAAGGGGGACTTTCTCTTGTTTTTCTTTTTGTTTATTGCGAAAATAAAAATAAAATATCTCTTAATTCCTCCAGCTTAATTGAAAATTTCCAGTTTCGGCACATTTTTCAAATGTCTCTTTGCAACCCCCAAATTTTATTAGCACCAGCCGCCACTGCTCTCTACTATGAAATAGAAATTATGTACCTTAAAATCTCATCTTTTTTAATTAATAACGATCGTAAATTGTAATGCAAAAAGAACTTTTTCAAAGCTCGTTTTTAGACGAATTTGCAAGGCAAGAAGTAAACTACCAACTTTTTGTCTTGCTCAGCAAGTTAGACAGCAAGACAAGAAATCCTGATTTGTGCGTCATTAAAAATAACGTTAATATTTCAATTTTAAAACATCAGCAGTGAAAATAGCAAAAATTTGTTTGCAATAGTTTGACATAAATCACAGAAGTGGAGCATCATTCGTCATTCATCTTTAAGACTTTGAAAAACAATGATTGCTGTTTTTGTCTGGAAAAATGAAATACAAATTATGTAGCGAATTTTTTTGAAGCTCGCTTTTGAACAGTGCCGTAGCTGCTTTCAATGGGCCCTATGCAAAATGTAAAATTTAGGCGCCCAAAAGAAGATGTGACAGAAGAAAATATTTTCTTGTTCCCCTTTTCAATAATGTTCTTGTTTGTTGTTCTTAATTAAATAGAATTACCATAGAACAATTTTTTTATTACACTATCTACACCACTTCACTTGTCTCCCTGACAAAAATTCTTAAAATTGAAGACATCCTTACGTAACAATTTTAAAATTCACTGATGGAATATTGGCAACCAGTAATATTTTAGGGTGGCGTTGGATTTGCCAATCGGCAGCTTTGGTATGATGACGCATCATATCCTGTTGGGTGCGTTATTGATGGTCCAGACACTCATATCTTCATTATCGTAGGAGCTTCCGCTCCTGGCAAAACGTCACTTTTTGATAATTGTGAAACGCCGTCATTGTGTGATGCAGATTTCTATGGCTTCCGTCGAAAACTGCGGGTGGCTTGTAGATTTTCAATAGTGCTGTGGTTTTGACACTCGGGGATATTTCATATAGTTAAGGATTGATATACAAATCTTGTCCCCTGAAATCAAAAAAGATTAAAAAACACAACAAAGGTTGCTCTAACGCGTTTCGATAGCCAAGCTATCATCTTCAGAGAGATACTAACACCTAATCCCAAAATTAACCCCTATATTCTATTCTAATATTCTTAATAAATTAAGAATATTCACTTCGTGCATGATCGACTGCATCCGAAAGTGTATCTAATCATAAATGTCGTAGTGTCACAATTCCTTATTTAAAAATTGAAATACAAAACTTGTCCCCTAAACCAAGAAAGATTAAAAACACAACAAAGGTTGCTCTAACGCGTTTCGACAGCCAAACTATCATCTTTAGAGAGATACTCAGATACTCAGTAACACATTTTTTTAATACAAATAATAGACTTTAATCAATTATATATTTTCCATTTTGTTCAATGACCTTTAGCTTCATCATTCTGCTCTCATAGAATTTTTGATCCTTCTCAGAAAAAACTGAACCAACAAGTGAGATTTAAGGTCATTATCATTTGGGAAATTTTTACCATTCACTTTAAACTACGAAATAAATGGCAAACAGATGATGCTAAATCAGGGCTGTATGGGGGATGCGACATCACTTCCCAACCAAGCTCCAATAATTTCCCACGAGTTACCAAAGATGTGTGAGGCCTAGCATTCTCATGCTGGAACATAATTCCTTTATGATTTGCCAATTCTGCCCTTTCTTCTTTTTCTTTATCCAGTTGCATTCGCTATTGGTAGTACACATCCAAATTGATTGTCTGGTTCCTTGGAAGCAGCTCAAAATACACAACACCTTTATAAAACCACCAAATGGACAGCATGATCTTTTTTTGATTCAATTCAGCTTTTTTTTTAATACAAAGAATCGACTTTAATCAATTATATATTTTCCATTTTGTTCAAAGACTCTTTGGCCATCTTTCTTGCAGCTTCATGATTCCGCGCTCATGGAATTTCTGATCTTTCTCAGAAAAAAACTGAACCAAGTGCAATTTGAGGTCATCATCATTTGGGAAATGTTTACCATTCATAGAGTTCTGCAAACTACGAAATAAATGGTAATCAGATGGTGTTCGATCAGGGCTGTATGGGGGATGCGACATCACTTCCCAACCAAGCTCCAATAATTTCCCACGAGTTACCAAAGATGTGTGAGGCCTAGCATTGTCATGCTCGAACATAATTCCTTTCTGATTTGACAATTCTGCCCTTATTTATTTAATTGCTTTATCCAGTTGCATTCGCTGTTGGCAGTACACATTGATTGTCTGATTCCTTGGAAGCAGCTCAAAATACACAACACTTTTATAATCCCTTTAAATGGACAGCATGATCTTTTTTTGATGCAATTCAACATT
This sequence comes from Dastarcus helophoroides, assembly GCA_028583605.1. Taxonomy (NCBI): domain Eukaryota; kingdom Metazoa; phylum Arthropoda; class Insecta; order Coleoptera; family Bothrideridae; genus Dastarcus; species Dastarcus helophoroides. The sequence continues at coordinate 5,791,180 of CM053333.1, forward strand.
TTTTTAATACAACGAATCGACTTTAATCAATTATAGATTTTCCATTTTGTTCAGAGACCTTTTGCCATCTTTCTTGCAGCTTCATGATTCCGCGCTCATAGAATTTCTGATCCTTCTCAGAAAAAAAACTGAACTAAATGCAATTTGAGGTCATCATCATTTGGGAAATTTTTACCATTCATAGAGTTCTGCAAACTACGAAATAAATGGTAATCAGATGGTGTTCGATCAGGGCTGTATGGGGGATGCGACATCACTTCCCAACCAAGCTCCAATAATTTCCCACGAGTTACCAAATATGTGTGAGGCCTAGCATTGTCATGCTGGAACATAATTCCATTCTGATTTGCCAATTCTGCCCTTTTTTCTTTGATTTCTTTATCCAGTTGCATTCGCTATTGGTAGTACACATCCAAATTGATTGTCTGGTTCCTTGGAAGCAGCTCAAAATACACAACACCTTTATAAAACCACCAAATGGACAGCATGATCTTTTTTTGATTCAATTCAGCTTTTTTTTAATACAAAGAATCGACTTTAATCAATTATCTATTTTCCATTTTGTTCAGAGACTCTTTGGCCATCTTTCTTGCAGCTTCATGATTCCGCGCTCATGGAATTTCCGATCTTTCTCAGAAAAAAACTGAACCAAGTGCAATTTGAGGTCATCATCATTTGGGAAATGTTTACCATTCATAGAGTTCTGCAAACTACGAAATAAATGGTAATCAGATGGTGCTCGATCAGGGCTGTATGGGGGATGCGACATTACTTCCCAACCAAGCTCCAATAATTTCCCACGAGTTACCAAAGATATGTGGTCGTGGTGGAACACAATTCCTTTCCGATTTGGCAATTCTGGCCTTTTCCCCTTGATTGCTTCATCCAGTTTCATTAGCTGTTGGCAGTACACATCTAAATTGATTGTCTGGTTTTTTCAAAGCAGCTTAAAATACACAACACCTTTATATCCCACCAAATAGACAGCATGATCTTTTTTTGATGCAATTCAGCTTTTGATGCGATTTGTGCTGGTTCATCGTGCCTGGACCATGATCGTTTTCGAATGATGTTACTGTAGGTGACCCATTTTTCATCACCACTAATGATTCTTTTCAAGAAGGGATCATGTTCATTGCGCCTAAGATGCGTATCGCAAATATTGATTCGTTGTGTCAAATGAATATCTTTCAATTTATCCGGAATCCAAATATCCAGGTTTTAAACGAGTCCAAGGCACTAAAAGTGTCTCTCTGGAGATGATAGCTTGGTTGTCGAAACGCGTTAGAACAACCTTTGTTGTGTTTCTTAATCCTTCTTGGTTTCAGGGGACAAGTTTTGTATTTCAATTTTTGAAGATAACCAAGGACCAGTCCGTTCCACCGAATTCCTTATTTATCAACCTTAACCAATTTTAACAGAGATGAGTGGCCTAAAGGCCCAGCGCAACCATTTGTAAGGTTGGATCCAGCCTTATGGATGGCTAAGCTTTTACATGCATTTAACATAGAATTCTTATTAACTGTTCTTAACAATTTAATATTATTATCTATCCTACGATCTAAATCAAAAGCATGTCGAGCCACACGCGACTTTTCAGTTTTTCTGCACCTCAAATGAGCCAAATGCTTCTTCAGTCAGATTTTAAGAGATACTTATAGATAGAGCCCCCGCAACGGATAGAGCCGCACACCGCCAAAATTTGTAACGTTCCGTTTTTTATTCAGTGAGCATATTTCAAATTTCACGGCACAGCATTTGTCAAGTTGGCTGTTATTTTGTTACTAAGTGGCGTTTATAAAATAAAACACTGTTTGTTGATACCGCCAAGATTACCAACTTTCCTTTTTGATTGCGTTTATCGTTTAGGAGCAACCAATTTTCTCCCTGCAATTATGCCTCTATTCGAAGTTTATTTTAATCAAAATTATTCAACATGAATCCGCATAAAGAGCCTAATAACATCTCGGGCTCCTTCTTTTCATTAAATTTCTCTCCCTTGTTTCCCGTTTTTGGCAACCTTTTGATGTTATGGCAGTATTCTACCTGAACTCTTCCCCGTTTGGTTAAAGTTTGTTATTTACTTCGTCCGTGGAACAAATTATCCGTGAGTTTGACGGTACTGTTCTCGCTATTTCAGGCTCCCAATGCGTTAGGAGAGTTCTGTTAATAGCTCTCTCAAACGCTTGTGTTTCGTATGTTGAATTTTTGTCTTTTTTTTTGTGTGAATTTCTATTTTGGTACTACTCCCGAAGAATAAGGTTTAATGACCCTGCGTTACGGAAAAGTCCTAGGTCTGTAGCCACCTTCCGCCCAGGGGGAAGTAACATCTTGGTGTAGGTTAATTTTCTTTGCGAGGCGAAACGGTTAAGTAGTATCTTTCTTATTAAAGTTACAGAAATGCCTCCGATCAGCTCCGTCAAATTGTGTTTTACTTGATGTATTTTGCCAATCTCTTTTTTTTTTATTAAAGTTAAATTGTGCAATGTAAGGGAATGTGATTACTTTATTGTGATTAATTTAAGGACGTTTTTAGTATTTTAATTTACAATTATATATGTAAACTTTATGGGTGAAAGTAGGGGGTATTTTCCCCAATAAAAGTCGATATTCAAGAATAGGACTCTATTATTCTTTTATAAGGTTTAAACGATTTATCGCGGCGGCTCTTCGGTTCCGGCGTATGGTCGGTACTGCTGCGCGATACATTCCTGCTGCGTTTCCTGAGCTCGCCCGTCCTGACGTAGCCAAGTTGCCACCACTTGGCAACTATACAGGGTGTTTAAGGGGATTCCGCTAACATATATTTGGTAATCTTCTATTATTAATTTGTAGATTTTTATGGTAGTTATTTGGTTAGTGAACCATCGCATCGTTTTGCTTTTTACTTTGTGTAGTATTTGGAGCTATCAATGTTTACCTTCGAGTTTCATTATGTTGGCAATATGTATAGTTTAGGCGTCTTGATCAAAGTGTATCCATATTTTTAGCCCCGTAATCTATTTTTGGCATATGGGTAGGAGCATGTATGTGACTATGTTTTGAAACTCACAAATAGTCAATATTGATATACCAAAATAGTTTAGAAACAATTTTAATTTGTCGCAAAAGGAAAGTATAAAAAACAACCGGGCCAGGGAAAAAGAGTTTGTGAAACGCTGTCATAGAGTTTACTTTGGCCACCATTGGTAAATCAATGGTGCTAGCCTGGTGAATTTGATGTTGTAAAGTACAGCTACTGTTAGTTACTTGATTGGTATCGGTTTTTGAAACCAAAGTCGGAGTCAGACCCCAAACAGTACCTGCTATAAAAGTCACTGTTATAATAGTAACTCATATGAACTATTACGTGCGACAGTGATCATTCATAGTCACACGTAATAGTTCATATAAGTTACTATTATAACAGTGACTTTATAATCTCAGGAAACTTGTAGGGATATGGACAGGTCACTGTCGATTAAATAAACTCCTCCACGGAATGGGAATTATAAACGACCCGAGTTGCAGAGGGTGTTTAGAAGAAGATGAGAATGTCGAGCACGTGATGTGTCACGTGCCCGGCACTAGCATCAATCAGAGGATCCACGCTGGGGGACTTCTGGCCTAGTGTGGCCAGTTTGAGAGAGGCGCATCCAAGGGACGTTCTTCAGTTTATCAACGATGTTGGGTGGCTGAATGAATGACCAAGGACACCTCAATCACGGGGATAGCACAATGGGCCCGGAAAGGGTGGCCTAAGTGCTGGCCTAAACTTTAGGCAACCCACAACGAATTCAGAATCCAGAACAGTCACTTTATAGTAGCTACTGTTATGGTTTGACTCCTGCTTAATATTTTTGAGTCATTTTATAATTGTGTAAATCTTTGGAATATTTTTGTTACGTCCTAATTCCTCGAATATTTGTTGTATTCAATCAGCGAAATATATCCTGCTTTTCAGATTTTAGGTTATTGGATTTTTAACTTTTCTTTGAGCAGACCTCAACTTACTTTTCACTGTTTTCATGTTTAGTTTGGAGTTACGTTATTGTGTATTCAGATTAGATCAGGTCATGCATTTTGAGTTTGTCAATCTAGTTGAGGTGTCGTGAATGTGTGAGAGATTTTGGTTAGTACTCGTTGATTGCATGACGCGACAGATTTGAAGTATCTTTAACCCTTTGGGTGCACATTTATTCGAAAAATTTTTGCATTTGGAGCACATTTAATTTTTTGGGGTATAGAGTAATTTGTAAGAACGGCATATTTTATTCAAGAATTCATTTATTTCATGATATATTAATATATGTATGATATTGGGATAACTTTAAATATTTAGTATTGCAAAAAAAGAAAAATTTAGGAACAAACAAATTCAATGTTTTTTCAATTTATTTAACATTTGAAAAAAAACATAATATTTCCGGTCAATAAGGGTCTACCATGAAGAATAAACAAATTCAAGTTATTATAAAAAGCAATATTTACTAACAATTTTGAAGAGTATCGTATTCTTCAAAACAGGTGGACAAATGCAGTGGTACTTTCCATTCTTTGCACTACCAGGTGGTGTATTTAGTTTTTCATTATCTGTGAAATGCAAGAAAGATGAAATATCGAAAAACCTATTACGTGGCATAGTGTTTGAAAAAATTGGAGTACTTATAATGTGCCTTTTTGACCAATACATTTCCAACTTTGGTCCTTTTATCACTTATCTGGCATATCTGTTTGTCTCTTCCACTATGCTATTCCAAAAATCTTCATTTAGGATTTCATTCAAGATTATCCAAAGGTTTAAGATTAGCACCTAGCATTCGCAGACACAAAGGATTTATTTCAGACACTTCACGAAACCTTTTTACATTAGGTAAATTGACTTTTTCTTCCCAAATCCATTGATCTAATTCCTCAGGAGAAGATTCACTATCATTGCTTGATAAGTATCTTGTACGCCTTTTGCAACTTGGTTTTATCTCACTATTATCACCACTATCATTGTTAAGTTCGCTATAGTTTTCATCATCTTTACTTTGAAAGCCACTGTAATCCCTAAAAAATTCTTCGTAGATCGACTTAAATCACTTTTTTCAATTAAACTTTCGCTATCACTTTCAAAAAATATGTCGCTAATTTGTGACATTATGGGTCAGTATAGCACAAATTATTTCCTCCGTTGCTACTGATACAAATTACTTTGAAATAAAGAAGAATGAACATGTTAAATATCGTCTCGTTTTCAACGACGTATCAGAACGTCATGTGCGATTTTGGCCAGATTAATCCATGACGTTCTGATACGTCGAATGCGGTCAAAGGGTTAAACTTTAAACTGATTTGGATATTTGTATGAAGAGAACTTCATCTTTCATGTGGTCCAATACCAAAAAATGCAAAACCACCTATGCGAAACCAAAATATTAATACGATTTTGTAAGATATAGCCAAATGCAATTTTTTACGATATTTCAGTGTTTCATCAAGTAATAAGTAACTGAAACGTTTTATAAAGTAAATTAACTATTTTAATAACAGATTTAATATTGATTTTGTTTCAACACAATGCCCAGTACTATATTTGAAACTGTACAAAAAATCAATCTAAGGGAAATAGTTAACTCGAAAGGTCACTGTAAAAGGTGCCAGAAAACCTTACTTACCTACAATTAAAATGGGAAAAAAAATTGCACTGGTTGTAAAAATATCTTGACCATATACTAAATTTAATGAGGCCAATATAATAGACCCAAACTAATTAAACTCCTATTTAGATAGATGAAGTGAACAAAGCTTTCCAGACAAGCAGACCAATAAGATTAAAAAGAAAAATACCGTTGTGATATTGCGGGGTTTAAAAGCGTGAAGGAACGGATGACCAGTTCTTTAAGTGTTAATTTCCTCACAAATGTAATGAGGAACATAGGTTTGTTCCTAAAAAAAACGGGCAAAATGGCTTGATCGTCACAAATTTACAGAGTTTCTACATTAACGCAGATTCATCCCTAAGCCAGAAAATCATATGTACCTGCTATATCTCATTTAAAATTCACCTTTACATGATAAAGGAAACACTCCATTTTATTTGGTATAAGCAAGTACGATGCAAAATTTTACAATTTTCATTTAAATTCAAAGCGGCAATAACCAAGCTTCTAAATAAAAAATCAGATCTTCATGATTTATACATAGTGGTTCTTTGACATTCTCCATCTTTAAGGGTTTTATAAGAGAAGCTTCAACATATTCATGAGCTGAATCAGGTTGGAGAGCACTTTGATTTTTACCCCCACAAATATAATATGGATATGATAAAGTTTTCACAGGGGTCGCGCTAATCAAGATGCATAGCTTATCCTTGGAGCACTCAATAGTAAGCTCCGTAAGAAGAAATTAATGTAAACTTCTTAAACTGATAGCATTAACATTTGTTTGGAAAATGCTGGATGAAACTCATTTTGTTTCACATCAATTTCCATTTACCCGATATAAAATATTCATCATTTTAAACAGCTTGTTATACAGGATGTTCTTTGCAACTGAATGCATAAACTAGTGTTTGTATCATGCGGACTCTTTAGCCTCAAGATTGTAAAGAACTAAAAAACTGTGACAAGGATGTTCCAGTTAAATGTAACAACGTATTATATCAAGGTTTAAATTATTAGCTCATTCAATCGTCTGTTCATAGTCTAGGCAATAAAACAATTATATAGATACTATCTTACGCATATACTGAGATTGACCTTTAACATTATTAAGGCAATGCTTATTAGGTTCCCCTTTACAGACATATTTGTAGTGTCTGCAATATTTACATTTCTAATATCATTATTTACGAAAATTGGGAGTTATAGGTTATTGTAAAGGGTTGCACAATTTGGTATTTTTAATCCTCAGAACTTCAATTCTCCGACCTGGAGAAAGAAACGCTGCACATCCAATTTCGATCAATGTTTCATTTCAATTTTTTGGTCCCAAATGACGGATTATCTTCATAAGTGTTGATTAAATTCAAAATTTTGGCCACTCCTTTTTGTAGTTGAGGTTTTTGCATAAAATTTAGTTGGATCCTTTTTTACAAAAGCCTCAAATTTTTAAGGAAACTTAATTAGAATTTTAATTGAAAACAATGTAACGCTGTAATGAAGTTTGTTTATGGTTAATTCTGTAAAACGTAGTCGACAATTGCGAAAAGAATTGTGAATAATAAATTTAGTTTCGAAATCAATAGAACTCTAGAGAATACAATCGAAGCTTTTCTCTCAATAGACTTCGAAAGGAACAATGTAGACAAAAAGAGTAACCAAGTGACTATCAACGAAGCAACAGGGAGAAACGGCTGAAGCAAAAGTGTAATGCATATCAATGGATGCTCGTTTATAGGCAATGAAATGCCATCTTTTTCAGACCATGTTTTCGGTTATTTAGACTTTTTATATGATTGGACCATCCAATCGATTCCTATATTAAGATTAAAGTAGATCAGAAGTAGGATAGGAATGTGGACAATCGAAGAGTGCTTTATTAAATCTGCCTCTTAGCCTTTTGTACGAGATATCTAATCGCAAACGCCCCACGGGATTGGCAGCAATTTCCTGATACATGTCACATAAAGGAAATTGCACAATGCAAACAATCTCCATTAATTCTATTCATCAAGTTCTGACACGTGTCACTTTCGAGCACTTCTAAATTTTCACACATATATGTATGTGCTTGTATGTATTATATTATACAATATACTTTATTACACCACAAACTTCAGTGCGAATAAACTTGGATATTTGAATTTTAACCGCAGGTGATTCACGACAACTTTATTTAAAACGCATTAATACATACAAATACATTTTCCACTCATTCAATTTAAATAACAAACACGAAACGAAATATTTCTGTCATAAGAAGAATAACTATCGCGGTTGACTTTAATTATTAAGTTATCTCGAAGGGAACGTAATATTATTACTAAATTATTACTAATGCCTTATTCAAATACAGGGTGTTACAAAAGTCCGGGCCGCTACTTCAGGAGCATATTCTACACATTAAAATATGAAAAATGTTGAAATACATTTTTTTCTTTAAATTGTCTCCTAACGGAGATATGACCATTTAAAGATGGCGCCCCTAAAGTGGTTTTTTTACTACAAAAAGTTAACGGTTAGTAGCAAAGTCATGAAATTGGGCAAGTAGTTAAAGAATTGGATTAGGCATATTCTCATGTAACATATTTTTTAAATAAGCAGTAGCGTGGTGTGTAGGGGGTTGCCCGCGATTATTTTTTGCCGTAACTTTTTTGTATTGCAATATTTCGACACAAAAGTGCCATAATCGTAGAAAGCAACATTTTTTATACAAAAAAGGTACTCTTTCTCAAAGTCGCTAAAAGTAACCGTTTCCGAGAAAAAGACGTTTAAATAATCCTATCCCGTCTTCGAAATTCTAACTAATTTGTATAAGAAAAAATAAGTTGGTCATGCAAACTGATCGTAAAGAAAACAATTGTACTTGACAATATCTGCCAGAGATTGACGTTGTGTTACTGATAAAATTTGGTCGTAAGCTGTAAACTTTAGCAGTTTTTGTTGTCAATAGTAAGTGTAGTAGTTTTTTAACTTTTCATTATTTAGATAAAATGGACTATTCAAATCAAGAAATGGCCGATATGCAGTTATTGTACGGGCTTGCAAATTGTAATCGTGCTGAAGCAAGACGGCTTTATGCTGAACGTTTTCCTAATAGACACCTACCAGGGGAAAAATTGTTCCAGAAAATTCATGCTCGTTTATGTGAAACAGGAAATTTTGTTTTCAAAGGCGAACGTGAACGCAGAAGTTGCTAATTTAGAGGAGCGTGTGCTTCAGCGAGTTGAAGAAGATCCATGTGTCAGCACTAGACAACTTGCTTTAGCCGAAGGAGTAAATCACGTAACTATCTGGCGAATTTTGAAATTTTACCAATTTTACCCCTATCATTTTCAAAGAGTGCAAGGGTTACTTGCTGCTGATTATCCTCCAAGAATAGAATTTTGCAACTGGCTATTGCATAAGATCGCTGAAAATGAGAACTTTCCATCGCACATATTATTTACGGACGAAGCGGGTTTTACCAGAAACGGGATACTTAACTTTCACAACATGCATCAGTGGCAAGTTGCAAATCCCAATGCAGTTATTCAGTCGAGACATCAGCAACATTTTTCACTTAACATTTGGAGAGGAATAATAGGGGACTCTATAATTGGACCGTTTTTTTACCTCATAGGTTAACAGGAGCATCATATAGACATTTTTTGCAAACAGAGTTACCCGTGTTACTTGAAAATGTTCCACTCATAACAAGACAGCGAATGTGGATAATGCACGATGGGGCACCTGCCCATTTTAGTGCAGTTGCTAGGGAATTTTTGAATAACAACTATCATCAACGATGGATAGGTCGAGGAGGTCGGATACCATGGCCAGCTAGGTCTCCTGACCTCAACCCACTCGATTTCTACTTATGGGGACATCTAAAGCAGATCGTCTACTCCACACCAGTTGACAATATCAATGATCTTCGTGAACGAATTGAAAATGGGTTCAACCAGATTCACAATACACCAGGCATTTGCGAAAGAGTAAGGAGTTCCCTTAGAAGACGAGCCGAGCAATGTATTGCTGCAGGGGGCAGTAATTTCGAACACTTGCTTTGATTTTTTTTTTCTTAATTTTGTACTATTTTTATATCAATGCAGTTAGTAGTGGATAAATTAGAAATTTGCAAAACGAATTCTAATAAATGCAACAATTTTGTTTAAACGCTTTTTTCTCGGAAACGGTTACTTTTAGCGACTTTGAGAAAGAGTACCTTTTTTGTATAAAAAATGTTGTTTTTTACGATTATGGCACTTTTGTGTCGAAATATTGCAATACAAAAAAGTTACGGCAAAAAATAATCGCGGGCAACCCCCTACACACCACGCTACTGCTTATTTAAAAAATATGTTACATGAGAATATGCCTAATCCAATTCTTCAACTGCTTGCCCAATTTCATGACTTTGCTACTAACCGTTAACTTTTTGTAGTAAAAAAACCACTTTAGGGGCGCCATCTTTAAATGGTCATATCTCCGTTAGGAGGCAATTTAAAGAAAAAAATGTATTTCAACATTTTTCATATTTTAATGTGTAGAATATGCTCCTGAAGTAGCGGCCCGGACTTTTGTAACACCCTGTATAAGGGTTAAAAACAAAAATCAAAAAAAGATTAGAATACAATTTGCGCTATTTGATTTTACTTGTTATCACTTAACTTTTATGTAAAATGTTTCTTTCGCAACCTATTTTGTTGTTGTTTGTAAATTTGTGAAAATATTATGAATGTGTCATAAGGTCATAAGTATCATGAGGAAAATTATGTTTGAAAATAATTAATTCGGCAAAAATTGAACTTTTTTAAACAATTTTTTATAGTATCAGGGAGCTAGTCGAATACCAGCGAGTGTAGTGTTGGGTTGCTACATAGCAATCTGCTACTTTGTCACTGCTACTTATTGAGTAGCAGTTGAAACAGTTATCAGTTTAAAAAGTAACTCCTACTTTTGGAACATTTAAGAGCTTTCAGTCGTAATTGTTACACATTACGTTACCAAAGCCATGACACTATAACTAAATATATATAGTGTCATGACCAAAGCTACCTGCTATTTTACTCGATTAACTCCGTCTACTTTCGGTTCGTTTCGTTAAGGAATTGTAGTGTTTCTTTTTTGTAGTCGGAAGCATCTTGGAATTCTGATGATATCATTTGGTTCTTGTAATAAATAATAAGTCATGTTGATAATCATGAAGCTTATTTTTATATTTTTACCTTTCTTTGTCTTTAATTAGTTACTATTAGAAGAGTATGTCAAAATAAAACAGCTAAATTGTACTGATATCATACATGATAAATCACATGTTACCTCTTGTAAATTCAAACGTTTCTAAAACTTCACATAATAGAAAAAATGATCAATGTTATATTCTACATTCGAGTTCCTCAAACGTTAACAGAGTTTATAAAAGATTATCTGCAAAATGAATTAAAAACATATCCTATCGTTCAAAGTCCGAAGTGACTGCAACTTTCAGTGATTTAGCGTAGGTACTGTTATTGTTTAATCATACTGTGACAAAGTAGCAGGAACAGTTTAGTAGTGTGACTAATTAACAGGAACAGTTTAGTCGAGTAGCAGCTATTTCTTGTTGGTTGCTCCTTTCTCGGTTCTATTTTGACTGCGATTTGCGGTCGCGCAACAGTAAGAAAGTAGCAGTAGCAGGTGCCCTTTGTAAGTAGTGATGGGCAAAACTACTATTTACAAGTAGCAGTTACGAGTTGCTGCTGTTACAACCAGGTAACAGTTTTAAATAGCTGCTACTTTTGTCACTGTTACTTATTGTGAATACGCGTTAGGCGATCACATAGCAGTCCCAGAATACTGAAAGTCGGAACGAAATAGAACAGAGCAAGTAGCAACTTACAAAGAGTACCTGCTACTGCTACTTTGTCACTGTTACGCGATCGCAAATCGCTGTAAGGAGCCACCAACAAGAAATAGCTGCTACTCAACTAAACTGTTCCTGCTACTTAGTCGTTCCTGCTACTTTGTCACAGTATGATTAAACAATAACACTTTCTAGTCTAAATCACTGAAGTCGCAGTTACGTTCGGACGATAAGGAAATTGGTACATGGATATATTTTAAATTCATTTAGCAGACAATCTTTTATAAAGGGAAACTCGAACGTAGGATATAACACTGATCATTTTTGCTTTTATGAGAGTTTTAAGAGACGTCTGAATTTAAAAGATAGTGATTTAAATCGTAAAATTTCCCAGTCAACAGCATATAAAGGTATCAGTACAATTAAGCTGTTTTATTTTGACATAATCTTCTAATAGTAACTAATTAAAGACAAAGAAGGGAAAAATATAAAAATAATCTTCATGATTATCAACGTCACTTATTATTTATTACAAGAACGAAATGATTTATATTCAGATATAACATTAGAATTCCAAGGTGCTTTTCACTATTTAAGAGAAACACTGATAAAGCCCACAATTCCCTTAGGAAACGGACCAAAAGTACACGAAGTTAATCGAGTCAAGTAAGTAAAGTAGCAGGTAGCAATAACGTTATGTGTAACAACTGCGACTGAAAGATCTTATATGTTCTCAAAGTAGCAGTTACTTTTAGGAACTGATAACTGTTCTAACTGCTACTCAATAAGTACCAGTGACAAAGTAGCAAATTGCTATGTAGCTACCCACCACTATTTGTAAGTTGCTAGTTGCTCCATTCTATTCCGTTCCGGCGATATGTGATCGCCTAACGCGCATTCATAATAAGTGACAGTGACAAAAGTAGCAGCTATTTAAAACTGTTACTTGTTTGTAACAGGAGCAACTCGTAACTGCTACTTGGAAATAGTAGTTTTGCCCATCACTACCAGCGAGCACCACCGAGCACCACCGAGCACCAGCGAGAGAAATATTTTAAGAGGCAGTGAAATTAAATTAATTATCCTAAAGTGTATGCAACGCTTTAGTATAAGTTGACTTGATATTTATTAGAAGCTATTGCATGGCTATTTGGGAGAAACGCGGCCGAGCCGGTGAAATGACTTTTGTACTTTCGACATATCGAACATCTAGAAAGCGAACCTTCTAAATACTGTTACACCCTAGTTGTAAATTGCGGTTATACAAATAAGTAGTTCAGTTGTTCTATTGATAAAAGTGTATACAATTCACAGTGTTGAATTGTCGAAATGATAACACGTTGAAGTCAAGGAATACAGAAAATTACATACATATGTGTTTCGGTTCCCAGAGCGTTTGCTGACTTTTTTAAATACATGTTATAAGGTGTTAAGAAAAACTTCATCCATAACCAACCGACCTTGTGATAAACACATATTCTATAACAAATAGAGAGTTATAAATCATTGCTTGGAAAATACTGTAAAAACAAATTCTTCTATAATTCTATTCATCAATTTTCTGTTTGCAAGATAGTAATATTGATTATTTAGTTTGTTGAGCCTTTATAAAATTATGAAGTTTTCCATGTTTCTGGAAGGTGCTCCCTTTAAACTGTTTTCAAAAGTATCTTTTTATATATTGGGATCTTTATCCATCGCATCTTTATGCGATAAAGCTCCTGAATTAGACGAGTCGTAATTTTGACCCAATTTTGTCTGGTTTTGTCAAGAGATAAAGCATCAGATAAGCCTAACAGGTTACCTCAAAGGAGTAGTTTGTTGCCTCCATTAAAACGCCAACGCAGAGATGAATAATATCCATCATCTTCACTACGTCTGTAATGAAATTGTGAGAATTTGCGTTATAAAAAAATGTTTCATACTATCTCACGGTCAGTTTATGGACTGCAGGGCTTTCTGATTTAATAAATGAGAGCATTGTTAATTATCTTCAGATTAATGCATTTACATGTCCCAGGTTCAGTACAAGCAAAAATGTCATGAGAACTCTGTCCGGTCAACCTTCACCTTTGACCATAGACCAGCAACACCGCAATCTTAACGCACTAGATGCTGTCATGGAACTCAACTGAACCATTCGCCTGTAATATTAAGATAGCTGCGGCATCATTACATAATATTCTTCTATTGTTTTGCAGCATCCACGAATAATTTAGGTCTTTTCCACATACGATTGCATTGATACGGTCAATTAGCAAAGAAGAAGTTATAGTGCCATTTTATTTTAGTGAGATAAAAAGCGAATAAGTACTCGAGGGTTCTCATGCATTTCACAGTCAAGTTGTCCATTACTCATGTAACCTGACTTCTATCAACACTTCACACCCACTTTTACTCTTGCTCTTGCAGTCTGCGTTTCAAGCCAACAGCGCGCCTAAGTCACGGTTCGCTAAAGAAATCTTTTAGGTCCATACGGGTAAAAAAAAACTATATCTAATTTGTTATTTAGAAAATGGGAACTGGAACTCTATAACTAGTTTTTTGTCAAATTGTTACATTACGTTGTCGGAATTGAACTGGTTTTCGTAATAACATTCTTTTATTAAAAGCGTTAGATCGAATGCGGCATTTTAAAATTCAGTCTTGTTAAAAAACTGGAGGGTTATTAAATTGAATTTCACATTCATTTATTGCAAATGTTCTAGATATTATTATATAATGTTAAAGATATAGTCTTCTATAAGAATAAGTTTAACAATTTAAAATTCACATCTACCAAGTAAAAGAGAATGTATTTGTATGGGACCAAAAAATGTGGTAGAAGAAAACAGTTTGATATTCTCCTAGTAGTAATCATTATATTAGGATCCAGAATTAAATCAAAATAATTGAGAGTGTTGAAAACATTTTTAACCCTTACTGTGTGGAATTCTTCAATGTGTTGAAAACGTTCAAAGTTAGGGATTGGTGGCTATACAGCAATAAGTTACTTTATCACTGCTACTGTCAAAGAAACAGTTGAACAGTGACCAGTTACTTAAAACAGCTGCTACTTTTTATACAGATTAAAACAATATAGAGATCTGGCAGAATTCAGAACACATTGCTTCAAGCAATAAACAATTTGCCACTTGCTACTTTAGTCATCTGAGGTTAGATAAAATCAGTAAAGTTGTCTCCTTTCGTAAAATCTGGGGCTGGGGAATTGGACGATTTAAATCACATGTATACCTCTTCTAAATTCAGACGTTTCCCTAAATGTTCATGATAGAAAAAATGACCAATGGTATATCCTACATTTGAATTCCTCAAACAGATTTCATTGTTTTGTTTATAAAAGATTAAGTTCGCCAAATGAATCGAAATTGTATCGATGTACCAATTCTCTTATCGTCCGAACGCGACTGCAACTATCAGTGATTTAGCGTAGGTGCTGCTATTGTATAATTATACCGTGACAAAGTAGCAGGAACAGTTTAGTAGTGTGACTAGTTAGCAGAAACAGTTTAGTAGTGTGACTAGTTAGCAGAAACAGTCTAGAAGAGTAGCAGCTTTTTCCTGTTGGGTGCTCCTTGCTCGGTTCCATTTTTACTGCGATTTGCAATCACGTTATCGCGTAACAGTGACAAAGTAGCAGTTATTGTTTAATCATACTGTGACAAAGTAGCAGGAACAGTTTAGTAGTGTAACTAATTAACAGGAACAGTTTAGTGGAGTAGCAGCTATTTCTTGTCGGTTGCTCCTTTTTCGGTTCTATTTTGACTGCGATTTGCGATCGCGTAACAGTGACAAAGTAGCAGTAGCAGGTACTCTTTGTAAGTTGCTCCTTTTTCCATTCCAGTCCCTACTTTCAGTATACTGCACCTGCGATATGTGATCGCCAAACGCGTATTCACAATAAGTAACAGAGACAAAACTAGTTGCTATTTAAAACTGTTACTTGATTGTAACAGAAGCAACTCGTAACTGCTACTTGTAAATACAGTAGACTCCCGCTAAAGTTGTGCCTGTTAAAGTTGTCCGTTCGTTAAAGTTGTCAGAATACGATCGTTGAAGTTGCCTGGATATTCCCCACTCTAATTTTCGAACAACGAATTGGACTTCCGAATTTTAGCGCCACTTTTGAATAATCCATTCAACCGCGCAAGGAGCAATAAAACATACAGATAAGGAAAAATTTTCATTGTCCGTGTAAAACGCTAAGAATTGTCCCTTCCATAGTTTTCTACGGCCGCTGAACGTATTCCCCTACTTTGACGCTGCATGCTCTTATCTTCCAGTTTAGATGTTAGAAAAAACTCGTTGAGAGTTTTACAACAGACTGAAATATTGTTTAGCACAGTCTGGCGGCCTATTTGAACTCCTTATATTTTTATGTTTAAAGAGTTAAAGAATTATTATTAATTTTGTTTAGGAAATCTCGTTTATTTATTTTGGTTATTAATGAATATCAGTTTTATTTTACCTCAGACGTTGATTAAATCAACGGACTAAAAGAACAAACAACATGTGGTACGCAAATTTTAATAAAATTGTTGCCTGCCAGTAGTAATCCCGTAACAAAACACGTTGGAAGCTATGATGTACTACTGAAATCTCCACCAGCACTGATCGCTGGAATCTGCGTTGAATTGTTTACACCGGTGTAGGAGAATACAAGGCACCGCCCATCTATCCCAATATTAGCTCTTAATGGTAAATCTCTCATTAACATTCTCCCTATGGACAGTGTTTGACTTTCCTGATGTGTATATATTTTTTGGGATAACAGGGAGTAGCAACTTTAACGGTGGATCCAGTACGGTGAGGGCAACTTTAGCGGGAGTATACTGTAGCAGTTTTGCCCAAATATTTACGAAGTGCCTGTCTGTCATAGAGATGTACAAAAACTTCACTAGTTTCTTAGTTGCAATTATAAACAATCTCAAAAAAGAAACAAGTTATCTGAAAGAATTATTTAATTTAATGATTGCAAAAATATTCTACCCTGCGCCATCGCGTCTGGAGCAAACCTGTAATAATCTCATACGATATAGTCAAGCTGATGATAGAAATAAATAATCCGTATCATATGGATTTCTAAAGATTCTTCCATTCAAAAGCGTTATCATGCCTGAAAAATAAAATTAAGATGTACATTGTACAACCATAATAAATACTTTCTTTAAATTCATTTCATCCAGACATTATTTTTTGTATCATATCTTGACCGATTACTGTAGTTTCCAATAAAATCCTTTGGTCATGCTGTCATGTCACTTCTAACGCAAGTAAAACGAGTATTTTTCAGATAAAATGGTTCTTTCATTTCATAAAGGTATAATTATTATAGCAGTAATTCTGTACCATTACAGAATTTACTATTATTGTTTCGTAGAAATAAACATTAAAGAGGAAATATCAGCGACATATAAAAGGAGAGCTCATGTAAGACTTAGTGTTTTCCATTTTCTAAGCATAGATTAACTTTATTTGAAATAACTGTAGTAAAGAAAAATATTAGCAAGAAACAAACAACAATGTGTCTCTAACATACAAAAAACAACTTATTCATAACATAACATAACATACAAAAAACAACTTATTCTACGCTGAGATACTAAGCTTTGTATATACGAATATATACAAGTTTATTACGATGCAATTGAAATCTAGTTTCATTAGAATCTAATGAAAACTAGACTGCAATTGCAAAGTTCACATAGATGAGGCAAAGCTTGTATCACGGGTTGCATCGCAACATCCATAGATACAAACGTCCTCGGCGTGACTTTACTTTCATCTAGTTTTGACAAACGACCAATTAAATGTTCTGTAATTAAACAGTTAAACGTGCTTAAAATTGAAAATATGTACAATCGCAACCATAGACTAGTTTCGGTCTTCCTTGGCCTCATCAGCATGGTACGGTGATTGTATACCCTTTCAACTTAAAGCCGATAGAGGTTTACTCTCTTGGATACTTATACGACTGACTAACGGCTTTAAGTTGGAAGTGTATACAATCACCGTACCATACTGATGAGGCCAAGGAAGGCCGAAACTAGTCTATAGTTGCGATTGTACATATTTTCAATTTTAGGCACGTTTAACTGTTTAATTACACAACATTTAATTGGTCGTTTGTCAAAACTTATTCTACAACAAATAGATCTTGAGAAATAAGTAAAATGATTTCTAATAGATCGAAGAACTATAACCTCATCCCAACAACAGTTGTTAATAATTTTGGTGGAACGAACTGGTCCTTGGTTATCTTCAAAAACTGAAATACAAATGTTGTCCCCTGAAACCAAGAAAGATTAAAAAAACACAACAGAGGTTGCTCTAGCGCGTTTCGATAGCAGTGGCGGCTGGTCTTAAAGAGCGCAAGAGCGCGCGCTCCTTGTGAAATGAGTGATCTATTCTTTTCGGTTTAATGTAAAAGACTTGGATTTATCACATTTTTAAACACAAAATAATGATATACTAATTAACTAATAATACTTTTGACTTAGGATAAAGTACGCAAACGTTTGGTTCCATTATATTAAATATTATAAGGAAATTTAAATAAGTTGGTGCGCCCAGAATTATGCACCTAGCGTGGCTGCCGTGCGATGCCTATCAGTGGCCTCCACGGGATACGGAGAAATAATTTACAGAACACCACGTTAAAGCTAGCCTGGGGTACGCCGCTCTGCGCTTATCCACTATTGCCAAATGGTGAGTACGAGTCAGAGTTTGGAGTGTGTATTTACGGTTAATGATGCTAAATGCGTAGGTGTCGGCTGATCTGATTGCGATTGCTAATTGTGCCGTTTACAGACCTAATTGCCAATAGTACCACTATTCACAAAGAAATAGGAGTACCCATTCTAGGGTCTAATAATTAATTTGTAAATTTGGATTTAAACAATTTTGATGAGAAAGTAATGAACACTTTATTTCTTTAAAAGATCGTAGAGCGAATTTTGTTTAAAAAAATATTTTTTTTGTGTTTTTGTAGAGTTTAATTAGAACTTTGTAATAAAATATATTTTATTTTCAAATGCAAATTTCATGAAAAAATGATATAACTTTATTCCTATGAAGGCAAACAATTTTAATTAAATAACCCAGAACCGTAACGACGTGCAACCGTCCAGAGTACTTTAAAGGGGCTCAGAAATGTCGATAATGTTTTTTTTTTGTATTCGATGAAAATAATTTAGAGATGATAACCCAAAAATATTTTGGAGGTTATAAGATGTTAATTAAATTTAATTCGTAAAAATACTATTAAATATCACACCTTTTGTTTCACTTTTATTTCTCTTAAATTTAATACCTTGCTATGGCACTGGAGTCACCTAAACTCTTAACTACTAATATTTTTGCATCTGCGCACCCCCTGTCAAAAAGTCACCAGTCGCCACCGTTCGATAGCCAAGCTATCATGTTCAGAGACATACTGTTGTTAATAAAATAAAATATAGCATCATTATTTGTTAAACGGAAGAATAATTAAATTGAAATAAAGTAGGAATTTGTGAAATACAGGCAACGAATGTAATTTTAAATAGACCAGACAAATATAGAAGTTAAAATACCCTCGGAAGAACATAACAAATCAATATTAAAAATTAAAGACTCTACAGAAATTGCATTTAAAGTAATAATTTCATAAAACATAAATTTCTACAATCTTAAAATCGTACACATCCGCAATCAGTAGAAAAGGAAAGAAAAATTAAGGACACTAGAAATCTTGAAAATAATCAAAACATAACCTCATTTGAAACAAATTTATGATCAACAATTAGAATTTAAAATTTCCCTTCTACTCAAAAGAGCTGTTTTAGCTTCTACATAAGAATTCACACAATATTTATTAATAATGTGTGATTTTATCCCTTTGGATAATTTCCTTTGTATTGATACGTTTATATTTCGATACTTACAAATCGTAACAGGTCACTTAAGGGTCACATGTGAGTTGTTTAAATAAAGATCCTCACTTTTGTGCTCTATAAATTACTGGAACCTTTAATTAAAACCGTTAAGCAACTTGGTTATTTTGGATCACTGCCATCACCACTTCATTTCAAACTACGATACGGTTGTTTTCTGGATTTTGACGCTTTTCAGCATGTTCGGGCTTCCTGTCTTTTGAAAATATGAGGCCTCGCCATCAGTTGGTTACGATTTTAAAGTAAACTGATGAAATATTAATTTTTTTTGTGGAACGGACTGGTCCTTGGTTATCTTTAAAAATTGATGTACAAATCTTATGCCCTGAAACCAAAAAAAGGTTAAAAAACACAACAAAGGTTGCTGTAAGGCGACGTATCCCTCTGGAGATGATATCTTGGCTACCATTATGTCTCTGAAAATGATTGGCTATCGAAACGCCTTAGAGCAACCTTTGTTGGGTTTTCTAATCTTTCTTAGTTTCAGGGGACAAGATTTGTATTTCAATTTTTGATGAAATATTGATAATCACCAAGGAATATTGTATGGTTCCCTTGGATGTGTCAGTGGCAGCGATATTTCATTGGTTTGGTACAGAGACTGTTTGGTATAATCGCGTCATCAACCATTATGGGGGATGGTGACCAGGCACTCGTTACTAGGATTGTCATCTGAGTTACTGCTGCCATTTTTGTGTCCAATACCGCTTTGGACGACTTTCGTGCGTGACAAGGATTATGTGATGTCCATCGGATGTGGATTTTTATAGTATTATTCAATGTTCCAAGGTGCAGCCGTGGATGCCTATGTATAGCCTTCACGCTACATATAGGTCTTCATCTATAGATGAAGATATAATTGACGGTGCCTCGACAACACGTTAGAGTCGCACACCACCAAAGGTTCCTAATGTGCTTCCAATCCTGATGCATTTGGAGAGTCCTGCTAGTAACGCTTTCAACCGCTTCTTCTTTTGTTGTGTTTTGTCGTCTGATCTCCAAGAGAATTAAATGGCTTCCCATAGATATAACAAAGAGTGGATGAAGCGAAGAGAGAAAATTACGTATAAAATATATCCCCAGAGTCTTAATCATGTATTCTTGGTCTAAGGCGAAAGTGATAGACTTTATAGGTTTGTTCCAACCAAACATTTCTGATTAGTTTCCGATTTATTCATGAACTAATTCATACGCATGCGTGCACTCCGTATTAAACTTCGACTGGTTTGGGATTGTACTACGTTGGAACGCACGTTGGGACTTCTCGGAAAACCCCTGGTCTTCGCCGTCAGTCTCATTCAGAAGAGATGAAAATAAATCTTTATCACATATAAATCCCTTCATGAAATTCATGTTTGTTATTTTTGAGCAAATATAGTGGATGAAAAATAGAAATCAGAACTTAACAACACAATTCACGTTTGCCCTCGACAAGATCAAAACATTTGACAATCGTATTGACAAATAACAGCTGAGAAATTAGATACCTCTTATCGATTACTTATTGCCCATGTTCCCAACTGCCAGTACAAGCTCTCGGCTGCTGACTGTTCTGATTGATCACAAATCAATTCACGGACTAGTTAGAGCACTGTTGGAACACCAGATTGCCAGTTGGATTGGAGTTTGCACTTGGTTGGAACGATAAATTTTGAATGCACATGCGCCGGACGGTTGCAAACTAGTTTGATGTTCGGTTGGAACAAACCTTATATGTGGCAAGAAGCCACCCAGAGACTGAAGTCATCATTTCTAACTTATTGTTGCTATATGCTGGCTGTTTCGTGATGCAATTCCTTTAATATATATTATTGTACTGTTAGCATTATTATAATAACTATTTATTATAAGATCCCTTTTTATGATCACATATAATCTTATATGATGAATTCTATAATGCACAGACCAATAGGTTTGAACATTTATTAGATTCGAAGTTTGGAAACCAGATCTAACAAGATCGAAACCGGTATTTGGTTTCCAAACTTCGAATCTAATAAATGTTCAAACCTATTGGTCTGTGCATTATAGAATCCTTGTCTTCTGGGAACTCTCCTAGAGAGCAACCGCTTCGCTAGGTGGCAGTGTTTCAACTGTTGGTAGTTCAGCTACCTATGATTCACTATACACGCCTGGAGGGCTGCATGAATTTGTAGTCTAGGTTGCATTCTTCTTGCATATTATATGATGAAGTTACAACTGTTTCTATAAAACCTAATTTGTTGCAATTTTTTATCCCCTTTAAGTACAATGGCACACATTTTGAATTAGCCTTTCGTAGGGCAATTAAAATGTATGAAGTGTTGTCTGTATTTAGTGAGTTCCATTTCCATGAATCTCATTTTTTTATTTTCACAACGTGCAGTGTTTCGACACGGGCTGTCATGAGTCAGTCTCAACGTTTGTTATCGTATTCATTCTGTTTGCCTTCTCTGAAACGTCAAAAACTTGTTCACTTGATAAATATCTATTTCAAATATTTGCACCATTTTGGTGGCCCTTTTGTAGTTTTGAGACAATCCTTATTCATGATATTTATTATTTTGATTTGTCAAATTATTTATCTTAAAACTTTTCACTCAGAAAATATTTTTAAAAATTATCTTAAATAGTTGTCAAAAACCTACACATTATTTTTAGATCATATTTTGGTACATAAATTGGTATTAACTAATAAAATATCCATCTTTTATTACGAAATATAATTCTGATTGTTTCTTTTATATTATTTTTTTATAGCTTAATTGTCTAAGTTCACAAAAAATTTTATATTAGATTATAAATAACACAAAAAAATCTTCTCACATTTTAAATCCACGCAGAGGAGGTCTGCTCTGTTTGACACTATCTCAAACATCTTCCAGTTCCGACTGCTTTCCAGAATAGCCTGGCTCCTTTTGGGCATGCTTTCTACTAGTTTTTCACCATATTTCACGGGTACTAAGCGCCATATCTCTTTGATTTTTAGCGAAAGTTGCTGGAGGTTAAGCACGCTTGTTCCTGCAAGATAGCTCTTCACATAGAACCACCAAAACACGCAGGAGGAAAACACTCGCACGGGAGTTTAAAAAAATCTCTGAGAACATAGATCCCCCCACACACCAAGACCTACCTGCATTTAGCAGACTAAAATCTAGAAATCCACCCCGGCAGCCCGACTGCTCATCGATCAGGACTTCAACGCGACTAAGGAGTAGGTAACGGAATGGCAAAACCAATCCAGTCCAACATGGCACTCTCCACTGAACCCGCACAATCTACTTAATGGGTTTAATCTACTGCGAAAAACATGGGTCTGGCTAAACCGAGTTCGCACAAGTCATGGCAGATGTAGAGCAGCCTTACATAAGTGGGGCATATGTCAGAGCCCCAACTGTTACTGCGGTTCCCCAGATCAAACAATACATCATATTACGTTTGAATACCCTCAGAAACAATTCTTAGGTACAAATAATGACTTCCTTGAAGCTACACCGAAGGCCATCCAATGGCTACAGCAACTCGATCTGGAGCTATAACGACTTATTTATTTATATATTTTAAATCTACTACTGTGTATGTGCCATACGATAAATAAATAAATCCTATTCAGAAGATTCCAAACATTTCTCATTGGATTTGCATCTTGAGACTATGGAGTCTGAAGTTGCAAAGCCAATTTCTGCATTCTATGAGATACAGAGGCGACTTTGATGTTTTGCATCATTGTTTTCTTGTAAAATACAGTCTACGTCTTTGGCACTAAACATATTTTCGACAAACTTTAGTAGACCATGCTTATAAATATTGACCAGAGCATTCAAGTTCTGTGTAAAGAACTCTAAAACACCTAAAACCGTGCTCAGAGAAACATGGAGTTTCACTGGGTGTTTGACGGTTCGCTGAAGCAATCGCTTATCATCGCTAGACCAAGCATCGTTACAGGACCCATGTCCAGGATGACGTTTTGTTAGGAAAAATAATTGGACCAATCGCGGTTGCGAGTCTGGGTAGCCCTGGCCTTGCGTTTGTTTCCTGTGGGTTTTCGAAGGTAACGCGTTCTGCCTCGTGCTCCAAAGGCTCTCTATTTATGTTGACGTCAGCTTCTCTCTTGGGTAGCTTGGTTTTGGTTTCATGTAACCATAGAATAGAATTGCGCTTAAACCACCGCTGTATGATGACTTTATCCTGCTGTTTTGTTGTCTTCCTGTTTTGTTGTATTCCTGTTTTGTTGTCTTCCTGTTTTGTTGTATTCCTGTTTTGTTGTCTTCCTTTGTTGTCTGCCTTTGTTGTCACTTGCCTTTGTTGTCACTCGCGATTTGCTGGTATGATGAAGATCGTCGATAGTTTTGTTGGCTTTATAGCAATCAACCGACCTCTTCATGAGTGTCTTCAATTTTTTAAATATTTAACAGCCGCACTCACGTTTTGGATGAAGCTACAATAAGACAGCTTCAAAATGCTTAGCATATACAGCACTCATTGTCTTTACGTACTTTTTGACAGTTCGAGTGGTAGTAAAACAATTTAGCAACCGCAACGTAGCAATCAAATGCACTTTCCCGCCAAAAAGTAAATAAAAGCCAAATCGTTAACAGTTTTTGAAAAATTGGGGAACATTTTTTGTTCGACCGACTGTAATATAAAGCGCTGAAGTCACATGGTAGGTGTCCATTTGAGAGTAAAACTCGCGGAAGTAGCTTTCGAGAGTGTTCTCGCAAGTCGACACATGTTTGCGAGCACATGTCCGAGAGTATCAGTGTGACTATCGGAGAGTTTTGTGTCGATAGCAGCATCTCAAGTGTATACCAATTCTTTTCACTACCGGAGGTTACTCGCGAAAATCCAACACATTTAGAATTTTGCGAATTCTAGCAGAAGTATTATCAAAATGACCGGCAAAAAAGGAGTGGTCAAAAAACGAAATTATGAATTTAATCAGCATTTATGAAGAAAATCCGTCGTGATGGGACCAAAGAAATTAATATTTCAGGCTCAGAGAAAAAAAACGTCAAATTATTTACATTTAGGGATACTTACTGCAAATTGGAGTACGAGTTACCTAAATTAAATTTCATGTTTTTTTTTTCTACGTATTGCTAGTATGACAATATATATTTTCCTGATGATAGAAAACACAATGTTATTATTATCTGATCATGAACAAAAATCGCATCTTTTTTTATGTCCAATTTGCCTACTGATTGAATCAATCATATATTGAAGTTGAACTGCACTCATTCGTACAAAATTTCGGAATTGCTGAGAATCTTCAATTTTTAGTTCACTTGTCAATATAGAGCATGCCTCTAATTTTGCCCTTCGTTGAATCCATGGCTTTACCCACCAGCTATGTTTTCTTGACTTTTTTAATAAAGCAATAATAACCGATCACTTTTTACTTTTGCCTTTTGCCACAACTAACATTATATGGGAATTCGCGGAAACTAATCGCTAGTAGTGAATACGCTTTGGAGAGTGTCTTTCCGCGAGAGCCTCATCCGAGAGATTTCCGTACCTTCCAAGAGTTAAACTTTCAGAAATCTTCTCGTAAATGGTAACTCATTTTCTAGTACTCTCGCGAGAGACTCGAGCAAGTTACTCTCAAATGGATACCTACTTTTAGATTGCAGGTACGAATTATAATAGACTAATTCGATGCATGGAACTAGTTGCTACTAGCTGTATTACACAACGGAGCTTCAGCTGGTGAAATGGGGTTACATGATTGATTTTATTGATGATACTAATTATGTTTCGAATTAGAAATCATATACACAAAGAAGCAAAATCGGGATAAACAAATATAAAGGATAATTATTTAACTGCTGTAAATTGTAAACTAACTGTCAACTATAGCTAACTATAGCGGACTGTGGATACTACCCTGTTACTTAATGTGATAACATAATTGTTACCTTCTCGTGTGTTTCAGGAAAATAAATTTAGTTTATTGTTTTGTGACACAGATATTTATTTTAGATGATCTTAGCAGACAATTAATTTATTTTTTAGTTACGAAAAAGATTTGCTGCATTGAAAGGTGTATAAAATGCCATACATTTTGCCCGAGTAACATTTCCAATCATTAATTTGACATGTTTCCTAGTAATAATGAGGTGTTTTTGCCTGTACCCATGCAAGAGTTAATTGCTTTTATTATCCCCATATTTCTGATAATTCTGGCTTGGATTGGACAAAAACGTAATGTAAAACTATTACGGAGTATTTATTTATTGCCCTGAAATTGTTACAGGAAACAAAAACGCAGAAATCATTTTTAGCACTTGCTCAACAGTATAACCACAACACAATTATGTTGAATACTTTTTCTTCTTCCTAGATATAACTACTTGTGCTAAGATCGACAGCTAAATGGCTTTTTGTCGAATACAGTTTATATCATATTATCTGACTGAATATAGTGTACAAGTGTAGTAAAATTCGATACCGTAACATAATATTGTACGCAATGCTGTGGAAGTTTTAACAGGAATAAATACAATAAAACTGAGTCAAAATTTTTTTGACAACATTCCTGAAACAGACCGATTTTTCGTTTAAATTTGCTACTCATTAGGACGGTTTTTGTATTCTTTTCCTGCAGGTAGGTGAGAACTAACACCCAACCTTTGCGCTGCAAATTAAATGGTATGTTTTGTGAGCCGTTAGTATGTAATTAAAAATAAAATAATCAAATGGCGACTGTGCCACTTTTAACTGATGCTATTAAATAACGCCTTTGGTTTCTATACATCTTATATTATATTTTGAGTAGCAGTATTTTAGGGCGGCCGAATTTGCGCGTAGAACATGTAATGGTCGCTTATGTAGGCAATATAAATAAAACGGCGTAACTCCTCGCTTGCTGCTTTTTATGTGTAATAAGAGTGTTAAAAGTTGCGTCGAATGATGGTAATAACATCCAGCGTCGGTTTTACATTTTACTTCGCAATATTAGGTGTGGATCGTACAAATAACAGCTGTCTGCGATTGCCGTGCTGTTTCATTGTAAAATTTGAAATTTTTGTAGGGGTGGCAAACGCCTAATAAAACATAATATTCAAGACGAGAGACAAGAGATATGAAGGTATGTGGTATGTATTGGATTTAAAGGGACGGCGTGTCATGTAACAAGCATAAACCAACCAAAACTGTAACATGTGGTTTCAAGTGGTGCTCCTCGTAAAGTTGTCAGTGGGCATGTGGATATAACGACTTTACTCGAGTCGCATTTGAAATGAGGAACTTCAAATACGTAATGACGATGTGATGAGGCTCCTGTTCGATCAGATCCTGTAAAGGACCTTTTGATTACGCCCCCACCTAATAAAACTTGCGGAGTTAAACCGAAAAGCGTTAAATATCGAGTACTAGTTTATACTACTTACTGACAGAAACGTATGTATTTAGTATGTATCGGGTTGTTCGGAAAGTAATTTCGTTTTTTCCCGACAGAGGATTTAATGGTATTTTTTTGCACCCAACTTCACACTTAAGCCGCATAAGCATATGTATTTTGACAGCTGACATAGCAAGACTTGATTGTGAAAAAAATTGATTAATTCTGCACAGTAGTTTTTGATTGGTGCCCTTTTAAATATGGAGAACGATAAGCAGCATTTTCGACATATCTTACTGTTTTACTACAGAAAGGGTAAAAATGCTGTTCAAGCCAGAAAGAAATTGATCGATGTGTATGGAGAAGTTGTGTTGACCGTACGCCAGTGCTAGAACTGGTTCGCTAAATTTCGATCCGGCAATTTTAATGTCGAAGATGCACCACGTTCAGGAAGGCCGGTTGAAGCTGATAAAGACGCGATAAAGGCATTAGTTGATGCGAACCGGCAAATAACAACACGTGAGATCGGATTGAGGTTAAATCTATTAAATTCAACAGTTTATGACCACTTGAAAGGCCTGGGATTATCCTCGAAGCTCGATGTATGGGTTCTCCATGTTCTCACAAAGAGAAATCTGTGTCGCCGCATTGACATCTGCAATTCGCTTCTCAAACGTCACGAAAATGATCTGGTTTTGAAGCGCATCATCACTGGGGACGAAAAATGGGTTGTATACAACAACGTCAAACGCAAGAGGTCATGGAGCAAAAAAGATGAACCGGCTCAAACCATTTCCAAAGCCGATATTCACCAAAAAAAGGTGATGCTGTCTGTTTGATGGGATTTTAAAGGAATCGTTTTTTTTGAGCTTTTACCGGATAACACAACGATTAATTCGGAAGTCTACTGTCATCAGCTGGATAAACTGAAGATGCACTTCAACAGAAAAGGCCAGAACTAATCAACAGGAAAGGTGTAGTGTTTCACCAAGACAACGCGAGACATCACACAAGTTTGGTCACTCGCCAAAAGATCTTACAGCTTGAATGGGATACAATGCCACACCCACCATATTCTCCAGACCTGGCACCATCGGATTATTATTTGTTCCGGTCACTCCAAAATTTTTTAGATGGTAAAACCTTCACCTCAAATGAGGGGGTCAAAAACCACTTCGATCAGTTTTTTGCCAGCAAAGACCAAAAATTTTATGAACGTGGAATTATGCTACTACCAGAAAGATGACAAAAGATGTTGGACCAGAACGGCCAATATATAATTTAATAAAGTATTTGTTTATTATACGAAAACTCTCTTTCATTTCCACAAAAAAAAACGAAATTACTTTCTGAACAACCCAATAGTATAATGATAAACATATTGCTAAGAAATACGTGTGGTCATGAAATTTTTCATTACGGCAATCAAAGATTGATTTGGTATTACAACTAAGCGAACTATATGAATTATTTTAGCCTTATACATTGTTTACTGTTTGAGTAGCTACGATATCTTCACTAAAAATTAATAACTATTATTAACCTGACACAAAAAAATTATAGTTCATGTTAATATTTCACATATATATTATTTATCACTACATTAAGCCCCTCGATTACCGCCTTGTATGCTACATAATCAAAACCAGTCATTTAGTGGTAACTTAATAAGATTAAATAACAGTGCACTCTTTCAGTTTAGTCCTAAGGCTAATCAAAATTTACTTCCTTTTTTATTATGTTTTAAACGTTAATAATTAATAATTAGAGACAAGAACAAAGCATTTTACACTTTTTTGCAGTTTTATCATATTTTGGAACTACATACATCACCACAGCATTTTCTTAAATTTTTTGTCAGAAGATCTTCTATTAGGAATAGTTTTGCCAAATTGTACGCAACCGTACTTAGCCATGATTTTCGTGGCAACCGAAGCCCCAGAGAAATTGACGCTGACTTGTGACTTGCTGGGGAAGATTGGTGAACGTTCGAGCAAAAATTTTTGTAAGCTTAAAGGGGGGAGGGGGGCTATCGCAACCCTGTCGGAAGTACGCGCCGGTTTCTTCACCACTGGTTCCAAATATTCCTCCTATCGCCCCAAAACGGAGAATTAAAACGGAAGTTCTAATAAAAAAGTAAGAAAAAAATGGGATTTCAGGAGGAAACACCTAATTTGTAAGAAAAAATAGTTTTTTGTTTTCTGAAAATAAATTCAAGGATAATATTAATCAAAAAACCAAGTTTATTGCAAGCAGCGATTGCATTGGATCTTAATTTGTCAATCGCTGTTTGTGACAACACTGAAAAACACTTAGAACTATCTTAAGATTTGAACTGAATAACAACAAGATTATTCTATCCAAATTTTGAGTTTGTTTTGAAATTTTGACTTTTTTTTCAAAATTTCGGAATTAAACTTAATATTTTTATTATTTTTTTAATTTCGTAAAAAGAGTTTATTTAATATCTTGATTTCAAAATGTGTTATTGTTACTAAAAGAAAAAAATTAAAAAACCTAAATTTATTTTGAAAAATTTTTCAATACTTCAACTTCTTTTTTCTTCTTAAAGTTAAATGTTAAAGTTTTCATAAAAATGTGGAGCTGTGTCATTACAATGTAAATTTTACTAAAAGATTTCGAAACGTTATTATAAACTTATGGTTCCAATTTTTGACTTTTTTGTCCAAATTTCGTATAAAAAATTAAATTTGTTTTTATTAATTTCTAGCTTAAAGTTGAGAATTCAAGAAAAAAGAACAAAAACTCGAAAAAGATAGTTCAAGAAAAGACTTCCAAATTTCGGACTCAATTTCGAAATTTTAGCTTCTTCCCCAAAATTTTGGTTTTAATCTTGACTTATTCAAAAAATTGTAAATCATGCTCAACACTTCGGGTTTAGAAATTGAAATTTCGAGGAAAAGGATAGGAAGTTCGGTTTTTAAGGCAAAATTTTGAAAGGAAAATTGAATATTACGGTTTTTATCCAAAAATAAAATTTTAGGTAATAATTTATAATTTTTTTCGTTACAATTTTGAAGTAAGGTTCAAAATTTAGGTTTCTTCTTGGTTTCTCAAAATGATTGCCTTAATTCCAGACGTTTTATTTTTTCCAAATTTCGAACTTCGTCAAAAAAAAAATCCATTTTTAAAACCAAAGTATCGAGATTAAAGTTAAAAATTGATTCTTTTTAAATTTTGGAATATTGAAATACAAATCTGGTCCTTGGTTATCTTCAAAAAATGAAATACAATTCTTGTGACCCGAAGTGAATAGTTTAAAGTTGAATTGGAAAATTTCGAAAAAAAACTCAAAATTTAGGTGAAACGGACTGGTCCTTGATTATCTTCAAAAATTGAAATACAAAACTTATCCCCTGAAACCAAGAAAGATTAAAAAACACAACAAAGGTTACTCTAACGCGTGTCGATAGCAATGCTATCATCTTCAGGATTTTTTAAACATTTCTTTATGTTATTAAAATTATAAAATTAGATGAATGTTGTCAAATATAACTGACACGTCAAGTAGCACAAAACAAAATCAAATACAATTGCGAGCTGATGCTTCAAAAATTAAAATTCGAAAAGTATATTGATTCAAATTTATTTTCCTAATTTCGAAAGATCATTTATAAATGATGGGAAATCTGTTAATATAAAAATTAATTTACTAAATTATCTATCAATACAAAAATTAATTTTCCTAAAAGTGGACTTTGAAATGTCAGTTTTTGAAAACAGAATTTTCAAGCTTTTTTGAATTGAATTTTAGGCCATCGTAGATTTTTATTTGAATTCATTTAATAATTGAAAAGGATGATTGTTAAAACATTTAAACAGTTTCCCACATTACTTCAAAATAAGGTTTTTAAAAAGTAATGAGCTTATAATACAAAATTAGCCAGTTTGACTGGGGGAATGACATATTTGCTTTGCCACCGGTTCGGGAAGAAAATTATGTAATAAATAAGGGGCTATTAAGACACGAAGAAAAGATATCCAGTACCACTAATTACATTCCTCCACGTGATGATCTGGATGTAATAGGCAAATCTTCTTCATAAGTGATGTGCGATGGGTAAATAATTAGAGTACTTAGCTTCGTTTCCATACATCACCTAATCGTCCTGAGGAATTTCAAATAATAAGTCTTCTACGCTCCGATTTACACGCAAGAGATAGTACTCTAATGGTCAATTACAGATGCAAATTCCAAAGTTATTACGATTTAGTTTTTGCCGACAAAATGTCACCAACACTGTTATTACAGTTCTTGGTTTTCTTCAATGGGCGGTACTGACCACCACCCTAATTCTATATTGCTCACTCTACCGTGTCATTGTTTCAAGATCTTTTGTTTCTGTAGTACCACTTTCAACTTACATCCACACGTGCTATTTTATAGTCTTACACTTTTAATTAGTTTCATTTTTTATGCAAATATTATCTTCATTAGTATATTCCTTCCTAATCTCTATCATATTCATAAAACGATTAGTCATTAATGTGAATTAATTCCACACTGAAGTTGGAAATAATTGTCGATTGAATCATCCTCATATTCATTAGGGTCATTGTTAATATAAATTATTAATATAGCACACATAACGGCCTAGTTACAACAATAAGGAACCCTTTTAAGTAATTAACCAAGCGATGAGAGTAACATAGATGTCTCTTCCATTCTCTTCTAACTCGCGACAAAAATGATTTATGGAACCTCTTAGCACACACGTTTTATTTACTTTATACTTGTTAAACCATAAATTCATAAACACTGTATTAAATATGACGTTACATTACCTATGTCTAAACTTACCTTTGGAGATAACTAATAACTTATATATTCATTTTTACTTTATGTCTTAACCCCCTTATTTATTGAGAATTTTAACAAATTATCAGTGATTCA
Organism: Dastarcus helophoroides; assembly: GCA_028583605.1. NCBI lineage: Eukaryota > Metazoa > Arthropoda > Insecta > Coleoptera > Bothrideridae > Dastarcus > Dastarcus helophoroides. The sequence goes on from CM053333.1 coordinate 5,822,804, forward strand.
TAAACCTGTTCGTTATGAAGAAAATACGTTTATTGTATTGTTCGACAAATTTTTATTTATCTTGATTGTGAGAAGCTGTATGTCAAATTTTTTTTTTGATCTCATCTTTTACGATCATAACGCTGTACAGTCGTTGTAACTGTACTGCGCTGACGGTGATGCTATAACTTTAACCTATCCTTTGATTTGATTGAGTCACAGGCTATTATATAGGGTGCGTAATTAGTATTACACCAGATGGGATTATGAAGAAACGGTTTGACATTTAGACCTGGGCCTAGGTGGGATTTCCTTCAAGGGGGCCAGCAGTTATTCTGAAAAATTCATGGGCAAACAAAAAACCTTCTGGATGAGTAATGTGTATATTCACTTCACAAACTACACGAACTGGGGAGATCAAATTTCCATATTGAAGTTGAAATTTCGAAAAGAAGCTAAACCAAGAAAAAACCTTTCGTCGAAATTTGGAAAAACTACAAACTACTACTTCACAAACTACAAGAACTGGGGAGACCGAATTTCCATATTGAAGTTGAAATTTCAAAAAGGAGCCAAATCAAGAAAAAACCTTTGGTCGAAATTTCGAAAAAGTGCAAAGTACTACTTCACAAACTACTACTTTACAAACTACACGAACTGGGGAGATCGAATTTCCATATTGAAGTTCAAATTTCGAAAAGGAGCCAAATCAAGAAAAAACCTTTCGTCGAAATCTCGAAAAAGTGCAAAGTACTACTTCACAAACTACTACTTCACAAACTACACGAACTGGGGAAATCGAATTTCCATATTGAAGTTGAAATTTCGAAAAGGAGCCAAACCAAGAAAAAACCTTTCGTCGAAATTTCGAAAAAGAGCAAAGTACTACTTTACAAACTACTACTTCACAAACTACACGAACTGGGGAGATCGAATTTCCATATTGAAGTTAAAATTTCGAAATGGAGCCAAATCAAGAAAAAATCTTTCGTCGAAATTTCGAAAAAGTGCAAAATACTACTTCACAAACTACTACTTCACAAACTACACGAACTGGGGAGATCAAATTTCCATATTGAAGTTGAAATTCGAAAAGGAGCCAAACCAAGAAAAAACCTTTCGTCGAAATTTCGAAAAAGTGGAAATGTCAAAAAACGCGAAATTTCCAAAAATCAATTTTTGGGAAAAAGTGGTAATTTCCAGAACAAATCGAATTTAGGTAAAAAAAATTTTAAACATAATTTTCTCAGAATTTTACTTTCTTTAAATTGTGTCATATTCTTGAAATTTACAAAAAAACCTTTTCTCAAAATTTTCTAAAACTATTATTCTCAGAATTTTAAATTTATAATAACATTTCGATTCAATTTTAGGAAAATTAACGACTTTTGTAAAAAAGTCTAAATCTTCAGAAAAAAATGGAAATGTCCAAAAACAGAAAATATCGAATTTTGAGATAAAAGTAAAAATTTGGAGGATAAAATAAATTTCGAACAATAAATTTAAATTATAGAGAATCATATTTAAGAAAGAAGTTTAGATAAAACAGATAATTAGGAAAATTCACAATTTTTGAAAAATACGTTGCAATTTAGATAAAAAGATCGAACTGTCCAGAAAATACTCCTAATTTCAAAGGGAAAGTCCAATTTTAAAAGAAAAATTAGAATTTTGAGAATAAAGTAGTAATTTCGAAAGACGATTTTCGAGACAAAAAATTGTAGAAAAATAAAAATTTCCAGTATTAACCTAATCTTTCTCAAAAACTCGAAAAATGTCCCAAATTCGAAAAACTCAAGATTTTCAAAGATCTAATTTTGTGCAGACTATTTTCAGAAAAAGTCGATTTTCAAGAAATACAAATCGCATTTTGCAAAAACATTGGTCTCAAAATTTAAACTTCAGTAAAAGCGTTTAATTTACAAGAAATCTTTTTCTCGAAATCTCCAAAAATATTTTGCGTAACATTTTTTTTAACATTCCTGTCTAATTTAGAGCGAAAAGTGGACAAAAGCAGGATTTTGAAAATAAAATGGAAATTTCAAAAAAGACAAATTTTGAAGAAGAGGCGAATTTTGAGAAAATGGCTATTTTAGAAGAAGGCAAAATTTGTCAAAAAAAAGACAAATTTACCAGAAAAATGGGAAAATTTCTGGAAATATTAAATATCGGAACCTAAGACAAAAATTTAAATTTTATGAAAAAGACAAACCCATTCAAAATTTCTAAAAAAATCAGCTTCTAAAGGCTTAAAATGTTCAGAAAAAGCTAATGTTTAGAAAAATATTGGAATTTAGAAAAAAGCGAAATTTGAAGAAAAGTGAAATTTAAAGAAAACTTCGAAATAGACAAAAAATTCAAAATTTTCCAGAAAAAATCTAATTTTAAGAAAAAACGTCGAACTTTGGATATAATTAGTGGAAACTTCGAGAAAAAGACGCAATTATGAGAAAATCATGGAAATTTAGCGAAATAGCTCTAAATTGAGAAAAAGCGTTTAATCCAAGTGGTAATTTTAAGTTTCGATTTTTGAAAGAAAATTCCAAAAATTATAATTTTGAAAGTAAAATCGAAATTTCGAAAAATACGAATTTTTTAAGAAGAGACTAATTCTAGAAAAAAGGTATTTTAAGAAAAAAAGTCAAAATGTGAAGAAAAAGGACGAATTTACAGGTAAAAGCCCAAATTTTTAACAATATTCAATATCGAATGCTGAGATAAGAATCCAAATATGATAACGAAAGCTTCCATGGCCAGAGTCAGTACAGGATATACTTCTTCCGGGATTGGACCGTGTCAAAGAACTACTAAAAGTGTTGGACGTTTCGCCCACCATCGTAGGGGTCTACTTCAGGAACAAAGAAAAGGAACAATAAATAAAAAGAGAAATATAATTGGTACAAAGGATAAGAAAGTTTAGACAGAAGAGCACGGTAACTCAGTATGTCCACCATGCCAGAGGCGAAACTTTTCTGAATTGAAAATTGGTACAAAGGATAAGAAAGTTTAGACAGAAGAGTACGGTAACTCAGTATGTCCACCTTACCAGAAGCGAAACTCTTCTCAAGAAGAGAGCGAAACGTCGAACACTTTTAGTAGTTCTTTGACACGGTCCAATCCCGGAAAAAGTATATCCTGAACTCATAAAATATATATATATATATATATATATATATATATATAGATATAGATTCAGAAAAAAACCGAAATTATCCTTTACTGCTCGAGTCAGAAGGAATACATGCACCTTGCTTTCCTCAATGTGGCCTCAGAAAATGTCCGATATTGTGATACACGTTGAAATTTTAACAAACAAGTTGAAACTTCCAGAAATTTGAATTAAAAAGTAGTTGAAATTTACGTAGAAAATTTTTCGTAATTTTTTCGTTTTACAAATATTTTAAATTTTCAAAAAATATATTTCTTTATCAGAAGATCGATCAGATTTCGAGAAAAAGGCAAATTTCAATAAAGAGGCTGAAAATTTCTCCATAAAAAAGTCAAAATTTTCAGAGTCGAATTTCGAGAAATGCCGAAATTTCAGAAGAAAACGAACTTTTAAAGAAAAATTCGAAATTTTGACAAAATCTTATTTGACAAAAGAGGTCGAATTTTATGAATAAATGCAAAATTTCAAAAGGAAGATGACAAATTTTCTAAATATAATACGAAATTTGAGAAAAAAGTCGAAATTTCAACAAAATGTTTGAAGGAAAGGATGAATTTCGAAGAAGAAAAGAAATTTTTTCGGCTAAACAAAGTCAAAATTTTCACAAAGAGTCGAATTTCGACAAAGGGGGAAACTTCAGGAAAAAAACGAACTCTTACATAAAAATTCGAAATTTTGACAAAATCATGTTTGATAAAAGAAGTCGAATTTTATAAATTAATGCAAAATTTTAAAAGGAAAATGACAAATTTTCTAAATATAATGTGAAATTTGTGAAAAAAGTCGAAATTTCAACAAAATATTTCAAGGAAGAGATGAATTTCGATGAAGAAAAGAAAATTTTTGGGATTAAACAAAGTCAAAATTTTCAGAAAGAGTCAAATTTTGACAAAGGATGAAATTTTAGAAAAAAAAGGATTCCAATGTACGGACCAATAAGTCACTAGAATCCCTGTCTTCTGGGAACTTTCCTAGAGAGCAATCGCTTCGCTAGGTGGCAATGTTTCAACTGTTGGTAGTTCAGAGCTACCTGTGACTCACTATACACGCCTGGAGGGCTGCATGAATTTGCAGTCTAGGTTTTATTCTACTTGCATAAAATCATGTTTGACAAAAGAAGTCGAATTTTATGAATAAATGCAAAATTTCGAAAGGAAAAAGACAAATTTTGTTACTATAATACGAAATGGAGAAAAAAGGCGCAATTTTGACAAAATGTTTCAAGGAAAGGATGAACTTTGAAGAAGTCAAGAAAATTTTCCGAATTAAAAAAAAGTTGACATTTTCAGAAAGAGTCGAATTTTGACAAAGGGGGAAATTTCAGAAGAAAAACGACGAACTTTTAAATAAAAATTCGAAATTTTGACCAAATCCTGTTTAATAAAAGAAGGCGAATTTCATGAATAAATGCGAAATTTCAAAATAAAGACAAATTTTGTAAAAAAATACGAAATTTGAGAAAAAAAATCGAAATTTCGAGAAACTGTTTCAAAGAAATAAAAATTCGAAATTTTGACAAAATCATGTTTGATAAAAGAAGTCGAATTTTATGAATTAATGCAACATTTCAAAAGAAAAAAAGACAAATTTTGTAAATAGAATACAAGATTTGAGAAAAAAGTCGCCATTTCGACAAAATGTTTTAACGAAAGGATGAATTTTAAGGAAGTAAAGAAAATTTTCAAAATTAAAAAAAGTTGAAATTTTCAGAAACAGTTGAATTTTGACAGGGAAGAAATTTCAGAAAAAAAACGACGAACTTTTGAATAAAAATTCGAAATTTTGACCAAATCCTGTTTAATAAAAGAAGGCGAATTTCATGAATAAATGCTAAATTCCAAAATAAAGACAAATTTTGTAACTATAAAACGAAATGGAGAAAAAAGGCGAAATTTCGACAAAATGTTTCAAGAAAAGGATGAATTTTGAAGAAGTCAAGAAAATTTTCCGAATTAAAAAAAGTTGACATTTTCAGAGAGTCGAATTTTGACAAAGGGGGAAATTTCAGAAAAAAAAAACGACGAACTTTTAAATAAAAGTTCGAAATTTTGACCAAATCCTGTTTAATAAAAGAAGGCGAATTTCATGAATAAATGCGAAATTTCAAAATAAAGACAAATTTTGTAAAAAAATACGAAATTTGAGAAAAAAAATCGAAATTTCGAAAAACTGTTTCAAAAAAATAAAAATTCGAAACTTTGACAAAATCATGTTTGATAAAAGAAGTCGAATTTTATGAATTAATGCAAAATTTCAAAAGAAAAAAAGACAAATTTTGTAAATACAATACGAAATTTGAGAAAAAAGTCGACATTTCGACAAAATGTTTTAACGAAAGGATGAATTTTAAGGAAGTAAAGAAAATTTTCAAAATTAAAAAAAGTTGAAATTTTCAGAAAGAGTCGAATTTTGACAAGGAAGAAATTTCAGAAAAAAAATTACGAACTTTTAAATAAGAATTCGAAATTTTGACCAAATCCTGTTTGATAAAAGAAGGCGAATTTCATGAATAAATGCTAAATTTCAAAATAAAGACAAATTTTGTAACTATAAAACGAAATGGAGAAAAAAGGCGAAATTTCAACAAAATGTTTCAAGGAAAGGATGAATTTTGAAGAAATCAAGAAAATTTTCCGAATTAAAAAAGTTGACATTTTCAGAAAGAGTAGAATTTTGACAAAGGGTAGTAGTATTAGTTTATTTTAAATGTATAAAATACATATTAATTACAAATGATTCATAAAAAGGGGGAAATTTCAGAAAAAAAACGACGAATTTTTAAATAAAAATTCGAAATTTTGACCAAATTCTGTTTAATAAAGGAAGTCGAATTTCATGAATAAATGCGACGTTACAAAAGAAAATGACAAATTTTGTGAGAAGATACGAAATTTGAGAAAAAAAATCGAAATTTCGAAAAACTGTTTCAAAGAAATAAAAATTCGAAATTTTGACAAAATCATATTTGATAAAAGAAGTCGAATTTTATGATTTAATGCAAAATTTTAAAAGAAAAAAAAGACAAATTTTGTAATGATAATACAAAATTTGAGAAAAAAGTCGAAATTTCGACAAACTGTTTTAACGAAAGGATTAACTTTAAGGAAGTAAAGAAAATTTTCTAAATTAAAAAAAGTTGAAATTTTCAGAAAGACTCTAATTTTGACAAGGAAGAAATTTCAGAAAAAAAAACGACGAAAAAAAAAAATAAATAAGAATTCGAAATTTTGACCAAATCCTGTTTGATAAAAGAAGTCCAATTTTATAAATAAATGCGAAATTTCAAAAACAAAAGACAAATTTTGTAAAGAGGTACGAAGTTTGGGGAAAAAAATCGAAATTAAGAAAAAATGCTTCAAGGAAATGATGAATTTTAAAGAAGAAAAGAAAATTTTTGGAAAAAGTCTCCCAGTTAAATGCCTATCAATTTTCGATTCACTGCATGAACCAGAGAGGGCGGGAGGGGGGGGGCAAGCGCCCAACCCAGCCCTGTTCTAACTACGCCTATGCATTTAGATTTGACGTTTGGTGGGATTAAATTAAAAATAAATACGAGTTTCATTTGTTTTGTTCAACTGATGTTTGTCAACCTAGGATTGATTTGGTGTCATTTGGCAACTAATTAATTTGGGAATACAATACATTTATGAAAAATTATCATCCTTATTACAATACATCGAATTCTGGAGTTTGAAAATTTTAACACAAACTTTTTAGAAAACAACATTAAAATTTCGACAAAAATTGAATACTCGAAATTTGGAAAAAGCCGAATTGGACCGAAGTCAATTTTTCCAGTAAAAATCTAAATCTTCAATCAGCCGAAGTTTAAAAAAATCAAAAACTGTAAATCGAAATTTGGAACTAAGAAAATCAAAATCGTCGCTTCAATTTTCTTAATAATTGATTTTCTTTATATTAATTAATTTTATTTAACATTTCTGCGACCAAGTTTGGAAATATTTAAATTTTTAATATGAAAGTTGACAATATTCTGAAACATTTTTTGAAATATGACTACGTGATATCTAAATATTTTTAAAAACCTCACGTAGTCATATTTCAGAAAATGTTTCGAATATTACAACGTTTAAAATTCAGCCTCTAAGGGGGTAAAAATGGGCTTTAAAGGCTACGCAATTTTTATGTAATAAATAATACACCTAAAAAAACAAGTTCATGCAATTTTCCTATTATTTAATCCGTAACTCTAGTCACGGTTTGACAATCGATTTTTCTTGCGCAACATACGATGGCTGGAGCTCCAAGGGGGTGCACATATTTATAGGAAGAAAAAGTCTTATTTTGGACCCAGAAATCTGCTCTTAACTTGTGCATCGAAGTTTGAATCATCCTGTATATTAGGCATGTTACATATTCTTGGCCATAAACGACAGCATTTGAAGGGTTCGGTGTTTGGTCATTATTCATCCATAGCATCTACATCCAATGTCTGAAAATTATGATGGTAATAGTCATTTAGGTGTCTCATTTTTTGAGTGTATGTTTTTATTTGGTTTTTTATCGGTACTTTAGACAGTGAATGTACTTTAAATCTTTCAACACGAGTTGGTTTAAAATGTCAAACAGGTTAAGTCAAAAAGGAATTGTTGCAGATAAGCGTAAGTTATAATTACAACATGGGGAGCAGACGAAGACGTTTTGTAATGACACTATGTAAGATACACAGCATCGTGAGATGACCATTTTGGGAGGGTGGAAAGCGGGAATATAGAGACCCCTGGCTTCACCGCTTTACACTTTAGACATGAAATTTCAATTAAAACGACACGTTTAATAATGAGGTAACGAATTTATAGAGGCTACTGATTATTATGCAAGCACGCAAAGCTAAATAATCTCCGTGAAGGCGCTATCCCAGCTGAAGTCCTCAAGTGCAGAAGAAAAAGGTTTTAATTGGCTGAAATTCACAAAATGTTCCTTGTATTGAATTTTACCAAACAGACACAGTAAACGCTACATTCTCGTCTCTATAGTTTCTAAAAATATTCAAAAGCCTTGGGTTTCCAATACCTTTTTAATTAAGTCTAATAGATTATTATTAATTTTATTTATAAATTTCTACGTCGAGGATTAAAAAATATCAATCTAATTTAATCAATTTGTGCAATAATCGCCGCTATGAAACATACTTTTTAATACTATGAAAGAATTAAAATAAATGGCAAAAACCATCATAGAAAAAACGAAACGAAGTGTTTCATTGGTTGTTAAATGATAGGAACGAATTATGTCACGGAACAGAGAATGCGTTAGTTTTGTATTGTGATGCAGTCTTTTAAAGTGACTAGGTGATATATTGGAAGGGAAATTCTTTTCAAACGCAACAGACCTTTAGAAGACCATGTAAAATAGGCTCTTTATTATAAAGAAATTCCGTTTGGAGGCAAATCAGGGAAAATTCTCAATATATTGCATTGAGTCGCCTGCTTCACTTCAATAACTGCCTTAGGGACCGCTTCAACAAATTCCTCGGTTATTTTCTCTTTCAATTTTTCTTCAGCGACAGCTCATTTTAACTTTAAACACACAATTTTCTCAAATGCATCAGTGGACTGTGAAATATATCACAATATTGCTAAATTCTTAATTCCTGAAGTTTAATACCACACCAGTTATTAAGAACATATCGAATATACATACTTTTGTATAAAAATTGTTAGTTTCGACTTACATTGTTTTTAGTTTTAATTCGTGGGATGTGTTTTGTATATTTTAAAAAAGTCATGAGCACGAAAAATATGTAGCTATTAACTTTTTCTTTAACGTCATTGCATGGTTTTTGAGCTAATATTAAGAGTCGCTTTAAAATATTAGTCAACGCAGCTATAGCAATTTATGCTTTAATAAATCGTGGTTGTGGATGCAAAGTTTATATAAATATTTCTTAGTGGCAAAAGTCTTGCTTTATTTTGAGGATTCATATAATAAATCCATTAAGGTGCAAAATTAATTATGACTTAGCATCGCCATATGAACGCGAATATTATTTATGACCATAAGCAAAGATAAATTAACCCCACAAACTGATCTTTTACGAAGGTGTAATGTACACTCTGAAAAGTGCGTTTGATAATTGTTGAACAGCTTAGCAGTGGCAGTAATTAACATTTTTTAGCTTTAAAAATTTTTTATGTGTTTATATCGATTGTAACAAACTCATGAAACACCAGATAATTTTCCTTCATTTTTAAAGATAGATTTTTTAAACCTGATACAATCAACATACTCGTGACACATCTGTAAATCTGTAACATTTTTACTGCCAGTGCTGCTGCCACTATATGCCACTACTACTACCACTATATGCCACTAGATTAGATTAGATTATATATGGGTCGTTTCGTGTTTCTCTTCATCCACCCCGCACCTCGCCCTAAGGAGATCTTTTGTGATCTATGTAGTTTCCGAGTTCAAACTTTTGTAGAAGTTTATTATGGACCTGGGATTGAGTTTTTCCACATCCAAGGGGTCTAAGGACGCCTATCCGAGTGGTCTAAGAACGCCCATCCGAGTTGAACATGCCTTTTTCGTGCAAGCGGATCGCACTTGCATAGCACATGTTCTGCAGTCTCCGCAGCTTCTGCGCAAAAGCAACGTAGGTCTATTTTAGCCCGACCCATTTTCTTGAGGTGGTACCTCATGGGGCAATATCCAGTTAAGAGACCGGTTAGGATCCTCAATTCGGATTTCCTGAGTTCTAAGTAGATCTTTGCCTTTTCAAGCGTTCCAGATCCTTTCCGCCAATTGTAGTCCTGGGTATGATCTCCAGTGGTAAATTCTTGACTTTGTTTCCCATTGTTTGATCTCATTTTTGATTTGACTTTCAGAAAAACCAAAAGCCGATTCAGGTCCAAGAAATGACGATGCAGATCCTTCTTTACCGGGGTCCGCAGCTTCATTCCCTTGTATTCCTTTGTGCCCTGGCATTCACTTAAGGCTGATTCTTTTGTGTTGAGCCAGTTGCTTTAGAGTTTGTTGATAGTCCCAAACTAGCTTGAATTTGAAAATGCAGCTGCTGAGAGCCTTTATTGCCTCTTGGCTGTCAGAGTTAATGTAGATCTTTGTTTCTTTCAGATTTCTTCGAAGACACTCGTAGGTGCAGAGTTCAATTGCATGTATTTCAGTTTGAAAGACAATTGGGTCTTTTCTTAAGCCTTTAGAGAACCTGAAGTTAGGGCCATAAATTCCCATACCAGTCCCATATGCTGTCTTTGATCCATTTGTAAACCAGATGGATATTTTCTGTTTTTCTTCAGGTACTGATTGAGCGTCAGTGTGGCTATCCAAGGGAATGATTAAATTCGTACCTGGGATGCATATAATCAACCGATCTTGCTTAAATCACCAGGTTACATTCCTTGAGGATTCCCATGTGACCGGCGAAGTCTCCTTCTTTAAATTGTTTTAATTGCAGTAATCTTGAGGCTCCCTCTTCACTAAAAGGTGGAGAGAAGTTGGACCTAGTATTACCCCTATTGCTGCTATTAGGCAGGTGTTCATTGCCTACTGCTATTGCTAAATGCTATTGCTATATGCTATTGCTATATGCTATTGCTATATGCTATTGCTATATGCTATTGCTATATGCTATTGCTATATGCTATTGCTATATGCTATTGCTATATGCTATTGCTATATGCTATTGCTATATGCTATTGCTATATGCTATTGCTATATGCTATTGCTATATGCTATTGCTATATGCTATTGCTATATGCTATTGCTATATGCTATTGCTATATGCTATTGCTATATGCTATTGCTATATGCTATTGCTATATGCTATTGCTATATGCTATTGCTATATGCTATTGCTATATGCTATTGCTATATGCTATTGCTATATGCTATTGCTATATGCTATTGCTATATGCTATTGCTATATGCTATTGCTATATGCTATTGCTATATGCCACTACTACTGCTAGACTGGTCCTACTAGAGAAGGGTAAACCAAGCCAAAATGAAAAGACCTACTGGCAAATATGTATTATAAATTAAATGGGAAAACTATTAGAACAAACGCTGTTAGAAAAACTGAAGGAAGAGATAGAAAGACGAGGAGGTCTATCCGAAAAACAATATAGTTTCCGGGAGAAAAGGTCAACAGTAAGCGCCCTAGAAAGTGTAATTGACATAACTGAAAGTGCTAACGTCAAAGGAAGTAGAAAAAGGTGTGTCCTAGTAACTATGGATGTCAAAAAAGCATTTAACTCTGCTCCTTGGGACGGCAGACAAAAGCGAATAGCTCCATACCTTTATAACATATTGGCAAGTTATCTGAAAGACAGAACCCTGTGTGTGGGAAGCAATGCAAATATACAAGTAAGTTGCGGAGTGCCACAAGGCTCGATACTCGGATCCACCCTGTGAAACATCTACCAGGCAACCAATAAAGTTCTATTGTCTACTTTTATGAATTATATTCAGTAAATGGGATGTAGTGGTGGGGTAATTTTAAATATAGGTTAAAACTTGTCTCATGGAGTATCATTGAGTGAATTTTATAAATTAGATTACTTTGAATTAAAAAATCTTTACTAGAGTATGACCGTGTCAAATGCAATAATTCGTACTTGTTGTATGAATTCAAACTTGGTACCAAGGCTGCAGAAGCTTGTCGTAAGATATGCGCTGATTTTGGGGAACGTACTGTAGCTAAACGGACTGGTCAAAAGTGGTTTAAGAAATTTGCCTCTGGAGATGAAAATCTGGAAGATGAACCTCGCTCCGGAAGACCATCAACGATCAACAACGACGATATCAAACTGGCGATCGAGCAGGATTCAAGTCAGACATGTCAAACTCCTGCCTTAAGATTCAATGTGAGTGATGAAACTATTCGCATACATTTGCACCTGCTTGGGAAATCATGGAAATTAAGCAAATGGGTACCACATGAATTAAGTGAAACGAACAAGTTACAACGCTTAAAAATCTGTTCATCATTGCTTTCTCGCCACAACTTAATGTCGTTTTTTGACCGGATGTTGACGTGTGATAAAAAATGGATAATGTACTCCAACAATCAGCGTTCATATCGTTTGGCTACCCAGTAAAGATCCATTGACCTAAACTGCTAAACCAAACATTCACCAACAAAAGATTCTGTTATGTGTATGGTGGACTACAGCAAGTATAGTTCACTATGAGCTTCTGCCAAGTGAACAAACCATTACTGCTGAAATCTACTCGGCACAGCGTAACAGAGATGCGGTCACCCTAAGTCAAAAACAGCCTGCTTTGGCGAACAGAAAAGGTGTTGTGTTCCATCAGGACAACGCAAGACCACACACGGCAATAATCACGCAGGGAACTATAGCGTGACTACAATGGGAAGTTCTACCTCACCCTACATACCCACCAGACCTTGCTCCAAGTGAGTACCACCTGTTTTTGGCCTTGGACAACCACATACGGAATCGGCGATTTAAAAATAGAGATATTTTGGGAAACGAGATGATACACTTCTTCAATTCCCAAAAGCAAGATTTTTTACAAAAATGGGATATATGATCTTGTGTCTACATGGGAAAGGGTAATACTTGCTAAGGGTGATAATTTTTTAGAATAAATCTAAGTTAAACCCATTTTATATGTTACTATTTCTTAACCTTCAAAACCGCACGTTGCCTGGTATTATGACCGGGTACTAAAGGTGAAAGTTCCAAGAGAGGTTGAATTTATACAATATGCCGACGATCTGGGTATTATTATAGTAGAAAAAAACAAAAAAAGCAATAAAAGTAGCAGCAAACGCAGCAATACAAAATGTCATAAGATACATAGAAGAAAAGAAACTGAGTATAGCTTCACCGAAAACGGAGGTTGTAATTCTTTCAGCAGGAAAAATGGTAAAAACAATGTCATTGAAGGTAGGAACTACGGAAATAGAAAATACGGTACACTTGAAGTAGCTAGGAATACATATAGATAGAAACCTGAGGATGGGACATCATATCAAGACAGAAAAATGCACCAAATCAACCAACAACATAAGTTGGATAATGCCTAACATTGGTGGTCCGAGAGAAAATACTAGAAGAATACTATCCTGTCACGCAGTCCATAATGATGTACGGGTACAGCATATGGAAGCGTGCTCTGACAAAGAAAGCTTATAAGAACAAGCTGATTAGGGTACAAAGGAAAATCGTCCTAAGAATAATAAATACAGAACGATCTCCTTAGAAGCAGCCTTATTCTTAGCAAGAATAACACCTGTGGACCTATTAATGGAAGATAGGATTAGAAACGGAGATAAGCGTGCTACAGCACATAACATAAAAATAGAGAAGTGGCAAGAAAGATGGCGAGCTAATACAAGAAAAGCAAAGTGGTTCGAACGATTAATTCCCGATATCACCCCATGGATAACTAGACAATGGGGAGAAGTGAACTACTTTCTTACCCAGGTGTTATCAGGACATGGAAGCTTCCAGGCGTACCTAAAACGATTTACACATAATGACACATCTAGATGCATATACTGCGATAGAGAAGATAATGTGGAACACACAGTTTTTGAGCGTGAAAGGTGGAAGGAAAAAAGGGAGGAAGCCGAGAGTTGGAATACTGACGCCTCAAAGTCTGGTAATCCAGATGCTACAGTTCAAAGAATACTAGGATGAAATTGGCAAATTTGTTACCAAGATAATACCTAAAAAACGGAATGGAGCAAAGAAGGTAAAGGAAACTAAGTAATCATCCAAAGAAGATCCTCTTTGAATCAATACTCCGACCGGTAGTCCCGAAGAGGAAGCAGTCTCAGTCTTACTGACTAAAGTCAGTAAGAGTCTGACACTCCTCATCCACGTGGATGGGAGCCCATGAGGGTTTCACCTTCTCATCGGAAAAAAAACTACTACTGCCACTACTACTGCCCCTACTACTGCCACTACTACTGCTACTACTTCTATAATTGTTCGACTTCTTCTATGAAGTAATCAGACATAATTCAGTGAAACTCTACCAACATTTTTCTGACAAAATTCCTGAAACAAATCAACGTTTGTTGCAGCTTCACCGCATTTTAGGGTGGTTTTTGTATTTTTCCCTTGCGAGGGGTAAGGTTTTCGCTTTCTTCTTAAAATTAAATGGTATGTCTTGTGATCCTTCGTTGAAAAGACGTTTTCAACGCACTATGTGATTTTTCGGTTACCAAAAGCAAAAAAATTCAGCCAAGAGCGAGTCGGGCTCGAACAATTAGTGTTCCGTACCAATTACTACAGTGAACAGTCAATAGACCAAATGAAATCGTTTTTACTTACGTATGAATTTGAAGTGTTATCCAAATTTGTTTGTCCTATAATTAAAAAATAAAAAAAATCTCTATTTTCAAATATACACATTTTTTTCTACAATCAATTCAAATATTTATGGAAATGATAACTGTGTATTGAAAATATCTCAGATATTTGCAATCGCATCGATGACTAATACAGTTTAGGAGATTGCCTCGGATCCAACGGAATCCAACCGCAAATACCGCGTTGCGTGAACTAGTGCTAACTCTGAAAATATTAATGTAAATGAAATAATGTAGACAAATTTGATCTGCATTCTATCCTTCAGCTAAATCAATTTTTTCATTTGAAATTACTTATAGATCAAAAAGTCTAGGAATGCGAGCACCTATTTTTCCATAATTTTTTTATTTTTTAACAACTATTACGATATTCTTCATGGTAGACCCTTATTGACCTTAATTTGTAAACTGTCATGAAGTGACGTTTTCAATAAATTTAAATATCACGTAGTCGCATTTCAAAAATTGTTTAGAAAATTGTCAACAAACCATAAAAAATTTTAATATTTCCAAACTGGGCCGAAGAAATGTTAAATAAATTGAAAAAAACTATTACGATATTGAAAAACTTGCCATTTTCCGATAATCTATGGCCCAATATCTACTAACTCTATTAAAATATAAATTTTATCTTTAGAAATCTAAGCGAACAGTGAGACGTTCATTTCTGAACATTTTGAGTTGTATCTTTAAGACGATTGGAACGAAAATTATTTTAAAAAGTGTAAAATATTTTTTTTATTAATTTTCGGTCCAATCATCTTAATGGTACAGATCCTTAGAGGTAGCTTTTTGAAAGATCTCACACGATACATTAACTTAAACTTGATTTTTCGGAGACCAAATTAACACCTCGTTTTATTATAAAATATTTTCTTTTTCTATTGGTGAGCTGGCGGTATTTGCGTGAGTCATCAAGAATTAACGTGCCAAATTTCAAATTTTTACGTTACATAGTTTTCGAGAAAAACAGACAGGAGAGTGAGATTGTAAGAGTTTCCTTTTTTCCTTTTAAGGTACGGAACCCTAATAAGGGAACAGTCCAAAATTTACCATTTTGAAAAATGATGTAAACGAGGTTCCAAATGATTTTTCTATATAACTATTAACGATTTATTAACTGACCTACGTTATAACATCTAATTAAAATTAAAATTATTCTCTTTCTTTTCTAAAGGCGGTACGATATGAACGTTCTTGAATTTATTTTCTGTTGTTGCATAACCTGTTTAATTATTTAGTTGTTGAGGTTGTAGTGTGATTTAATAAACCCAATTATTCAAATGGCCTTATATAATTAATGTTATAAACCCTTACTTGGTAAAATGGTAGACAAGCTAAGGATGTGGAGTTCTTTTTTTGGTGTTTTTATTTTAATTACTGTTAATATAGCTCCTAAGTTCGATTTAAAATTATAATTACTAGCTTGAAAAATAAAAAATTGCCAGTTATCTGCTTCGTTCCCGAAACGGTTATTCAAATCGGGGGGAGCGGGAGCCGAGTTGGGTCACCAATCCTTAATTAACTTTATCTTATAGACGAGTTGGACCTTTCAGAAAAAAGTAATGGTCTAAGTTTTGAGAAGAAAATAAATGTTTCGAAAACTTACTCATAATTTATATACAAAAATTAGGCTGCTGACAGAAGTGAAATCTTAAAACTAGAAATAAGAGTGTTTTTTTTTTATTTTCAAATTAATTATAGAGACAAAAATTAAAATTTCATAATTTGTAAATTAAATTATTCTTCAAGATAGACTCTTATTGTTCATGGTAGACCCTTATTGACCGGAAATATTATGTTTTTTTCAATTTATTTAACATTTCTTCGGCCCAGTTTAGCAATATTTAAATTTTTAAAACTTTCAAAAACTATTTAGAAAATTGTCAACAAACCATAAAAATTTAAATATTGCCAAACTGGGCCGAAGAAATGTTAAATAAATTGAAAAAAACAGACTCTTATTGGTCGGAAACATTATGTTTATTAATTTTATTTAAAAATTAAAATTATCATCATATCCATAGTAATAGTCAGATAACGGTAGGTTGGAGCGCTTGTCCCCCCTGGTTCATGTAGCAAACCAAAAATCTATATGTATTCAACTCGGGGACAATTTCAAGAATATGACAAAATTTAAATAAAGTAAAAATTTTAAGCGAACTTTGGAAATTTGAATTTTTTTCTAAATTCTCTTCTGGAAGTTGCACCTTTTCATAATCATCGACTTTTGAAAATTTTGTTTTTTTTTGAAATTTTGAAATTTGGAAATTTTTTTAAGTTCTCTGAAAAGTTTTTTTAGCTTTGGGCGCTTTTCAAAATTTCGACTTAAATCTGGAAATTCGATTGTCATTTTCGCTCTATTCTACTATTGAACAATTAAAATAATAATTCGTGTTGATGCGCTTTGTTTACCTTGTTCAGATCCACGTTGATTGGCACTGCATTCGTACTACAATATTCGACTTGATGTTTGTTTTTAAACTACTTTTCTTATCCATTTGCATATTTTATCCCATTTTTATTACAACTTCATCATGTTTGGTGGTTATTCATCTTTGATTATATTAATTATTGACAGCTTACGTAATGAACCAATGGCAAAATTAAGGTTTCATTTAAAAATTGGAGCTCAAATCGAAATCTCCAGAAAATCATTGTAATTTTGAGAATACGTTTTTATTTTAAAAAATCCAAATCTCTATAAAAAAAGTGGAATTTTCAGGAAAAAGCATAACCTGTAAGCTCGATTGAGTACTATCAAAAGCATATGTTCCAATATAAAGCTAGTTATTGACTATTGCTACCAAAAAAATCACGCATGTTTTTGATTGGTAAATTACTCGACCATTTGACTAATTTAACTCTTAATGAAGTTTTTGGTCAAGTTCACAAACACGAAATGTTTTAATCAGCAAAACGACGCTTCCCATGCGATTTTTTAATATTAAATGGAAATTACTTACATATTTTGTATTATTTAAAATGAAAAAGTAACCAATTTAAGTCACTAAACATAAATTTCTTTCAAATTGATTTCTGTAATAACTTACTTATTAGTAAACTTGCAGAAAGTGTGTTAATTTGAATAGATGTAAGAGATCAAGTTACATAAAAGGGAACGTGAGTGTTAAAAAACCGTTTATAATTGGTATTATAACTCTGGTGTAATTAATAAAAGGGAATGAAACGTTGAGGGTATATGATTGATAGTTATCGGTTACAAGAACTGGCGAGCAGTGTTCGATACGAAGTGCGTTAACCATCAGCAATCCATCGGTCCGCGAATGTACTTATCTCCAACTTGGAGAAACTACTTTTTACAGAACTGAAAAGCAACTAAAACCAGCATGCAGCTGCGATGGGGAAAAAATTAGTTTCAGTTAAGCCGACAATCGGGGGTAGGTTCATACTGACGGTCCGAAGAACCAGACATGTCCATGTTGGGCTCAAGGTGAGCTCGAACTAATGCTTCTTCTTACATCCACAGCATCACTTACAGTTAAGTCACCTATTTCATTCTTTTCCATTGTCGCCATGTATTTGACTGACAGGCTGTCCTCCATCAATTGAAAGTTCCACTAGTTAGCGAGCTGTAGCACTGAATAATAAATTTAAAGTAATCCACACCTATTTGCTTGCTTCCCGACATTTTTTATCCCAATCGTCCCTTATAAGATAAGCAAAACATGAAAGTTAACAATTGATGATAGTAAAAAGTAGTCTGGCTTTCGGCGATTGTGATTGATACACAAACAGAAGCGAATAGAACAGTTACAGATCGAATCTCATTATCCCTTCGATAAGACGCTTTAAAGGAATCCTTTTGTTACAGGTATCGAGAAGACGCTTTGTGCTGGTCCGAACGGTAAGTACTGCTGTAATCTAATTTCATTCGTAGGCGTCGGACATTGTTGGAGCTTGTTAACGTTCATTAACGGGTCACCGTCAAACTCACCGGGTCACCAAGACATACATAATCTTATTTTCGCTTTTATAAACAAATCAGAAACGGCATCTGAATTTTGAGCAGCACCAAAGAACAGTTTTTTTATCACTTTGCGTTCAGGGCATAGCAGGGTACGGAAATAAAATGCTGAATTTGTCTTTTTTTATTCTCTCTCGAATTTTAATGACGTGAACTGTAGTAGAATTCACTAAAAGAAAACCTTAGGTGCTGTGTGACCCAATTTTATAAAAAATGAATTAAGACTTCCATATGACCTATAACGAAAGTAGTATTTTACATTCTTTCACAGCCACAATTCACTTTTGAGAAAAAAATTAAATATGAAGAGAGAGAGAGGGAGAGAGAGGGAGAGAGAGGGAGAGAGAGGGAGAGAGAGGGAGAGAGAGGGGGAGAGAGGGAGAGAGAGGGAGAGAGAGGGAGAGAGGGGAGAGAGAGTGAGAGAGAGAGAGTGAGAGAGAGAGAGAGAGAGAGAGAGAGAGAGAGAGAGAGAGAGAGAGAGAGAGGTACGTTTCTAGGATTGAACCATATCAAGCATGTACTTGCTATCACAAAGGAGATTCTTCAGAATCAAAGAGGAATATAAAAAATCGATTCAGAAGAGCAAGAAGTAAAATGCAAACACTCACACCACCGGAACTCAGTGTCAACTGTCAACCATACCAGTGATGAAGCTCTTCTTAAGAAAAAAAGGCACACACGATAAAAGAGAGAAGCCCGATGAATATCTATGTCAACCATTCTAAAGGCGAAACTTTTCTATTCTATTTCCTGCTTAGTTATGATCCTTTCTTGTAGTTCTGGCTTCCATCAACTATCTATGCAAAAAAGTGCTACCTCTAATTTGATTGTGATAGTAGGCTACAATTTTCTTGTGTATTGACTACTTTTCTTTCACTCTGCCATAAAAGGATGTAAAACAATCATCAGACAAGAGCACAAATTCATTATGTTAGGCCACAGAGTAGTTGAGCTGCAAAGACAATCAAATGAAAATCAAAATTTAAGACAGAAGATCACATATCTCAAAAACTAGAATCTGGCACCGATCTCTTCTCACCAAAGATTTCCACCGGATCTCTGCCATTTAATATTCATTTTGCTTGATGACAGATCTCTTCAAGTTGTCCTTGGAGGCATCTGATCCAAAATATTTGCGATTAATGCTGAGGTACTTCAAGGGTCTCTCATGTCTCCCACTTTGTTTTTGTTGCACATCATGAACGATATCTTCGCTTCAACTTCCAATGCGACCCACAGCTACACAGATGATAGTAGTCTGGTGTCATCCGTTTTCTGACTAACCACTATCTGTCGCTGCTTCAAGCAGACAAAAATAAGACCATATACATATGATTAATAGGGATCTCGAGATCGTTCTCCAGAACGATTGAAGTCAACCAAATTTTTCTTTCGTCGTTCCAATGAGGAAAAAAGTGGTTGACTTCAATGCCTTGCTGTTGTCTTTAAAAAACCATCAAGGGATAATGCAACCAGCATCCTCACCAGCTGACCATCTGCGCTCCATTGCCAAGTCCATCTCCCGAAAGTTGGGCTTTCTTTTTCGAGGTAAAAAATTACTTTACATTTCATCTGATAACGAAGGCTTCCACGGCCAAAGTCAGTACAGGATATACTTCTTCCGGGATTGGATCAGGCCAAAGAACTACTAAAAGTGCTCGACGTTTCGCCCACCATCGTAGAGGACTTCTTCAGGAACAAAGAAAAGAAAAAATGAAACGGTGGACATACGTGCTCTTCTGTCTAAACTTTCTTATCCTTTGACCAATTTTCAATTCAGAAGAGTTTCGCCTCTGATATGGTGGACATACTGAGTTACCGTGCTCTTCTGTCTAAACTTTCTTATCCTTTGTACCAATTTTCAATTCAGAAGAGTTTCGCCTCTGCTGTAGTGGACATACTGAGTTACCGTGCTCTGATGTTTTGAAATTGGCCTTTTCATTCTTTCATTTTCGAATATTCTCTCATATTCCTCTTTTCATTTATTTTTCTTGTCTTTGTTCCTGAAGAAACCCCCTACGATGGTGGGCAAAACGTCAAACACTTTTAGTAGTTCTTGGACACGGTCCTATCTCGGAAGAAGTATATCCTGTACTGACAAGTCTTATCTGCCGAATTCTTCTAGAACCCGACCCGGGGCCTATATAAGGCGATCACTCTTCTCTCAAAGAAGTCAAGTTAATTAGAAGTCAATGAATAAGTTAGTTAATTAAACAGTGCTAGCGAATTACGATTGTAGTGTTCCGAGTTGAGTTTTGAAATGAAGTGATTACAATTCACGGCGTATTAATCATTCGAACCGATAACACACAACAATACCTAATACAAATAAACTAAAATTTATGTAAAAATATATTCAATTATTCAAGTTAAAATGACATTTAAAGTTGAATGTGAACATACTGAATTACCGTGCTCTGATGTTTTGAAATTGGCCTTTTCATTCTTTCGTTTTTTGCATATTCCCTCATATTCCTCTTTTCATTTTTTCTTTTCTTTGTTCCTGAAGAAGCCCCCTACGATGGTGGGCGAAACGTCGAACACCTTTAGTAGTTCTTTGACAAGCTCCAATCCCGGAAGAAGTATATCCTGTATTTACATTTCATCAGCTGTTTATCCCTTATAAGGCCCAAATTAGGCCAAAACTAGGACACTGTTGTCATGTTTAGAAATCAGCTCCAAAGCACATGTTGGCACTTTTAGATTCAAAGATGAGCCATTGACCAAATTGTTGATGAGAATTTGATTGAATCTCTTGAAGCGCAGGCGAATGCTTGGTGCCTTGTCTCTTTTCAATTCGTACTTTCATGGGGGATGCACAGAGACTGATGAGTCCGATCCTCCCAAGGCAACATTTTTGAGGCATATAAGAGGGTCGGAGATGGTAAATTCCTGTGCTGATCCTGACAACAGCGTGTGGAATGTATTTTAAAAAAACATAAATATACATATTGGTTATAAGCATTGCTTATTTGCTAATTTGTAATTAGGGAAAATATCTGTAAAATACAAATACATTTAAAATGAATTATAAAAGAAGAAAGTAGCTAATGGAGCTGTTAAAAAATTAATCATTTAATACCGTCAGGGTTACGTTTCTGAAACATCACAACAGATAAAAATGAGCCAAACCATATTATCAATTAACATTTAGGATCAGATACTTTAACGACTTAATTTGTCAACTTTACGGTTTGTGAGAAGTTACTCAGATTAATGGTTTCAAGCTTGCTCAAACATAAAATTAAAAAAAAAATTAAATAATTCCTTTGTTTTATCACACAATAAAAATTGAAATATAAATCTTATCCCCTGAAACCAAAAAAGACTGCGATTTTTAGTCGGAGATGGTAAATACCTGTGCTGATTCTGACAACAGGATTACCCTGTGGAATGTATTTTAAAAAAGCATAATTCGGCCTAAGTATTGCTCATTTGCTAATTAGTGATTAAGGAAAATATCTATAAAATACAAATATATTTAAAATGAATTATAAAAGAAGAAAGTAGCTAATGGAGCTGTTAAAAAATTAATCATTTAATACCGTCAGAGTTACGTTTCTGAAACATCACAACAGATAAAAATGAGCCAAACCATATTATCAATTAACATTTAGGATCAGATACTTTAATGACTTAATTTGTCAACTTTACGGTTTGTGAGAAGTTACTCTGATTAATGATTTCAAGTTTGCTCAAACATACAATTTTTAAAAAAGTTAAATAATTCTATTGGTTTATTACATGCTTTAATAAAAATTGAAATACAAATCTTATGCCCTGAAATCAAAAAAAGATTGTGTTTTTTAATCTTTCTTATTTTTAGGGGATAAGAATTTTATTTCAATTTTTATTAAAGCATGTAATAAACCAATAGAATTATTTAACTTTTTTAAAAATTTTATGTTTGAGCAAACTTGAAATCAAACCTGAAACCAAGAAAGATTGTGTTTTTTAATCTTTCTTGGTTTCAGGGGACAAGATTTGTATTTCAATTTTTGAAGATAACCAAGGACCAGTCCATTTCACCAAAATTCACCAAAAAAAGAAAATGCGTTCCTCCAAAATTAATGCTTTAATAAAGTAAAACGCAAATTCAAAAAATAAACGAACACAAACAACCCAAACTAAAATATTATTTCTACAAAACAAATAACGATACGACGCAGTGGTTTATTTAATTTTGAAGCACGTTGGTTAGCAGTTGGGTTGTTGTTTATAAAAAATATGTCAACGATAGTCCATAGTCAGAATAGGTGCAGTGTACTTACATTAATGCACGAGTGGCTCTTTTTCGAACTACTTTAGACCTGTCGAGTTCATGAAAAAAGTGATTATTTGTTGGTAAACTACATACGATTTAAAAAATTTCCATCGTATCACAAAGGGTCACAAAATATAAAACGTCGGGAAATAACTCTCTAGTATTAACCACTTTTAACACTTGCACCCACACAGGTTTCAGGGGACAAGATTTGTTTTTCAATTTTTGAAGATAACCAAGGACCTAAAGCACTAAAAAAAACAACTTTTTGGACTTCATGGTAGACCCTTATTGACCGGAAATATTATGTTTTTTTCAATTTATTTAACATTTCTTCGGCCCAGTTTGGAAATATTTAAATTTTTTATGGTTTGTTGACAATTTTCTAAACAGTTTTTGAAAAGCGACTACGTGATATTTAAATTTATTGAAAACGTCACCTCATGACAGTTCACAAATTAAGAGGTTAGTTTATTTTACATAGAATAGGAATAATAAAAAGTAGGAGACCAAAAATTACATATGGAAAAAAATTGTTTTTTTTGATAAATTAGGAAAATATAAAAAAATACATAAAAAAATTGTAGAACTGGACATCGATGTTTCGCTCTCATTTAAGCTCGTCAGCAGTGCATAACATGGAAAGAGAACAATGAGGAAGAAATACTTAAAATATATTTAAAAAAAAATATTTTTAAGTATTTCTTCCTCATTGTTCCCTTTCCATGTTATGATTTTTTTAAAATATATTTTAAAAACATTTTATTTTTAAGTATTTTTTTCTCATTGTTCCCTTTCCATGTTATGCACTGCTGACAAGGTCAAATGAGAGCGAAACATCGATGTCCAGTGCTACAAAATTTTTATGTATTTTTTTATATTTTCCTAATTTATCCAAAAAACAATTTTTTTCCTTAAGTAATTTTTGGTCTCCTATTTTTTATTATTCCTATTCTATGTAAAATAAACTAATCTCTTAATTGAACTGTCATGAGGTGACGTTTTCAATAAATTTAAATTATCACGTAGTCGCTTTTCAAAAACTGTTTAGAAAATTATCAACAAACCATAAAAAATTTAAATATTTCCAAACTGGGCCGAAGAAATGTTAAATAAATTGAAAAAAACAACTTTTTGGACATTTCACTTTTAAAACAAAAAATATATAGAAATTCTCATTTTATATTTTAATCTAAAAAAGTTGAAAAATATCTGAAATAATTTCTGAAATGTCGAAAGTTTTTTCCAAATTTTGACTTTTGTTTAAAAATTTTTATCATTGAATATTTAAATATAAATTTTGTTAGCTTCATCTCGACATTTTAATTTTAGTTTCAATTTTAAACTTCAAATATCTGGAACAATTTCTTTTTTAATGTGGCAGAAAGTTTCTCCAACATTTTTTCTAAAATTCAGACTTGAATCCCAAATTTTTTGATTTTTGAGTGACAACTTTAAAAAAATGAGTACAAATTCCAAGTTTGAACTTGAAATTATGAAAAAAA
Source organism: Dastarcus helophoroides (assembly GCA_028583605.1). Lineage (NCBI taxonomy): Eukaryota > Metazoa > Arthropoda > Insecta > Coleoptera > Bothrideridae > Dastarcus > Dastarcus helophoroides. The sequence continues at coordinate 5,847,041 of CM053333.1, forward strand.
ATGTTAAGATTTGTAAAGAAAAAAATCCAAATAATTTTTAATCGTTTCTAGAAATCTTTATTTAAAAGTTGAAGTTTGAAGAAAGAAAATTTGAAATCTTCAATTTTAACTTGTTTGCAGCTTTTTCCAAAATGTATACCTTTTTTATATATATTTTTTTGGTCCCTACTTATTTTCAAACATTAAAATACAAATTTTGTCCCTGAAACCTTATCTATCTGAAAATGATAGCCTGGCTATCGAAACGCGTTGAAGCAACCTTTGTTGTGTTTTTTAATATTTCTTGATTTCAGGGGACATGATTTGTATTACAACTTTTTCTATAAATAAAAATTTAGACATTCTTTTCGAACCTTCGAAATTCATTTCTAAATTTTAAACTAGAAATTTCAAATTCTTTTTTCAATATTTTGAATTTACTACTGAATACATTTCAGCTTTAATATTTTATGATTGTTTTTTGAAGATTCGATTTTAAATCATGAAATTTTAATATTTGAACTTTGAAGTTAAAAAAAAGGAATTCCAAGTTCAAAGACATTTCTGATGTCTGATATCTGAAAAAGCGGAAATAATAGGTAATCAAACAAATTGTGGTTACCATGTCGCATGAACGGGCACCTCTGGTATGCGGACATATTTTGACAGTCTTGAAGGTGTCCGCTTAAGAGATATTTCACTGTATAACAGGCACGTAGCCAGGATTTTCGTTTGGGGAGGGTCCAACTCCCCCCTTTTTTATGTTAGAGATATAAACTTCTTCGAAATGAGCAATATTGCAAAATTTAAAGAAAAAGTTGAGTTGTTAAATCAATAAACGTCTTGGTCTTTTACTTAGTGCTCATTTTTTGCTTTTGCGTAAAATTTCCAATCTTAACTTCGAAATTTGAACTATAATTTAGAACTCTCAAGTTCGACTTCAGTCTCGATACTTAAATGTTTCAAATCTAGTATATCTCGACATTTTGAAAAAAAAATTAGAATTACCCAGTATTTTTTTCAAAATATGTGATTTTTGAACTTTTCAGAACAGCTTCAAATTTCAGATCAAAGACGAAATTAGGAATATTAGATTCCAAAGATGAAATTAAAAAAATTCAATAGAAGCTTCCATTTAATTTGTACTTTCGATTTTTGTCGAAACTTTAAAGGAAAAGGGTGAATCTAAAAATCTTCAGGAAAAGCAGAAATTTGGACGAAAAATTAAAAGGATGAAAAAACAAAAGAACTTTATCAAACAAAATCCAGGAGCTTGAAGTTAAAGTCAATTTTTTTTTAACTAAAAATGTTGAGTTTACCGAAATATTTAGAAAAAAATTAAATATTGAGAAAAAACCGAAAATTTTCTGATGAAGCAAAAATTTTCCGTTTAAACTAGATTTTTTTTTAAAAAGTAGAAATTTCGTGACTAGAGTTAAAGTTTGAAAAAAATTAAAGCACACAATTTTTAGGGCAAAGCGAAAAATTTAGAAAACAAATAAAAAAAAACTGAAATTGTAAAATAAAGATCTTTAGAAAAATTTAAAATTTTAAAGAAAAAGAACGCAAACATAAAAAATATTTCTAGCTAAACTGAAAATTTTAAGAAGGACGAAATTTATAAAATCATTTTTTTAGAAATTTCGATTTTAAAGTCGAAATGGAAAAATAAAAATGTTGATATTTCTTAATTATTTCAAAATGTTCAATCAAAAGATGGAATTTCAAATAAAAATTTCGTTTAAATATAAGGAAAATTAAAAGTCCAACCTTGAATTTAAAAAAAAGTTTATATTTTTAAACTAAAATGACTATTTTGAAAATAATGTCAGAATGCGTATAAATATGTTATCAAAAGAGAGAAATCTCTGAAAAAGTTGAAATGTTGAATCTGAATAAAAAATTAAAAGAAAGTTGAAAGAATTTTACAAAAGAATTGATAAAATTTCTAAAAATAATCGAAATTTAGAAAAACGTTGCAATATATAGAAAATTTATGAATCAAAAGTAAAAGATTTTTGAGAAAATACACCAGAATTCGGCAAAAAATTATTTATGCGTCCTTGGAATTCAAAAAAATAAATTAATGAAATCGATTATGTGCTTACAGAGACGTAAAATTGAAGAAAATAATTTGGAATTTTCAATATAAACTCGGAATTTTGTTAAATTATCAAAATTTCTAGAAAATATTTTTCAAAAAATATAAGAAGACATTAACTATTTTTACGTATTCGTCTCTTTTATTTTTTTTTATTTTGGTAATTAGTAAAAATAAAGAATAAAATCTAGTGACATTAACATTATATAAATTTGACAAATAAAAACGTGAAACTTTCCAAAGAAAAATTTCCTAATATCCATTTTAAGTTCACGTATTTAACCTATCACCGATCAAGAGTCGACTTGTCGACTAATTCTTAACTCGTACCATAATCATGATTTGAATTGTATTTCCTATGGCAATTTGGCAATATGAAATATGAGCTAATATAATAAAGTAGATTAGGTATAAGAATATGTCCTTTGACTGCAATGCCGTGACGATTGAAGCATATATTGGGAAGCCTTGAGCTCATTGCCAATTTTTTTTAAAATGCCTACATGGAGATTTTGCTTATCATAAACTTAGTAGTTAGCAATTTCGGAAATTATTTACATGCTTAAATACACAATCAACCTCTATTTCTATTGATATTTCAATTCGTATCACCGTAAATTTTTTGGCGAATATTCAATTTGGGGGGGGGGGTTCCGGACACCTTGGACCCCCCTGGCTACGTGCTTGCTGCATAATAGAATAATTACATCCAATACATCTCACTCAATGCAGTTTGTCAAGCCTAGATACATATACACAATGATAAGTATTCTCTGTGGGTAAGCACGATTTTTCTCAGGACGTATCGACCTTATAAGATCTAAATTTGATCAGACTTTACCAAATAATTAAGACCCTTAAAATATTCTTCCCAAACCCTATTTAGTCTTTGTGCATTGATCACAGTCCTTGGTTACATTACGTGACAAAAATGAACCCTCCTGTAGAAAAAAATGCGGCTTACTTTTTGCAAAAATTAATTAGTTTAATCAATTACAGCTTACAACTATTATTCAGTTAAGTCTTAATTTTGTTCCATTTACAGTGGTCAATAAAATTGAAGTTTTATCATGTCACATGAAATTTTTTTGTATTTTTTAATAGTGTTAGTTGTTGTCATTTAAAATAAGCACCTACGACATTTGTTTGTTAAATGTTTGAAAAATGATGGATCTCACGAAATATAATATAAAAAATGTACATTAGGAACTTATAATCTTTGTTTTTTTAGATTATTTAGCTTTTAATCAAGCAACTTGATCAAGCAGTAGTCGTCAGTCAGCACCCTTGAGTTCAAACTGCCCTGATGAAGATTTTCGATCATTGGAATGCCCAGTTCTTATCACTTAGAGCCCCCCAGGGCCCCCTAATTCGTAGGAATAGTCAAGATATGTGTCTAAAAAATGAATCTTGATCCCCATATTGCAACCCAAAGTTTTATGATCCGATAAAAGCTTTTTAACCAATGTCACTCTTATGGTAAACCAAAAAAATTTGCAATTAAATTTTTGAAACATCTTCATGTTGACTTTTTCAGAACATCTAATTTTTCTATAAACAACGAGTCTTTTTTTTTCAGTTTCTTAATTTGAGGTTCTACTACTACTACTACTTAACTCATTCTGGGGAATTTCTCTTTGAAATATAAAAATCCATTTTTATTGGGACCCATCCCCTCTAGAAAATTTTTGGTAAGCCTAATTTGATATGAAGTGGTAGTAGAAATATACCAGAGAGCTTTACAAGTGTAAATGCTTTACAGTTTTCTATTTACAAATTAAAGATCCACGTGTAGGACAAACTTTTTACTAATTGTGATTTTTTCGATCCCTGGTGTCCCATTCACATAAATAGTACCCAAATTTTAATGATAAAAAAGACTTCAAATGAAGAATTAATATGATGATGATATTATGTGTTATTTCTGATAAAATTTCTTAAGATGTAAATAATACATGGACCTAGATAAAAAAGAACAGTACTTGGGAAGACTACATTTCCAAAAATAAATTTTACTTTGTCAGCAGAAAACTGGGGGTTATGGAAAGTACGGTTTCATTATGGGGGTAGGTAGTCCAAACACAATTACCTACCAGAGTTCGTGTGACAAAATCAGTATTGACCAGGGTTATTATTTTAAGCATTTTTAGACTGATTTCTTTTATAAAAACAAGAAAAATATAGATAAATTAATCAACAAACTAAACAAGACAAACTAATTGGCAACCCCTGTCACAAAGAAAGAAACGTTAGAAATTTAAGGCAGTGGTTCTCAAAGTGGGTGGAGGTCGCGGTGAAGTACTATGGGGGTCTCAGGGAATTTCCAAAATAAAACATAAGACAAAAACACTTTCTATTTTTAATCTTTAAACAGAAAAGACTATCGAGTGACGACAATTTAAAAAACGTTTAAAAAAACCAAATCGACCTCTCTGAGAATTTTTTTACAAATCCATCAATTTTAATTTAATCTGCTTACTTCCAAACTTTTATTCACAGTCAAGTGTAGTAGTAGAATCTAGTAAAAAGCTGCAGCGCCTAATTAAATTATGCTCATCCTAATCTTGATGTTTTAGAAGGAAAGCGAATTCTAGAAAAACGGAAATATCAGCATGTCATGGTCTTAGAATTACCAAAAAAAAAGTAGCTATGTAAATTGGAATATTTGACATGCATATAGAAAATCGAGATTACTTTCTGAATGCACACCATTTGTCTACTGGACTGGAACGCCCTAAATATTTTCATAAATTATTTGTTACGTTATGTTAAATTTAGAAAAAAATAAGGCATGAATCTTATTAAAAGTCTTTGTTTTAAAATTTATTAATTTTACTTTTCATTACATTATAAAACGTAAAAGTACTTTCGCTTGTGTAGTAATTTATTTTTTGTTGAATGTTTGTTGGTTTTTTTTTTCTTTTAAAGTCAAATTGGGATTAGTTAATTGCAATTGGCATTTATTATTCCATTATAAGGAGGATGGCGGTTAAGATGAAAGAATGTGTACCATTGTATCGATGTATCTTAGATCTACATTACCGTATGTGATATCTATTAATTGGCATTCACTTTCATGGAAGGTTTATACTTGTGACAACACAATGAAATAAACAATTTTATTCTGTGAGTTGCACCGCTACAATAAATTCAATTACTATTTGAAGATACCATGTATCGATTGCAGTTGAATTAATTTTATGCTTGCTAATTCTTTCGATTCTCTTACTTTGAAGACAGGTAAGCAACTAAAACGGCTGACAAATACCTCGAGATATCATCTATATTCTTCTTTATCTGTTGCAATGCTTTCCATTGCTAAGCTACAGGTTGATTCGACGAAAACTTCTCAAGTCATCCAACGTATAACAATTTTAGGAACATCCTGTGTACAATGTTACACTGAATCTGAGGGCAAATTATCTGCCAGTAATCATGTCTAGTAATTTCATAACAGGTTTCGATTTATGGTTGATAGACTTGGGCCTAATCGACTTTCAGATAATTTATAACAGTCTTGTTTTCTTTGCCACCCTCATTAGCTGGTGTACGATCTCAAAACATCCGACGTATAGATAATATTTTGACAAAACGAAAACGTGGATCAGAACAGCGAACCCGCTTTTATCTCCATATCAAAAGAAATTGCTCACTATATGGTCTTTATTTCTCAATCAATCTTTAATATTGTCGAATATGCTAATGTTTGTAAAAAAAAATTGGGTTAAGACATCAAATTTATGGAAGTTATAGATAGACAAGTAGATAGATAAACGGGTAGAATTTATTACTCATTTGAAATACTTTAATATGGAGCAGAATAAACACCTTTTTGACATTTAAGTAATTAATTTGCTACTGATTATTTATTCTACTTACACAATAAAACAATATCTTAGAATATTAGTGAGAAATATATTTGTAAAATTTAATTTTTTAGAGAATTCTAAACAAAGTGTTATTAAAATAAGAGATTAAACTTTTAAAACAATTAAATTATTTTTCGTTATAAGTTGTATGTACAACTGAAAGTGAGCAGGTTTTGTATTCCTAAAAAATTTTGTCCGTTTCTTCAAATACATAGGGTAGATGTACCGTTTGTGGCCACTGTTCCGTTTGTGGCCAGTCTGAGATGTATAGGGATATATTATATATATTATTTTATGATAGCATTTTATAGTGTATTTATAGGGTTTTTGTGTGTGTTGGCTACGCTGTAAACTTTTCCCTATACTGATTGAAAGTATAGTTTGAGTGATTATTAAAAAAATATCTGGACGCGTGGTGTATCTCACCAAATTATAACTAATTCTTATAAGAATCTCGAGAAAGGCCTGGTAAGTAAATTAATCATAATTATTGCAAATCCTAATATTCTTTAAAATTTTAAGCTCTATAGTAGCTAGATAACGTAATAGTATGTTAAAAAAATTAATTTACTTATAATAACCTCAAATACTAACAAAATATCCCATGGCCATAAGTGGAACAATAAAAACATGTGATTGCTATTTGTGGCCATACCATGGCCACAAATGGTGCATACACTATCCAGTTTTGGCCATAATTTTTACTCATTTAATGTATTTTGCTGCCCAACTGTATGTTATTTAATAATTAATATTCAAACAATTAAGATAATATTTCGAAATAGAGACTGGAAAAGAAACGTAGTGTTGAAAGATTATTTTTTATCTGTTGCAGGTTAAAATGCCATCAAGGAAAAATCAGAAGCCCGTTGAAAAAATTCCAAAATCAACAAAAACTGGTATTCAAAAGGAAAAATCTAAAAGGACATTTTTTAATTACTCAGAAACTGACTTACAAAAAGCTTTGGAATTAGTGAAGAATGGTTGTGCTATTGCAACGGCGTGTAATCAATATAAAGTCCCAAGAACTACATTACGTAGTAAACTTCGAGGCAAAGTACCAGAAACTACAGGTCGAGTAGGACCTGAGTCTATACTTGGCCATCATATTGAAGAAAAATTAGAAGAATGGCTATTAGGAACCAGCAGAATGGGTTTTCCTATAAATAGAGATTTCTTAATTCATTCAGTGAAACAATTAGTCGACGCAGAAGGTTTAAAAAATCCTTTTAAAAATAATATCCCGGGAAGAAAGTGGTTTGAAGGATTTCTTAAGAGGCATCCACGTGTGGGTCAAAAAAGGGCTGAACACCTCTGTAAGGCTCGAGCCATCGTCACTGAATCTGGTATACGGTCATGGTTCTCTCATATAGCTGAAGAACTGGGAGAAAATATTAAAATCCTTGATGATCCTCGACGAGTATTCGACATGGACGAGACGGCAGTTCATTTATCACCTAAAGGTGGTCTTGTTTTAGCAGAAAGGGGAAAAGCTGTGTATGATGTTGCTGGAAACGAAAAAGAAAATGTTACTACACTTTTTAATGTAAACGCTGCCGGAGAATTTGCACCATCACTGACAATTTTCAAGTATGAGCGACTACCTAAGATTTGCGTTGACTCGGCACCCAAAGGTTGGGGGATAGGAAAATCCGAGAATGGGTGGATGACTAGTGAATCTTTCTACGAATATTTCACGAATGTTTTCTATTCATTCCTGCTTGAACGCAAAATTCAACTTCCTGTGATAGTTTTCTTGGATGGCCATGTTTCTCATATGTCCATTCATCTGAGTAAATTTTGTAAGGATAAACAGATTATCCTGTGCTGTTTTCCACCTCACTCCACGCATATTTTACAACCATTGGACGTTTCTTTTTTTTTTCCTTTGAAGCAAAGATGGAAAAATTTGATAAGAAACTGGCGTATACAAAATGATGGTGTTGATGTTCAGAAACATAACGTTCCAGCTTTTTTATCTAAACTTATTACTGAAGAAGATTTTACGACTGTCATAAAGAATGGATTTAAAGCTTGCGGTTTATGTCCGTTTAATGCGAATTCAGTTGACTATAGCAAGTGTGTCGAAATGAAATATCGAGAAAACAATCAAAATATTTCTAATGAAATAAATTCGCAAAGAACCATGCAGCAAGCCTTATCTCATCAAGAATACATCGAGAGTAAAATAAATCCTGAGCTATTACAACGATTCAAAAATGCCAAAGCTACAGGTATTGATTGGGAAACTGGTGATAAACACGAGTCATTGTACAATTTTTGGGCCCAGGCTGTTGAAGATGACAAACCGGAAAATGAATTGCAATCCCCACTTTGTCATCCTCTAGTTCCTGAAAATCCTTCTCCTTTGGCTTCTCATAATGATAATGTTTTCGAATTTCCTTTTCCTGAGTTTGATGCGTCTAATCTTCATGAAGGTGAGTAAAATTGAAAAAACAGTTAAAAAATAATCTCCCAATGTTGAATTTATTTCAGTGATCTATTCTTTCGATAATTTATAAATTTTTAAATTATATTTTAATTTGATATTTTTTTTGCACTTTTTTAGTCGATGAACTGTTGGATTCCTATCCTTCTGATACTCTTAACCAAATTACCGACTGTGAAGTACCTCTTGCGATTGAATTTCCTATCCTCGTAGATAATCATAAAAACCCGAATATTGTAATCTCTCCTAGTGATGAAGTTATTCAAGAACCTGTTGTTATGGAAGGTATTATAGAGCCTGTAGTTGAGGACGTTAGTACAACTAATGTGTCTCATTTGAACAGTATTTCAATGCGTCGAAAGTCTTTGGACGAAGTTATTGATGGAATTTGTATGTGGCCTAAAAAGAAGACTACGACACGAAAACGTAAGGTAGAACATAATCACAGCTGACAAGTGGATCGAACTAATGGAAGCTAAAGAGAATGAGAAAAGCGCAGAAGAAGAAAGAAAGAAGCTTAAAAAAATCGAAAGAGAAGAAAAAAAAGAGCTTAAAAAAATCGAAAGGGAAGAAAATAAGGAAAGAAGAAAAAAAATTAAAGAAGAAAAATTGGAAGAAAAAGCTAAGAAAAAATTAGCCCCAAAAAAATCAGTTAAACCGCGCAAAAATGCTAAAAAAAATTGATGATTTTATGTGTATTACTAATTTTTGTGTCTTGTCTAGCTATTTAATAAATAAAGTGATGCATTGATTGTTAATTAAGATAATATTATTAATAATTCCCTTCCAGCAAAAAATTTCAGGCACTATGACCAAAACTGGAACAGCAAATGGCCAAAAATAGTGCTTCTATGGCCACTACTGGTGAAATTGGTGTAATTATTAATTTTAATTAATTTTGCATGACAAATTAAATTTTAAACATTTGGGCTTTTGATATTTCAATTCCTGATAAATTGAAGATTTGATTAATTTATTTTTTCTTATTAAATATTTAATTTAAATATATTTAAATCTCAATTAAACATACAAAAAAGCTTAAAGTGGCCACAAACGGTACATCTACCCTACATATATTTAAACCGAAAATCTGTGCGCTACAGAAAAACAACTTTTTTGTCATTTTATTGTGTTGAAATTGAAATCTACACAAAAATAACATATACTTAGTCAACCATTGCTAGGGTGGAATAAGTTGGTGTTTCGTTTTTTTTTTTTTCAGACGGAGACGAATTTTTTTGTACAATACATCAACATATAGAATAATATTTATAAATTCAATGCATACATTATTTACTGTACTAGCTAATCGTCCTTTGAGTCCGCAGGTTGGATCTTCAACTGAGTAAAATTTTTAATAAAGGCAGCTGCAAATAAAAAACAAAGAAAAGCCAACGGAGTGAGAAAATGAAGGAAAAACGGCTTGATTCATGGCCACAAAGAATGTAGGATGGTCCTATCAAATATGACACAGAACATTCCGTTCAACCCATGTGCTGTTTATGAGATATTTAACTGCCCTATAAATCAACACCCTACCAATCCGCGTGTAATTAAGGGACGCAGTCAATCCAGAAAATATTTCCAGTTTCCTCATGCTGACGACAAATTAACCCATACGTTCTGCGGTATTAATCAAGTACAAAGTATTACTTTAGTTTCTCATATCGGTTGAAAATCCTGTTTCTATATACGAGGACTGTAGAAAGCTATAAAGTTTTTTAGAAGCAAATATAAATAAGTCAGCTTTGGAAATAACTGCGGTGACTGCCTTTTTGAGAGAAAACTTCAATTGTTATTATGTCTGTGGTCCCTAGTATGATCGAAACAAAAACATTCGTTTGTTGATAGCTGATATATGGGCATCCCTATATTTGGTTTCAAGACTTACTAAATTATCGAGTTAATCACTTACGGGGTAATGACATATTCGAATTCAGAATTATTCATAACGACGCAGAAGAAGCTCCAAAATTTCAGACTGACAACAAATAACTCCTTTCCTGTCATGTTTATGGTCAAGTATTTTAATCATGAATTTCTGCTTCTGTTGACCACCTTTATAATTTCTTATTGACAATAAAAATTTTAATTGGAATTGGTAACAGTAAATTTAATTTCCCAAATGTAGCCGACGAGCTTCTTATTTATCAGAAATATTTTTGACTTACTTCGTCCTGAACCTGTGGTTGAATCCTAGACAGAAATAATTTAGTTTGGTTCTTCGCCACCTAACTTTTATGTCATTTATCAAATAAAAATCAAGATAGCAAACCATTTGATTATTTTTGATCTTTTTTCCTGTCTGAACTACTTTACTCAGTTGTTTTTAACATAATGGTGACTTATAAATAATTCTGCGTATCGTATATGTAAATTAGCCACAAGTACTGTGGCGCTGAAACTTATTTCTGGACTTTACTAAGTTAACCGCATCAATGCATTAGTATCAAATGCAAATTTTGTTGTTAAACTTTAATTCATCTAATTTCGCACAAAGATTTTTAAGTCGCTATATACAGCAATACCCCGCGTAACTCGGGGGTTAGGTTCCAACCAAGTAGAGCGTTATACGAAACAGCGTTAAACAAGGTCATCTCTTCATGTACTTACTGGGGTTAGGGAAAACGGGTGTAGAAAGTAAGTCATCATTCATGTTTAGATCATTCGGATTCTTCTGCATTTCCAATTTTTCGTTTTCTCACGAAGAAGGCGCCAAATTGTATTTTTCTTGAGTGCGCTATAAAAAGTTGTGAGCATGTGGAAAAGGCATCCATGGCACCTTGTCTTGCCTTTGAACTCCTATCAAAATCTGCTTTATTTTCAATAAGTTGGTTTATAATTTCTGTTATAGTGGCTAACCTGGTTTTTAGAAATGCCGTTCAAATTTTTTTTGTTCTTCAGAATCACTATTTTCAATATGTTTGTGTTGTTCTTGATCCACTATTTCCTTGAGCTCATCATCAACATTTCTTTGAGAACTTCCACATTTCTAAACCTGTTTGTTTCGCCAATTCGACTATTTCGGTCATATCAACAGAGTTTCTAGTGTCACCATCCTCGTTTAGATCTTGCTAAATATTTTTGCACACTCCCTTCAAACCTTTTTTCGTAACCTCATTAAAAAAAATTATATATGTATGTTGTATGTATTTTAAATTTAGGGAAAGCCCAATGGTGCCTGCAATGTTCAGGTAATCTCATTGTTTGTTTCGCCAATTCGACTATTTCGGTCATATCAACAAAGTTTCTAGTGTCACCATCCTCGTTTAGATCTTGCCAAATATTTTTGCACACTCCCTTCAAACCTTTTTTCGTAACCTCATTAAAAAAATTATATATGTATGTTGTATGTATTTTAAATTTAGGGAAAGCCCAATGGTGCCTGCAATTTTCAGGTAATCTCATTATTTGTTTCGCCAATTCGACTATTTCGGTCATATCAACAGAGATTCTAGTGTCACCATCCTCGTTTAGTTCTTGCCAAATATTTTTGCACACTCCGTTCAAACCTTTTTTCGTAACCTCAATAAAAAGATGATATATGTATGTTGTATGTATTTTAAATTCAGGGAAAGCCCAATGGTGCCTGCAATTTTCAGGTAATCTCATCATTCCAATAAAAAAGTGTTAAATCGAAACAGCGCTAAACGGAGCAGCGTTAAGCGGAGTCTTACTGTACTTATATTCTAAATTAGGACTTTTCAACTAGGGAGGCACGCCTCCCTAGGGGATTTGAAGGGGTCATAAGGAGCGGGGTCCCAATATTATCGGGACACATTTTAATTTTTTTGAAAATGTTAAATTTTTGAAGGATCGGATTTTTCCAAAATTTCGACTTTATTTTTCGAAATTTTGCTTTTATTCAAAATTTCTACTTTTTTAAAAATTTGTATCAAATATTTGAGTTTTTTGTCGAAATTTCGACTTAAGTCACAAAATGTTGACACAAAAATGTTGCTCCTCATATTGCTCCTCTTATTGGTCGGAAACATTATGATGATTAATTTTGTTTAACATTTCTGCGACCCAGTTTGGAAATATTTAAATTTTTAGTAATACAAGTTGATAATATTGTGAAACATTTTTTAAAATATGATTACGTGATATATAAATTTTTAAAACGTCACCTCATGACAGCAGAAATGTTAAATAAAATTAATAAACACAAAAATTCTACTTTAAACGTCTTCTAAGTTTAAATTTACAATTTTTACCATCGAAATTTTGAGTTATCTCTCTCAATATTTACATCAAATATTTACATTTATTTCAAAAATTACGATTTTCATATTAAATTTTTGAGTTTTTTCTTGAAATTTCGATTTAACAGGCCATTCAAAAAGTCCATATGACGACACATAGATGGCGTTAGTAGAATTTTTTCCCTATGATTTTTATTTAGTACTAACCTTCAAACGATACGTTTATAAATTTGACAGCAATCTGACTATTGATTCGTGAGTTATAGCATTTTGTGTGAAGCAACTTTTGTTATTGTAAAAAGCCCGTAATAATACGAAAATTTTTAAAAGAGTTTCAGTTTTTCAGAAAAGTCACTACTTAAAAATAAAATAAGACCGAGATTACAAGAAAAAAATCTAAATTTTGCAATACAAGTGATATTTGGAAAAAAATCCGACCTTTCAAAAAACGCGACATTATCAAAATTTTCATTGTCAAGTTTTCAAAGAAATTAAAAAATTTCGAAAAGTAACATTTTCAAAATGTCGAAATTTTCAGTCGAAATCTGAAAAATTTTAAAACGCTTAACATTGTCACAGCACCCCCATTAGTTTTGGCTACGAGCCGCCACTGGGAAGAGGTAGAGAAGGAGAGAAAGAGGGGAAGGAAGATAAGGAGAGAAAGAAGGGGGGAAGAAAGTATGAGAGAAAGGAAGATGGAGAGAGAGGGGGAGGAAAAGAGAGAGAGAGAGTGAGAAGGGTGGGATGGAGGAAGGAGGGGGAGGGAGAGGAGAGAAAGAGTGAGAGAGAAGGGTGGGATGGAGAAAGGAGGGGGAGGGAGAGAAGAGAGAGAGAGAGAGAGAGAAGGATGGGATGAAGGAAGGAGGGGGAGGGAGAGGAGAGAGAGAGAGAGAGAGAGAAGGGCGGGTTGGAGGAAGGAGGGGAGGAAGAGGAAGATGAGAGAAAGAGAGAGAGAGAAGGGCGGGATGGAGGAAGGAGGGGAGGGGAGGAGAGAGAGAGAGAGAGAGAGAGAGATATTATAAGATAAAGATCTTAATGAAATATTGCTTCAACTCTTTTCAAAATTTTTAACTAATAATATATGTATGTAACATGCTTATTCTTAATTATATACGATACCGAAATTTAAAGGACAACTTTGTTGCAGTTTCATTATATCATGATTTAGAAGCATAAACATCGTATTTAAATTCGAATATTTTACTAACTTTTTAACACTGTATTTTTAGTAATACTTCATACAATTCAATCTGTTACTAATTGCTCAAAAAAGAACTAACTGTGCAAGATAAAAAGATTACCTATATTAATTAGATTTTATGTTTAGTAAAAAAAAAAACGTTATCGGTTTCTAATCTAGGTATTTGGTCAAAACATCACAGTTTCAGAGTTTAGAACTTAAAGTTTAGAACAGGCACGTAGCCAGGGGGGTCCAAGGGGTCCGGACCCTCCCCGAAATGAATATTCCCCAAAAAATTTACGATGATACGAATTGAAATATCAGTAGGAAAACGGCTGATTGTATATTTAAGCATGTAAATAATTTTCGAAATTGTCAACTATTGAGCTTATGATAAACAAAATAGCCATGTAGACATTTTAATAAAAATTGGCAATGAGCTCAAGGCTTCCTAATACATGCACCAACCCTTTTACAATTTAATGTTGACACTTAGCAGTAGGCTACGTTCAGTAATTTCAATTTTTTATTACCCCAAATTTCGACTTTCTTGACATATGTATGCATGGAGTAGAATTTTCGAGAAAAAAGTCGAAATTTTGAGTTTAAAGTCGACATTTTACAAAAGCATAGGAAGGCATTGATTAAAAAAAATTATATTTAGAAATTTCGACATTTTAAAAAAGCGTAAAAAGTACACCGATTATAAAAAAAATGTTTAGGGATTTCGACTTTTTTGTCAAAAATTCGATTTTTTTTTAATTTAATTTAATTTAATTTAATTTTAAATGAAATTTCAACTTAACACTCGAAATTTCGACTTTTTTCTCAAAAATTCGACTTTTTTCTTGACATTTCTACTTTCTTCTTAAAATTCCGAGACTAATGTCAAAATTTCGACTTTAATATCGAAATTTTTATTCGAATAAGTCAAAATTTCTACACTATGGTCAAATTAGGCAGATGACAGTTACGTCCCACCACTCCTCTTTTCCAACAATCTTGACAGTTTGTAGTAGGGTGCGTTCAATAATTGCTATTTTTAGTTAGCAAATTTTGATCTTTTATTAGAAATTTCGAGATGAAATTTGAAAATTCGAGAAAAAAATCGAAACTTCGTGATTAAGATCAAAATTTCGAGAAAAAAGTCGGAATTTGAAAAAAAAGTCGAAATTTCGAGAAAAAGGTAGAAATTTCGAGAAAAAAGTCGAAGTTTGAGACAAACGTAAGTCAAAATTTCGAAAAAAAGTCGAAATTTGAGAAAAAAGTCGAAATTTCTAGAAAAATAGTCGACATTTTGAGTTTAAATCCGAAATTTCGAGAAAAATGTCGAAATTTCGATATTAAGGTTAAAATTTCGAGAAAAAAGTCGATATTTGAGAAAAAAGTCTAAAATTAAGAAAGAAAAAAAACGAAATTTTGAGAAAAAAAGTCGAACTTTTCAGATTAAGGCCGAACTTTCGAAAAAAAGTCGAAATTTGAAAATAACGTCGAATTTTCGAGAAAAAGTCGAAATTTCGAAATATTTCGAGCAAAAATCCGAAATTTGAGAATAACGTCGAAATTTCGAGAAAGAAGTAAAAATTTCGAAATATTTCGAGCAAAAAGACGAAATTTCGAGAAAAAAAGTCGAAATTTTGATATTAAGGTTAAAATTTCGAGAAAAAAGTCGATATTTGAGAAAAAAGTCGAAAATTGAGAAAAAAAACGAAACTTCGAGAAAAAAGTCGAACTTTTCAGATTAAGGCCGAAATTTCGAGAAAAAAGTCGAAATTTGAAAATAACGTCGAAATAACTCGAAATATTTCGAGCTAATAGACGAAATTTCGAGAAAAAAGTCGAAATTTGCAAAAAAAGTCGAAATTTCGATAAAAAAGGTCGAAATTTTGAATATAAAGTCGAAATTTTGAGAGAAATGTCGAAATTTCGATATTAAGGCCAAAATTTCGAGAAAGAAGTTGAAATTTGAGAAAAAAAATGAAATTTCGAGAAAAAGGGCAAAATTTTGAGAAAAAAAATCAAATTTGGAGAAAAAAGTCAAAATTTCGAGAAAAAAGTCGAAATTTTGAGAATTAAAGTCGAATTTTAAGAAAAAAATCTAAATTTCAAGAAAAAAGTAGAAATTTCGAGAAAAAAGTAGAAATTTCGAGAAAAAAGTAGAAATTTCGTGCTTAAAATCGAAATTTGAGAAAAAAAGTTGAAATTTCGTAAAATGACATTTTTTCAATCGATGTCTTTTCTACGCCTTTGTAACATTTCGAAGAAGTGGAAATTTCCAGAAAAAAGTCAAAATTTCCAAAAAGAGTCGAAATTTTGAGAAAAAAGTCTAAATTTGAGAAAAAAGTCGAAGTTTGAGAAAAAAGTCGAAATTTCTAAACGCAACATTTTTTTTAGTCGATGTCCTTTCTACGCCTTTGTAAGATGTTCGATTTAGAAATTAAAATTTCAACTTTTTTTTAGAAATTTCGACTTAAAACACCAAATTTCGACGTTTTTTTTTTCGAAATTTTCACATTAAAGTCGAAATTTTGACTTTAATCTCGGGAGAAAAAGTCAACATTCCGTGATAATTTTTTTTCAAATTGATGTTCTTTCTAAGCTCTTGTAATTTTTACTTCAAAAAAAAGTCGATTCTTGATCGGTGATAAGTTAAATACGTAAACTCAAAATAGATATTAGGAAATTTTTCTTTGGTAAATTACACGTTTCTATTTGTCAAATTTATATAATGTTAAGGTCAGTAGATTTTATTCTTCACTTTTACTAATTAACAAAATGAAAAAAAATAAAAATAAAAGAAACGAATACGTAAAAGTAATTGATGTATGTTCTTATATTTTTTGAAGAGTATTTTCTAGAAATTTTGATTATATTTTCAAAATTTCGAGTTGAAATTGAAAATTCCCAGTTATTTTCTTCCATTTTACGTCTCTATAAGCATCTAGTCGATATGTATAAACGTATAAACAATTTTTTGCCGAATTCTGCTGTTTTTTTCTCAGAAATGTTTTATTTCTGAGTGATTTTGTGTATGAATATCAATCTTTTTGCAAAAGTTTAGCTCTCTTTTAGAGATTTTGATTGTAATTTGTGATTATATTTTTCGATTTCGATATTAAAGTCGAAATTTCGACATTAGTCTCGGAATTTTAAGAAGAAAGTAGAAATGTCAAGAAAAAAGTCGAATTTTTGAGAAAAAAGTCGAAACTTCGAGCTTCCAGAAATATCTTTCACAAATGTTTTACTTAAAACTCAAATTATTTTCTAAAATTTGCAATTATTAATATTATTATTTTCGCGATTTATTTTGGAGGGAAAAACTTAAACTAAATATTGGCTGCAAATATAGCGGAAATTACACTATTTTTTAGGTGCAGTTTCATAAATTTTCTATACATTTCAATGTTTTTCAAAATTTCGATTATTTTCAGAAATTTTCGAAATATCAACTTCTTTTGTAAAATTCTTTTCACTTTCTTTTAAATTCTGATTCAAATTCAACATTTCGACTCTTTTGATAAACATACTTATACGTATTTTGACCTTCTTTTCAAAATATTCATTTTAGTTAAGTTTAGCTTCAAGTTTGGACTTTTAATTTTCCTTTTATTTAAACAAAATTTTCAGTTGATATTCTAACTTTTGATATTTTTCAGACTTAATTTTTATTCAACATTTTGAAATAATTTAGAAATATCTACATTTTTAATTTGCCATTTCGACTTTAAGATCGAGATTTCTAAAAAATGATTTTATAAATTTCGATTTTCTAAAAATTTTCTTTTCAGTTTAGCTCGAAATATTTTTTATAATGTTAGCGTTTTTTTTTGTTTAAAATTTTAATTTTTTCTAAAGATATTTATTTTACAATTTCAGTTTTTTATTTTTTTTCTAATTTTTTTGCTTTGTACTAAAAATTGTATTTTTTGTTTCAAATTTTAATCCTAGTCACGAAATTACTACTTTTTTAAACCAATTTCGAGTTTAAACCTAAAAGTTTCGCTTCATCAGATAACTTTCGGTTTTTTCTCAATATTTAAATTTTTTCTGAATATTTTAGTAAACTCAACATTTTGAGTTTTAAAAAAATTTACTTTAAACTTCGACGCTTACGGATTTTTAATGATAAAGTTCTTTTCTTTTTCATCCTTTTAATTTTTCGTCCAAATTTCCGCTTTTCCTGAAGATTTTTAAAATAATCTCAAAATTTTGACAAAAATCGAAATACAAATTAAAATGGAAGCTTCTATTGACTTTTTTTTATTTCATTTTTAATATCTAATATTCCTAGTTTCGTTTTTGATCTCAAATTTTATGCTGCTCTGAAAAGTTCAAAAATCAGTTATTTTGAAAAAATTACTGGGCAATTTTAAAAAAATTTTTAAATTTTAAATTTGAAAGATTTTTTATTGAGACGGAAGTCGAACTTTCGAGTTTCGAATTATAGTCCAAATTTCGAAGTTAAGATTAGAAGTTTTATGCAAAAATAAAAAATGAGCACTAAGTAAAAGACCAAGACGTTTATTGATTCAACAACTCAGCTTTGTCTTTAAATTTTGCAATATTGCTTTTTTCGAGGAAGAATCTGTGTCTCGGGGGAGTTGGATCCCCCCCCCCCCCGAACGAAAATCCTGGCTACGTGCCTGGTTTAGAACTTAGAACTGTCCAAGAGGTAAAGAAAAGATGAAAGCGGCGTCTTGTTTGCCTAATAAGCTTAAGGTGATTGAGTTTATGAAACAGATCTTTCTCGACAGGAATTTTTGGAATTTCCTCAGTTCGTAATTTTGAAAATGAGAATGATAAGATCGAGTGTATAATATGGCATTTGGTGCTCTCACTTTTGGTGATTCTCTGCTGAATTTCGATGTTATTGTCGTGGTAGAAATCCGAAGGTAGGCCGAGGATAATGAACTGCGGTATCGATGGCTGCGATCCCGTAGCAAATAAATCTAAGGGCCGTCGAAATCCGAGATGATTTTTTGTGCGAAAGTGGAGTTGTATTGTTGACTAGATGGATGCAATATTTATTGTGTCCAGCAGGTTAGCAGAATGCGACGGCAGTCAGTAGAGTTGCATTTCCACATTCCCAACATACATGAGTTTTAATGAGCAATCCCAGTGGCCGTGCTGTGCGCTCTGAACGTACTCCTCGCTTTTTGCATCAATGAAGCAGCATCGGGCAGGAGCGGCCTCCTTTAGGCAAGAAACGGACCGCCGCCAGGATATCGGCCACTTCTTTGGCTCATGCCCACCGATCGGTTTCACATACCATTCGTACTGTACTTTATATTTAACGTACGGTGCCTACCTTGTGGCGAATGCCTTACGACAAATACCGACGTTTTTCCGACACCAACGAACAAATATTCCTACTTGGGACTGGTCCAAAACAACTCGACTTGAATCGGTTAAAACATTTCCGCAAAAGGAAAACTGGTTTCTTCGACATGACTGACTATCTCTTTAATTACAATTGACGAACTAGTGGCATTTATTATACTCAGGTATGGGGGCAAGTAAAAATTGCAATTTTATGTAAATTTATCATCCTCTTTTATATTGTTGTAATTTTTATACTCCTGAAGACTGCACTAAGTAGCTAGATGTTAAGGGACCTTTTTTTTTGTTAGGTAACACTCGATACTCATTAATTTCTATGAGAATTATTAGTTAATTATCTACTAGACAGAATATTAAAAATCTAACGAATTAGATCGAGACCGGTTGTTGCCAATTAGAGATACTTTAGTATAAGGGTTCAGAAAATCAATGTTACTTCTGAAAACCAATTAGACCATAATTGGTAAGAGCAGATTGTCGAAGGCTAGTGACATATATGGACTTGTATTTGTTTCAAGAATCGATTGAACGGTAGCCGATATGATATTATCTCTTGCAGCCACAGATCTGGCTGTAAAGGCACGCGCTCTATTCCTCTACAGAAGTTCTTCAGTATGTAATGTAAACTTACAGACTATACTGTAATATGCTAGACAGACTCATCTGAATTATGCATGTTGCACGTCGAGTCCTAACCAACTTCTATCATAGCGCGTGCTCTATAATACTGTTAACCCTTAACTGGTTACTTACCGAGTAAAAACCAACTCAATGAGTTCTGTAAATCATTGAACCAAATAAAGAGTTGGCCATATATCAGATTACAATGCATAAATCTGTTTTTATTTAGTCATCTACAGACTCCTGACTAAAATTATTAATTGACTTGTGATTACGCTTATAAATCATGCTATTAATTAGAAAATATGTGCAATTTCCTATAAAAATGACTAATAGCGACATAAAAGAGAAAAAGAAAACTGTACTTGTTGTAATATTAGAACGACTATCATTGACAGCCTTTGACTACACCTCAACCACTACGAACGGAAGAGATTAACTGCTGCTTCTGCTGGCCTAGTTTCCATGTCAATTTTCCCTAATTTTCAAACAATTCAATTTTCAAACAATTCAAACAATTTTGTAGGCTGTACTGCAGTACAGCCTACAAAATTAAATCTAATTGTGTACATTAAAGCTTTCAATTAGAACTGTACCCGAAATAAAAATTAAAATTATGTACCCCAAAAAAGTCTTGTTCTTTTTTTCGAATTACAACGTCATGAGACTTTTTTTCTTTTCCATAGAAAAGAAGATAATTGAACAAGAGTAGATATCCTTCATTATCTTATCATCATCCTCATTCTCATCCCTTTCATATTCTTTAAAATTGGTTAGGTCCAAGTTTTCCATCATCATCTTTACAAGAAGTTAAAAGTATTACATCCATGGAGAGGATTATGACAAATCATTAGAAACTAGCTATTAATTAGTCCGCAGATTAGATGCATAATTGCCTTTAGTGCACCATCAAATGTCAATGACAAAGTTAAACGACGTTATATGCCCTGTCAGACCATTGCTCTCTAGTGATATTAGTTTGGAAGTATCTGGACTAGAGAATCTTTACCAATTCCCAGTCATAACTATTCCGAGTCGCAAGAAATATCGACACCAATTTTCGTCGAAATCGATTAAATAATTCAACAGTGAAAAGCCAACACATATACAGACTTTATTATTCACATATTAGTCAGAAAACGTTAGCTCCTGTATTAACTAGTCATAACCATCAGAGGCGTCCTTAGAAATAGCGAGGCTCCGGGCGGGTAGATCTTTGCGATGCCCTTGTCTATGTGAAATTGGTTTTAATGATGATGCTTGACGAAAAATGTAAAGTTATAAATAAATAAATTTAGAGTTTGAAAATTGTTTATTGGAAATTAAGAAAAATTAATATACACAAATTCTTCATGGTGGACCCTTATTGACCGGAAATATTATGTTTTTTTCAATTTATTTAACATTTCTTCAAGAGCATGTAAATGTAGTTCAATGCCGGAAGGGGTATTAGCCCTCGGAGTAGTTGTTTCTTGTGGATCGGGCTTGAAATATTTAAATTTTTAACACAGTAAATTGATGATAAAACGTCTATTCATGTTAAAATTTCTTTATTTTTCTTTTTTATATTAAAAAAAAAATTATTTTTAAGTATTTCTTCCTCATTTTTCCCTTTCCATGTTATGCACTGCTGACGAGCTCAAATGAGAGCGAAACATCGATGTCCAGTGCTACAACTTTTTTATGTATTTTTTTATATTTTCCTAATTTATCAAAAAAACAAAATTTTTATTTTTCCGTATCTAATTTTTGGTCTCCTATTTTTTATTATTCCTATTCTATGTAACATAAAATAACCTCTTAATTTGTGAACTGTCATGAAGTGACGTTTTCAATAAATTTAAATATCACGTAGTCACATTTCAAAAACTGTTTAGAAAATTGTCAACAAACCAGAAAAAATTTAAATATTTCCAAACTGGGCCGAAGAAATGTTAAATAAATTGAAAAAAAAATAATCACAATTTTAAAAAAATGAAGTCAGTTAAATTTTCAGAAAAGCAGAAATTTTCGAATAGCCTAAATATTGAAGAAAAATGAAAATTTTCAATAAATTCTAAACTTTCAAATAAACTGGAAAAGAAAAGTAAAAATGTTGAGAAGCAGAAAATTTTTGTTAGTTAAAATTAAAAAACAAATGTATCATTTTTTTAAAGAGTCCAAATTTTCGATTGAATATTTTGAGAAGGATTGGAATTTTGATAAAAATGATGAAATTTTCAAAAAACTGAAAATCTAAAAAAAAGCTTCAGAAAGTCACCCCTTTAAAATAAGTTGAACTAAAAAAACTGAGAATCTTAAAAAGCAGCGAAACTATCAAAAAATCGAAATTTTGTAAAATATCAGAAAGGTTGATATTTTAAGAAAATGTCCCGATTTAAACAACTCGGAATGTTCAAATAAAGTCAAAATCTTAAAGAAATGTTTAATAAAAAAGTTTTTAAAAAAGGTAGAACTTTTTGGAAAGGTCGAAATTTAAAAAGAGATTAAATTTTAAAAAAGTAAAAATTTTTGTAGGGGAATTTTGGTCAAAACGTCGAAAAAATTAAAAAAATCAAGGTTTTCAAAAGGTGTCTAAATTTTGGAAAATAGAAATTACATTTTCAAAAGCCAAAATTAAGAAAAAAGAATTTAAAAAATAAGTCGAAATTCTGAAAGTGCAAAGTATTAAAAGACCTAAATTTTGACGAGAAGTCGAAATTTTCTGAATAAAGTCTAAATTTTGAAATAAAATCGAAATTTTGAAATAAAATCGAAATTTTGAAAAAATACAATATTTCAAAGGGTTGGACATTTTAAAAAAATTTCGGTCTCAAGCTTTCCAAAAAACCTAGAATTTTGAAAAGCGAAGGATTGAGAAGAGTTGAAATTATCAGAAAAATCGAAACTTTCAGAGTCGAAACTTTCAAAAAATTTTGTAAAAAGTCGTAATTTTGGATAGTTGAAAATTATGTGAAAAAATGTTAAAGCGAAATATTTGAAAAAGTCGAAATTTTGATAATAAATTCAAAACTTGGAAATAAAATCGGATATACACAAATTCATTAAAAAATACTGGGCATTTCGATTTTTTCAGCAAAGTTGAAATTGTAAAAACTGGAAATTGAAACATTGAAATGTTTAAGAGGTCAAATTTGTTAAAACGGTGAAAATTGAAATTTTTAGTTACAGTGGAAGTGTTCAAAATAGGCAAAATTTTGAAAAAAG
The DNA here is from genome assembly GCA_028583605.1 of Dastarcus helophoroides. Classification (NCBI taxonomy): domain Eukaryota; kingdom Metazoa; phylum Arthropoda; class Insecta; order Coleoptera; family Bothrideridae; genus Dastarcus; species Dastarcus helophoroides. The sequence continues at coordinate 5,869,992 of CM053333.1, forward strand.
TCGTAATTTTGGATAGTTGAAAATTATGTGAAAAAATGTTAAAGCGAAATATTTGAAAAAGTCGAAATTTTGATAATAAATTCAAAACTTGGAAATAAAATCGGGTATACACAAATTCATTAAAAAATACTGGACATTTCGATTTTTTCAGCAAAGTTGAAATTTTAAAAACTGGAAATTGAAACATTGAAATGTTTAAGAAGTCAAATTTGTTAAAACGGTGAAAATTGAAATTTTTAGTTACAGTGGAAGTTTTCAAAATAGGCAAAATTTTGAAAAAAGTCGTACTTTTGGATAGTTGAAAATTATGTGAAAAAATGTTAAAGCGAAATATTTGAAAAAGTCGAAATTTTCATAATAAATTCAAAACTTGGAAATAAAATCGGGTATACACAAATTCATTAAAAAATACTGGACATTTCGATTTTTTCAGCAAAGTTGAAATTTTAGAAACTGGAAATTGAAACATTGAAATGTTTAAGAAGTCAAATTTGTTAAAACGGTGAAAATTGAAATTTTCAGTTACAGTGGAAGTTTTCAAAATGGGCAAAATTTTGAAAAAAGTATGACATTTTCGTAAAAGTCGAAACTTTGCAAAGAGTAGAAATTGTAAAAGTCAAAACTTTAAAAAAAGTCGAAATTGTAGAGAAAAAGACTGAATTTAAAAACGCATAAATTTAAAAAAAAAGCGATATTTATTTAAGCAAATTAAATAAATTAGTGGCCGGGAAATGATGAATGTGATCGAGGGTTATATCAATTAGTTTCTAAATAAATTTTAATCGTCGAAAAAGTAAAATTTTATGAACTTACTTCACCAGTCGATGATACATCAAAAAAATATCGGTGAAGTAAGTTCAAAACGGTATCGACGGTATATTGATACCGTCGATACATCGGAACGAAAGTAATGATACAAAAATATCGAACATTGAAACGAAAACATTTAAAAAGTCAAATTTGTTAAAACGGTGAAAACTGAAATTTTCAGTTACAGTGGAAGTTTTCAAAACAGGCAAAATTTTGAAAAAAGTATGACATTTTCATAAAAGTCGAAACTTTGCAAAGAGTCGAAATTGTAAAAGTCAAAACTTTAAAAAAAGTCGAAATTGTAGAGAAAAAGACTGAATTTAAAAACGCATAAATTTCAAAAAAAGCGATATTTAATAAGCTAGCATAGAAAGGAGTTGACGTCAGCATAATTACCATTTGGCTGAAAAAAGCATACAATGTCGAAGCACGAGGCAGAACCCGTTGTTTTCGAAAACTTGCAGGAAAAAATGCCAGGTCTGGGCTGTCGAGAATCTCGAGTGCGATTGGTCCAATGTTATTTTTTCTGACCAAGCATCGTTCTGGGCATGGGCTTCCATAAGGTATACTGGTGAGGGATTGCTTCAGTGAACCATCAAACACCCAGTAAAACCCCATGTTTGGGGGTATTACTATGAGCACGGTTTTGGGTGTTTAGATCTCTTTATGCAGAACTTGGATGCTCAGAAAATCGTCATTATTTATAATCGTGGTTTTCTAAAGCCTGTCCAGAAGATGTTTGTTGTCAAAAGCGAAGACTGGACAATGATCCAAAACATCGAAGTCGCCTCTGTACCTCATGGCGAGCAGAAACTGGTTTTGTAACTTCAGATAGGTTTTCACAGTCTCTTGATGCAAATCCAGTGAAAATTATTTGTAGCACTGCAATAAGGAAGCTTGCAGGAACACGTGTCTTCATCCTCAAGCAGCTTTCACAAAAAATTAGAGAGATATGGCGCTTATTACTCCTAGGGTATGCTAAAAAGCTGGCAGAAGGTATGACCAAAGGGTGCTGCGCTATTCTGGAAAGCAATGGGAATTGGACCATGTAATAGGTAGTTGCACGTTCTTTCAATTAAAAACTAAAAATCAAAAAATCTGCAATAGTTTTCCTAAAACCGAGAAACGCGTCTTGATGAAGATACTGTATATAAAACAAGATATGTAGACCCAACACAGCTTTATTTCAAATTAATGCTTAATTATTTAACTTGATTGCGTTTGTATTTATTGAAAAAAAAAAATTATCATACCAGTTTAGAAAAAAACCTGAAATATGCAAAATAAAAAACTGCATATGCATTTATTGAAAAATGTCTAAATATGCACATATGCACTTTATATGCATTTTGCATATAATCCCAGCTCTACTGATAACTAATGTTGTAAAAACTTATTATCTCATTAAACCTAATTCAGTTGTCCACTTAAAGATAGGACGATACATATTTTGATTATGTTTACCTTGCTGCTATGCATCGAATGGTAATGAAAAACCAAACAACTCAAGCTATGCATCCGCAATAAAAATTAAACGAGATTAAGAATAATTAACTCGATTAAAATTTTGTCTTCAAGGTGCTCAGTATTCAACGATTTGTTATAAGCGAACTGTAATTAATTAGCTAATGACCAGACACTTAGTAGCACGCGTCAGTAATGATGTGTTACATGAAATAAATGGTATATGATTAATTTAAGCAATTAATAGTTTATGGCGCCGGGAAGAAACCGATTAATACCTACGTGTGAGGACTTTTAAAAAGGAAAATCCCTTAATAACATCGCTGGTGATCGTGAAAACTTCTCCCTCTAAAAACTTTACTTTGTTGCACTTTTATATATACTCTCAGGAAATTGGTTAGCTACTTTAATTGTACTCATTTTACGGAATCTTTCCCCCTGTTCGATTTCGAATTAATACCGCCCCGATCGAGACTTTTTCCTACTCGGCAGAACGCAAAATGTAAAACTAATTTGTTTTCATCCGTAGTAATACCCGTAAATGCTAATGACGCTTCTTTAACGACAGAATAATTTTTAGTTCCTTTTACTCTTGAATTTGAATAAAAATCGATTGTACTATTAAACTGAACGAAATACGAATGATCCGTTTTTTTGTCTATTTGATTTATTCTTGAAATTACCACAACAAGTTTTTTTAAGTTTAATCCTCTAGTAAAGGGCAACCCCATTATGCCTTCAAAGCACTGCTGGTAGTATGCGGAAAAAAGGATAGATGGCGATGAACCGCCTTCTTAAACAAGGATAGGCTGTAATTTTTGGGAGAAATTCCGTTCTATAACTAGTCCCATAGCTTGGAAGTTCTATAACTTGAACGTCCTATAGAAAAAAACCCTCCGTAAACAGAAGTCCTCACTGCGTCAAGCTGGACCTCACAGTGTTAACCTGGACTGCAAAGAAATTTGCTGTCTCCGACTGTCTTGTATGCCTCAAAAATCTTGTTCTTGGGGAGATCAAACCTATTTCCTGCGAGCACCTCCCATGAAAGTACTTGTCAAAAAGAGACAAGTCACCAACCACCCGCCAATTCTAGTGTTTCGAGTGAATCGATCAATCTCTCGTCATCAATTAGGATAGGATAGGTTGTAATTTTTGGGAGAAATTCCGTTCGGTAACGAGTTCCATAGCTTTGAAGTTCTATAGCTTGGAAATTCTATAGAAAAAAAGCCATCGTAGACAAAAGTCCTCACTGCGTCAAGCTGGACCTCACAGTTTTAAGCTGGACTGCACAGGAATTTGCTGTCTCCGACTGTCCCATGAAAGTACTTGTAGAAAAGAGACAACGAGTTTTGTAACGAGTTCCAGAGCTTGGAAGTTCTACAGCTTGGAAGTTCTATAGAAAAAAAAGCCTCCGTAGACAGAAGACCTCACTGCGTTAAGCGGGACCTTAAAGTTTTAAGCTGGACTGCACAGGAATTTGCTGTCTTAGACTGTCCCATGAAAGTACTAGTAGAAAAGAGACAACGAGTTCGGTAACAAGTTCCATAGATTGGAAGTTCTACAGCTTGGAAGTTCTATAGAAAAAAAGCCTTCGTAGACAGAAGACCTCACTGCGTCAAGCGGGACCTCACAGTTTTAAGCTGGACTGCACAGAAATTTGTTGTCTCCGACTGTCCCATGAAAGTACTTGTAGAAAAGAGACAACGAGTTCGGTAACGAGTTCCATAGATTGGAAGTTCTACAGCTTGGAAGTTCTATAAAAAAAGCCTCCGTAGACAGAAGACCTCACTGCGTCAAGCGGGACCTCACAGTTTTAAGCTGGACTGCACAGGAATTTGCTGTCTCCGACTGTCCCATGAAAGTACTTGTAGAAAAGAGACAACGAGTTCGGTAACGAGTTCCATAGCTTGGAAGTTCTACAGCTTGGACGTTCTATAGAGAAAAAAGCCTCCGTAGACAGAAGACCTCACTGCGTCAAGCGGGACCTCACAGTTTTAAACTGGACTGCACAGGAATTTGCTGTCTCCGATTGTCCCATGAAAATACTTGTAGAAAAGAGACAAGTCACCAACCAACCACCCGCTAACTCTAGTGTTTCGAGTGAATCGATCAAACTCTTGTCATCAATTAAGCGAATCGCTCTTCTTTGAATTGAATCCAAAAGAGTTAAGTGTGCTCCAAACATGAGAACAGTATCCTAGTGTTGGCCTACCTTGAGCTTTGTATGGTGTGAGTATCTGATGAGATGTGAAGTCCTTTTTAGCATAAATATGACAATGAATGGATTTACCTGTAAAATATCCTGGTTCAAATTATTTTTCCACCTAATTCCAATACAGAGAATGCAAATTAAAACTTGCAACCTGAAAAATATCGGAAATAAAAATCAAAAATAAACCTGAAACACGTCGATTTTCTCTTTGAGGAGGACACTATTGATGTCTTGGAAGCTAACCCTTAAGCAGCTTCTTCGAAATTTCTATATTTTTATTTCAAAATTCTCTCAAATTTTTGCATAGTTTTTCTCAAAATTTGTCTTTTTTATGCAATTTTAGCTTTTTCTGCAAATTCAACCATTTTTCTCTCTCTTAACTTCTCCAAAAATGTTTGCCTTTTTTCTATATTTCGAAACTTTTCCAAAAATTGCGACTTTAATGTTGATTCTTCATGGTAGACCCTTATTGATCGGAAATATTATGTTTTTTCCAATTTATTTAACATTTCTTCGGCCCAGTTTGGAAATATTTAAATTGTTATGGTTTGTTAACAATTTTCCAAACAGTTTTTGAAGTGACGTTTTCAATAAATTTAAATATCACGTAATCGCATTTCAAAAACTGTTTAGAAAATTGTCAACAAACCATAAAAATTTAAATATCTCCAAACTGGGCCGAAGAAATGTTAAATAAATTGAAAAAAAACATTTAATGTTGATATTAGACGTATTTGACATGGATGTAGCGATGCTTAGACAGGGTGAGATATTTGTCCCCCTCTCACTCATGTAGTGAAGCGAAAATCCATATTTCATCTCTTTTCAAAATCATTCACAAAGTTCCGAATTTTCGAAATTTCGATTTTATTTACAAAATACCGATTTTGTTTAACAAAATTTGACTTTCTTCTAGAAATGTCGCGTTTTTTCTTGAGATCTTTCTCTCGAAAGTTCAATTCCTTTTTAAATTACCCTCTATACCTAAGTGACGCAATATTTCCCAAAATTTGATTTTTTTTAAGTTCAACTCAATCGTAAAGAGTATTTTTTTAAGTTTAATCCACTCGCAAAGGATAAATCCATTATGCTTTCAAAGCACTGCGAGTAGGATGCGGAAACAAGGATAGATGGCGATGAATCGCCTTCTTAAATAAGAATAGGTTGTAATTTTTGGGGAAGTTCCTTTCGGTAACAAGTTCCATAACTTGGAAGTTCTATAGAAAAAGGAGTCTCCATAGACAGAAGTCCTCACTGTGTCAAGCTGGACCGCACAGGAATTTGCCGCCTCCGACTGTCTAGTTTGCCTCAAGAACCTTGCCCTTGGCGGATCCTATTAGTTCCAGCGAGCATCTTCCGCGATAGTACTTGTAGAAAAAAGACAAGTCACCAACCATACGCCTGTGCTCCAGTGTTTCGAGAGAATCGCTCAAACTCTCGTCATCAATTAAGCGAATCGCTCTTCTTTGAATTGAATCCAAAAGAGCGAAAGTTTGCTTTGGGGCTGAACTCCAAACATGAAAACAGTATTGGCTAGTGTTGACCTAACTTGAGCTTTGTATAGTGTGAGTAGCTGATGAGATGTGAAGTACTTTATAGCTATAAAAAGAAAACCTAGCTTCTGGGATGCGAATTTGGCAATGGTGCGCACATGATCGTCCCAAGAGAAGTTAGTGTTCGCATTCACTCCTAGGATAGATAGATTAGATCCCAGGGGGAACGTTCCGTTCGGTAATGAATTCCTTTTGGAAATGAGTTCCATAGTTTGGAAGTTCTATAGAAAAAAGAGTCTCCATAGGCAGAAGTCCTCACTGTGTCAAGCTGGACCGCACAGGAATTTGCTGTCTCCAACTGTCTAGTATGCCTCAAGAACCTTGCCCTTGGGGGATCAATCCTATTAGTTCCAGCGAGCATCTTCCGTGATAGTACTTGTAGAAAAGAGACAAGTCACCAACCATACGCCTGTGCTCCAGTGTTTCGAGAGAATCGCTCAAACTCTCGTCATCAATTAAGCGAATCGCTCTTCTTTAAATTGAATCCAAAAGAGCAAAAGCTTGCTTTAGGGCTGAACTCCAAACATGAAAACAGTATTGGCTAGTGTTGACCTAACTTGAGCTTTGTATAGTGTGAGTAGCTGATGAGATGTGAAGTACTTTATAGCTATAAAAAGAAAACCTAGCTTCTGAGATGCGAATTTGGCAATGGTGCGCACATGATCGTCCCAAGAGAAGTTAGTGTTCGCATTCACTCCTAGGATAGATAGATTAGATCCCAGGGGGAAAGTTCCGTTCGGTAATGAATTCCTTTTGGAAACGAGTTCCATGCTTGGAAGTTTCATAGAAAAAAGAGTCTCCATAGACAGAAGTCCTCACTGTGTCAAGCTGGACCGCACAGGAATTTGCTGTCTCCGACTGTCTAGTATGCCTCAATAACCTTGTCCTTGGGGGATCAATCCTATTCCAGCGAGGATCTTCCGTGATAGTACTTGTAGAAAAGAGACAAGTCACCAACCATACGCCTGTGCTCTAGTGTTTCGAGGTAATCGGTCAGGTTTTCGTCATCCATTAGGCGAATCGCTCTTCTTTGAACTGAATCCAAGAGAGCTAAAGTGTGTTTTGGGGCTGAACTCCAAACTTGAGAACAGTTTTCTAGTGTTGGCCTAACTTGAGCTTTGTATCCCGATTTTGCCTGAGAAGCACTGCAAGTAGGATGCGGAAACAAAAATAGATGGCATTTTTAAATAAGGATAGGTTGTAATTTTCAGGGAAAATTCCGTTCGGTAACGAATTCCATTACTTGGAGATTTTGTAGAAGAGTTTCCGTAGGTAGAAGTTCTAACTGTGTTAAACTGGACCGCTCAGGAATTTGCTGTCTCCAACTGTCTTGTAAAATTGAAAAAGGTACTGGCACTACAACATCCTGTCATTTTATGCTTATTACTGTCGTCGTTAACAATACTTTGGCTGATTTTTAAACTTTTATTAAGAAAGTGCTTAAATATTGTTGTTGATTATGTTGATTGTAGTAAAGCGGTAAAATGCAATATAAAAGTTTTCATGATACAGGTATTCAAGTCAAGTGCAAGAGAGAAGTTATTTTAAAATCGTATTAGAGTAAGTCAACCAATTTTTTTGAATGGTTTCTTTTTAAATCCGCGTAAAAAAAGTTGTGCCCAAAAATTTGATCTTCGTGTAAGAAGTTAAATTGTTCTGTTGCAATAGCTGCTTCCAATATGTTTATTGCTAATATGCTAATACGCTTTTTGAATTGTAGACATTCAACATTGTCAGTCAGGGAATCACCTAATTTTAATCAAAGTGAAACCAAATTTTATAATTATAAAAAAAAACTCCAAAATCTGTTTGTTGCACTAATATCGATAATATTCGTCTTTAAATAAATGAACTAAATCACCCCCATCTATCTAATCGAATCTGCCTTTTTTCGAAATTAAATTAGAACACAATTTGAGTAAATGGGTTGCCTATCGCCCTAGAAAACCAGTTTAAAGAACAGTTCCAGGAAGGTTACGTGTTATCAGTTTTATATAAATGAAGAGGGTGGGGGTGATATTAAGTCTTACTTAGGGCAACATATAGTAAGGGGATAAACGACATAGGGTAGTATTTGATCACAGCGCGGCCCTAAAAGTAACGCGGCTCCTTGTCCCCAACTTTTCAGCAACTTGCGCTGAAACACGTGTTCTTTGATAACATGCTGTGCGGGTTAGGTTATGCTGATGTTTATTTTTATTCCAGGAAACCATCAGTGGATGACGTCGGTAATCCTTCATCGGTTAATGCGCGGTAAGTCATCATTTTTTTACCTGTTGAATCTGATGTTTATGTATCAATTTTTTTAGCACATAAACATTTATTATCCTTAACCTTGTGGAGTCGCATGATTTAATAAAGTCTTCTTACAAGGGGATGTTGCCTGTGTTTTTAACAGAAATATACCGTATTTATCGTACGAGTTGTTTGGCCTCAATTTGCTTCGATGTGGATTAGTGAGTGAAGTTTTCATCAAGATACTGATTTGTATTTATTGTAACTGTGACTCCACACTGTGAACTCGATTGAACCATGTAACATTTTTGTTAATATAGTGCAACCCTTTTTCATATACAATCAAAAAAATGAAAAGTTATGTCGACGCATCCAACGAAGATCGTAGTAACTCAATTTTGGGACTTTTTGAGTTACATACACCAGGCATTTAAGCTCCATCGGAGATTATCGTATTCCATTGAAAATTATCGTATTTTGAGTTGCTGCATATTAAAAAACTTGTCACAATTTTTAAATTCTACATTTGCGTAGCAAATTTCAAAATATTTCAAAAAATATATTTTCAACGTCCAGATTTTTCGTGACTTACATTTTATGATAACGAAGGCTTCCACGGTCAGAGTCAGTACAGGATATAATTATTCAGGGATTAGATCGTGTCAAAAAACTCTTTGAACACTTTTAGTAGTTCTTTGACACAGTCCAATCCCGGAAGAAGTATATCCTGTACTAACATTTTAATTTAAATTATCTCGATACAGCAAATAATGACTACAGTCTTCGTTTGATGAGTCGATATTCACTACTATGAAATTGAGCGGTACGTAACATTTTTGAGTTGAAAACATTCTAGTTTATCTTTGGGGTTTTTAGCCTCAGACGTAGATCGATTTGGTAATCCTCTACGTGACTTTGGCTTTAGAAAATTTGGTTTGCAGTAAGGAGTCTTACTGATGCGTTAATATGAGACCAGTAGAACCCCAAACACGTATGGCGACGTGACACAGCTGTACCGCAATATCAGGCTCTGATGACCTATAGACTGACGTCAGACGGCGATGCCGTGACTAGCGTATGCGGACGCTCACGTAGGCGCCACCACCGTCGACGACGCTCTTGGTGTCTCGTTCGTAGTCCTTCATCACCACGCTCAAGACATTAACCCAAAACGTAGTCGGTGGCTGGTTAGCCGTTTGCTGTGACCTGAATTTTTTATGAGGTCGAGTACATGTAGCGTTTACTTTGTGTTACAAAGTCGCATATAACCCTTCGATCCTTGGCCTGCAAAGAGGTCCATGTAGATCCATCTGCGATAGAAACAAAATATTGTAAAGTAAATCATAGTAACGGAATCTTTTAATCGTAATTGCTAATATTGAGAAGATAAAAATTTGTCAATATTTCTTCTTTTGATTTAATATGAAGTCAAAAATTTTTTAATAAGAGAATTCACAAATAGATATTGTTCTAAATTTTGGTATCTAATTCTGGTGTTAGGTTTATGGATTTATTTGTCATAGTGCTAAGGATTTGCACAAAATAATTGATATCTTAAAATTATTCCAGTAGATTCCAGTTTTTATCTAGGTACAGGATATTTTATGCTTAGTGAGGCATGTTATTGAAATTTCTGAGTTTGTGACTTTGAAAGGTTACAAAGTCGCATATAACCCTTCGATCCTTGGCCTGCAAAGAGGTCCATGTATATCCATCTGCGATAGAAACAATATATTGTAAAGCAAATCATCGTAAAGGAATCTTTTAATCGTAATTGCTAATATTGAGAAGATAAAAATTTGTCAATATTTCTTCTTTTGATTTAATATGAAGTCAACAATTTTTTAATAAGAGAATTCACAAATAGAGATTGTTCTAAATTTTGGTATCTAATTCTGGTGTTAGGTTTATGGATTTATTTGTCATAGTGCTAAGGATTTGCACAAAATAATTGATATCTTAAAATTATTCCAGAAGATTCCAGTTTTTATCTAGGTACGGGATATTTTATGCTTAGTGAGGCATGTTATTGAAATTTCTGAATTTGTGATTTTGAAAGGTTACTACTGCGCCAGTAGTAACCTTTCAATGGTTCATGTGGTGGTTCATATTGGTTAATATTGGTGGTTCATATCGGTTGGTGGTTAAGTCCTTTCCACATCATAGAGGTAAAGTGGAGCAGGTGAAAAATCTTTCAGATCCTTTCTATGAGAAACATTGACCTTGTCAACCAATATATATTCATTTTATCTTTTTCATTATTTATTTTTTGGTGGAACGAACTTTTCCTTGGTTATCTTCAAAAATTGATATAGAAATCTTGTCCCCTGAAACCAAGAAAGATTAAAATATACAAACTTGCTCTAACGCGTTTCGAAAGCAAAGTTATCATCTTCAGACATTATTTATGGTTAAACATCTGGTAATCTAGTGCTAAATTTTTTACATCGCTTTAGCATCTCATCTGACATATTTGATAAATGCAGGGGTGCCACATGGGTCTGTTATGTTTCCTTCTTTGTTCCTTTTACACGTAAACTAACTCTCAGCTTCAACTTTCAAGCGATATACAGCGCACAAATGATTGTAGCGTCATTATTTTTTTCCAACAAGCCACACTTTATCGTTCTTTTAGACAAGCTAAGGGAAAGGTAGATGCAGATAATTAATCAAGATCCTGAGAGCGTTCTGAAACGCGAAAACAAAAATTTGGTGACTTCAATACCTCAAAAACTTAAGTCAGTGTTTTCCTAAGAAAACAGCGGATAATGCAACCAACACAGTCACAGACACATAAACAGTAAAGTCCTCCATGTGATATCTAACGTGTCTGTCTAGGAGTTGATGCAAGTACTAACTTCCAATCCGCGTCTTAGAAACTGGGCTTTATTTTTCGATTTAAAAAGTACTTCATGTCGAATCAGCTACTCACTCTCTGCCCGGTACCAAATTAGACCAACACTGGAATACTGTTTGGGGATCAGCCCCAAAATATTCCTTGATTCTTTTGGATTCAATCCAGAGAATCTCAATTCGTCTAACTGATGACAAACTTTGGTCGATTCTTTCAAGATACTGGAGCTTAGGTGGGTGATTGGCGACTTGTCTTTTTTCTATAAGTAATTAAATAAATCGGTTAATAACACTAACAGTAAACATAAACATTTAAAATACCGGATGTTATGGCTTTTTTGAACAATTACTTCTTGTAGAAGAAACTTCTGTCTGAATATTTTTTTGCTGAATTTAAATAAAAAATATATGTCACATCATGTATTGATTAATTCTAATAATGACCATCATTTATTATCAACTTTCATTCTAACTATTTTATGTTAGGTAGTTACAGCCTTAATAACATTTTCATAAATCAGAGTCTCCGAGTTAATAATATAAACAATTCATTAACGCTGTTTTTATAATACTAAGCAAGAAACATGTTATTTATTAATCAGGCATTATATAAGTGCTATAATGGTGACATTGGTCCAGACACTTTCTCCTAGGTAGAATATTCATCTAGATGGGCATCTCATAATCTGTATTCCTTACACGTGATCGTCTAGGTCAGGGAAGCAAACGTCCATCGTAATTCCGAGCAGGCACATCAGTAACGGGACCTTCTGCATCTTATCTTAACATGCATGTTCGACGTGCGGCATGTGTAGGCTCCACTATTAACACCCCAACGAACGTTTACCAGTCCACAGTTCGATATCGAAGAAACGGACACGTTACCCATTTAGCTGCAGGGATCCACACTACTATTACCCAACTATTTTTATTGTCATCGCAATTTGACCAATTTTATCTGTAGAGGTCTACAGTAAGGACATTCAAACTTGTTTTTCACATAATTAGTTGAAATTTATTTTATTTCGACTTGTTTCAAAATTTTGACTTTGATTTCTTTCACTTCCTATCGTTTTTCAATTCTTTAATACGTCCCACTTTTTTGAAGAGTCCCATTTTTTAAACAAATCGATTTTTTGAAAATTTTAGTTTCTTTAAAATTTAGATCTTGACTTTTTTGAAAAATACAGCTCTTTCACAATTTCAACTTTTTTTCTTGACTGTTTATCCAAAATTTTGACTATTTTTCGTAATTTTGAAATTTGTGAAAGTTTTGAATAAGTAGAATCTCAATTATCTCAGGTAATAACTGACAGGCGTTGCACGGATAAACGAAAATCCCGGATAAGGCTAATTAACTAAATAATATATTATTTTAAGGCAAAACACATTTGGAAAAACAACATAACAAAAAGGTACATTAACTTAACCATTACTTCCTCAAATTTTGGTCGAACCGACTGGTATTGGTTATATTTTCATTTACTTGTTTAATGTTTGTGTTTTTAGAATATATTACTCCCACAAATTTTGGTGGAAGTTGGTCCTTGGTTATCTTAAAAAATTGAAATACAAATCTTGTCCCCTGAAACAAAGAAAGATTAAAAAATGCAACAAAGCAACCTTTGTTGTGTTTTTTCATCTAATCTGGCAACACTGACTGGCTTTCAAAAGTACCACTAGCGCCATCTGTTTGTATATAAATAGAGTATAGAGGGTACAACCTATTAGCGCTTTTGACCACCAAAAATTTAGTTTCTTCAAAATTTAAATCTTTTACATTTTGACTTTTTTGAAAATTGCACCTCTTTGACAATTTCAACTTTTTTTGTCGACCGTTTATTCAAAATTTTGACTGCTTTCGCAATTTTGAATTTTGTGAAAGTATTGAATAAGTGGAATCTCAATTATCTGGGGTAATAACTGACAGGCGTTGCACGAATAAACGAAAATCCCGGATAAGGCAAATTAACTAAAAAATATATTATTTTACGGCAAAACACATTTGGAAAAACAACATAACAAAAAGGTACATTAACCTAAGCATTACTTCCCCAAATGTTGGTGAAACCGACTGGTCTTTGGTTATGTTTTCATTTAATTGTTTAATGTTTGTGTTTTTAGAGTATATTACTCCCTCAAATTTTGGTGCAACTTGGTCCTTGGTTATCTTCAAAAATTGAAATACAAATCTTGTCCCCTGAAACAAAGAAAGATTTAAAAATACAACAAAGCAACCCTTGTTGTGTTTTTTTATCTAATCTGGCAACACCGACTGGCTTTCAAAAGTACCACTAGCGCTATCTGTTTGTGTATAGATAGAGTATAGAGGGTACAACCTATTACCGCTTTTGACCACCAGATGTCCTAAGAAATTAAAACAATTTTGACCGTGGAGCATTCATTATGACCCCAAGGCTGGAAAGTTTGGATACCCCTGCTATAGTAGAAAAAAAATTCCTCTTGGGAAATAAAATCACTTAAAATTTCAAAATTTTGAAATGAACACTAATTTTCTAATGTCAAAAATCAAAAGTGGTCAAATAGAATTTAAAACTAACTAGGGATGTCGATTCCTTTTTAAAATAATCGATTTTTGGATCGATTCGAATCGTGAGCAAAAGAATCGATTCCCGATAAAATTGGGTGCTGAAAGATCGATTTCCGATTAATCGCCCTGTTGGTGAAATTTTTAAATATTTCTAATAAAAGAAAAATTAAATGATAATGATGAATTGGCGTCATATTTTCTATATCAAAAATACCAACATAACTGCAAGTTGTTTAACTGAGGTTAGTGTTTACGATTGTGATTTTGTGTTTTTTATGGATTTTTGCTGTAATTTTAAAATAAATGGAAAAAATAAATACGTTCATTTAACAATCGAAGAAATAAAATGTCAGTGACCAGACACACTGACAACTGATAAAATAACATTGTAACGCAATGTAAATAGAATTGTAGAATTTAGAAAATAAAAAAAGTTTCTAGAAGGATCTGATAAGGGGAAAGCGGCCGCGATAACGAAACAAACGGTAGATAAGCGTTCCAGAAATTTCGGCAAACGATAAGCCTTAACTGCCGAAAAGTTCTAGAAGCCGGGAGCCAAAACTATAAAAGGCGGTCAGCTTTCCCTCAAGTCAGTCAGTTAGAGTCAGTGTAGTTAGTGAGTTAGTAAAAGTTAATAATAAGTGAGTTAATTGTTCAATTGTGGTGATCCAAGATAAGTTTGGTAATAAAGTGGTGTAATTCACACGTGGTAATCAATTCGAACCGATAAACCCGTAACAATATTCTAGCGGAACAAACTGCTATGATAGCATTACAGCAGTGTTGCCATAAGTATATTTACGGTAATTCTGACAAAAGTACGGTGCACGGTCCAAATACCAATACCGTACCAAAAAATACAGTAATTTAGGTTTTACTATTTAATAACAATACGTTTATTAAGTAATTCACCAATATTATTTTACGCACAGCTCCACAATTTACAACCAAGTAAAAAATTTGCGCCGTGCCATCTCGTGATAAGTAGAAACATTGCAGTTTAATTTTGAAAGTTTTTTCTTGGATTTTAAACACTAATATTAACATTTTAATTATTTATTCCTAATTAAAAAGATCTGATACATATTAGTTTTTTGTTTTGTTTTTTATTTATGTATTTTTTTACGAAGATGTAGAAAAGGCATTCATTTATAAAAATATTTTTAGAAATATGAAGTTCAAACTGGAAATTACGAAATTAAAGTGGAAATTTCGACTTTATTCTCCAAATTTCGACTTTTTTGAGGAAATTTCATAGATAATGTCGAAATTTCGGATTTAATCTCGAAATTTCAACTTTTTTTCACGAAATTTCGAAATAAGTCGAAATTTTTTATTCTATGGTTAGGTTAGGCAGAGGAAAGTTGAGCCCCACCAACCCTTAGAATATAAGTCTATATTCTAAGCACACAATTTAATATTGACACTTAGCAATACAGTACGTGCAGTAATTTCAATTTTTTATTACCCAAAATTTCGATTTTTTACATTTCAAGGTTAAAGTAGAATTTTCGAGAAAAAATTCGAAATTTCGAGTTCAAAGTCGACATTTTACAAAAGCGTAGAAAGGCATTGATTAAAAAAATTATATTTAGAAATTTCGACATTTTACAAAAGCATGAAAAGGACATTCATAAAAAAAATATTTTTAAAAATTTCGAATTTTTTCTCGAAATTTCGATTTTTTTCGAAATTTCAACTTTTTTTCTCAAAATTTCGACTTTAATCTCGAAATTTCGACTGTACCCTTGAAATTTCGACTGTACCCTCGAAATTTCGACTTTTTTCTCGAAAATTCGACTTTTTTCTTCAAGTTTCTTATTTTTTCTTAAAATTCCGAGATTAAAGTCGAAATTTCGACTTTAATATCGAATTTTTTCTGGAAATTTCGAAAATAAGTCGAAATTTCTTTACTCTATGGTTTAATTAGGCAGATGACAGTTGCGTCCCACCACTCCTCTTTCCCAACAAAGAAAAAAATCGAAATTTGGGAAAAAAGTCGAAATTTTGAGTTTAAAGTCGAAATTTTAAGAAAAATGTCGAAATTTCGATATTAAGGTCAAAATTTCAAAGAAAAGGTTGAAATTTCGAGAAAAAATCGAAATTTGAAAAGAAGGTCAAAATTTCAAGAAAAAAGTTGAAATTTGGGAAAAAAGTCAAAATTTCAAGAAAAAAAATCGAAATTTGCAAAAGAATACGAAATTTCGAGAAAAAAGTCGAAATAAATTTGCAAAAAAGTCGAAATAAATTTGCGAAAAAGTCGAAATTTCGATATTAAGGTCAATATTTTGAAAAAAAATCAAAATTTGAGAAACAAGGTCGAAATTTTGAGTTTAAAGTCAAAATTTCGAGAAAAATGTTTCGATATTAAGGACAAAATTTCGAGAAAAAAGTCGAAATTTGAGGAAAAAAACGAAATTTCGATAAAAAGGTCAAAATGTCGAGACAAAAATCGAAATTTGAGAAGAAGGTCAAAATTTCGAGAAAAAACGTCGAAATTTTGAGAAAAAAAAGTCGAAATTTAAGAAAGAGACGAAATTTCGAAAAAAGAAGTCGAAATTTAGAGCTTAAAATCGAAATTTGTGAAAAAACCTCAAAATTTCTAAAAATACCTTTTTTTTAAATCGAGTCTACGCCTTTGTAACATTTCGAAAAACTTGAAAATTCCAGAAAAAAGTCGAGATTTCCAGAAAAGTCGAAATTTAAGAAAAAAGTCGAAATTTTGAGTTCAAAGTCGACATTTCGAGAAAAATGTCGAAATTTCGATATAAAAGTCAAAATATCGAGAAAAAAGTCGAAATTTGAGAAAAGCGTCGAAATTTCGAAATATTTCGAGAAAAAGTCGAAAGTTGAGAATAAAGTCGAGATTTCAAGAAAAAAGTCGAAATTTGCAAAAAAATACGAAATTTCGAGAAAAAAGTCGAAATAAATTTGCGAAAAAAGTCGAAATTTCGATATTAAGGTCAAAATTTCGAAAAAAAAGTCGAAATTTGAGAAAAAAAGTCGAAATAAATTTGCGAAAAAAGTCGAAATTTCGATATTAAGGTCAAAATTTCGAAAAAAAAGTCGAAATTTGAGAAAAAAAGTCGAAATTTTGAGTTTAAAGTCAAAATTTTGAGAAAAATATTTCGATATTAAGGTCAAAATTTCGAGAAAAAAGTCGAAATTTGAGGAAAAAACGAAATGGCAGAAAAAGTCGAAATTTCTAAAAATAACATTTTTTTTAATCGATGTCCTTTCTAGACCTTGATACCATTTCGTTAAATTTCGATTTAAAAATTAAATTTTTAACTTCTTTTCGACTTTTTTTTGAAATTTTAACTTTAATCTCGGAATTTAGAGAAGAAAAAGTCAATATTCCGTGATAATTTTTTGTTCAAATTGATGTTCTTTCTACGCTCTTGCAATTTTACTTCAAAATTTCGAGGAAAATGTTTCGATATTAAGGTCAAAATTTCGAGAAAAAAGTCGAAATTTGAGGAAAAAAACGAAATTTCGATAAAAAGGTCGAAATGTCGAGACAAAAATCGAAATTTGAGAAGAAGGTCAAAATTTCGAGAAAAAAGTCGAAATTTTAAGAAAAAAGTCGAAATTTAAGTCGAAATTTCGAAAAAAAAAAGTCGAAATTTCGAGCTAAAATCGAAATTTGAAAAAAACCTCGAAATTTCTAAAAATACTATTTTTTTAATTCGATGTCCTTTCTACGCCTTTCCAACATTTCGAAAAACTTGAAATTTCCAGAAAAAAGTCGAAATTTGAGAAAAAAGTCGAAGTTTGAGAAAAAAGGCGAAATTTCTAAAAATAACATTTTTTTAAACGATGTCCTTTCTAGGTCTTGATAACATTGCGTTAAATTTCGATTTAAAAATTGAATTTTCAACTTTTTTTCGACTTTTTTTTGAAATTTTGACTTTAATCTTGGGATTTAGAGGAGAAAAAGTCAATATTCAAAATTTCGAGGAAAAGGTTGAAATTTCGAGAAAAAATCGAAATTTGAGAAGAAGGTCAAAATTTCGACAAAAAAGTCAAAATTTCAAGAAAAAAGTCGAAATTTGCAAAAAAATACGAAATTTCGAGAAAAAAGTCGAAATAAATTTGCGAAAAAAGTCGAAATTTCGATATTAAGGTCAAATATTCGAAAAAAAAGTCGAAATTTTAGAAAAAAAATCGAAATTTTGAGTTTAGTCAAAATTTCGAAAAAAATGTTTCGATAATAAGGTCAAAATTTCGAGAAAAAGTCGAAATTTGAGGAAAAAACGAAATTTCGATAAAAAGGTCCAAATTTCGAGACAAAAATCGAAATTTGAGAAAAAGGTCAAAATTTCGAGAAAGAAGTCGAAATTTTGAGAAAAAAAAGTCAAAATTTAAGAAAGAGTCGAAATTTAGAGCTTAAAATGGAAATTTGAGAAAAAACCTTGACAACTGTTCGTTAAATTTCGATTTAAAAATTAAATTTTTAACATTTTTTCGACTTTTTTTGAAATTTTACTTTAATCTCGGGATTTAGAGGAGAAAAAGTCAATATTCCGTGATAATTTTTTTTTCAAATTGATGTCCTTTCTACGCTTTTGCAATTTTACTTCAAAATTTCGAGGAAAATGTCTCGATATTAAGGTCAAAATTTCGAGAAAAGAGTCGAAATTTGAGGAAAAAACGAAATTTTGATAAAAAGGTCCAAATTTCGAGACAAAAATCGAAATTTGAGAAGAAGGTGAAAATTTCGAGAAAGAAGTCGAAATTTTGAGAAAAAAAAGTCGAAATTTAAGAAAGAGTCGAAATTTAGAGCTTAAAATCGAAATTTGAGAAAAAACCTTGACAACATTTCGTTAAATTTCGATTTAAAAATTAAATTTTTAACATTGTTTCGACTTTTTTTTGAAATTTTACTTTAATCTCGGGATTTAGAGGAGAAAAAGTCAATATTCCGTGATAATTTTTTTTTCAAATTGATGTCCTTTCTACGCTTTTTCAATTTAACTTCAAAAAAGTAAATAAACTTTTTTCAAATTTTGTAGTGTATTTATTAATACGTGTGTAACGTGTTCAACCACTAAATAAAAGTATTTAAGACGGGTAACAGGTAATAAAATAACGTAGGGAAAGTTTTGTGAATATACGGTAATTTTAACTGCGTATGTACGGAATTTTACCTTCAAATATATGGCAACACTGCACCACAGTTATCTTTCCTATTCAGTCAGCGACATAATGAATGAAAAGAAATGTTAATGCTGCCATCTGTTGGCTTATTAACGTAGCTGTTGCTAGTAGATGGAAGTGGAAAATAACATAACATAAATACACTTGTATAAAAAATTTAAAAAATTTGTCATTAAATTTACAGTAACCTTGCATCTAAGGTAAATCGATCCGATTCTTAGGATTTTTGAATCGTTCATTAGATCGATCTTATATTTGATCATCTCAAATATAAGATCGACCTTGCGACCTTGAGACTTGAAAAAATCGATTTTTCGATTAATCGATCTCAGATCGACATCCCTAAAACTAACCTATCATATAGATTTTGACACGTAGAATCAGAATTTGAAGACAAAATTGAGCTGCGGCCAATTTTTCCAATTAGAGACTTTTTTTCTTTTAGAATAACTCATAATATGCAAATATTTGAGCCTTTGGCAGCTGTTAATATTAAACTATTGTTAGTTGTACAGTGAGAAATAGTAATATTGTTACGGGCTTTATCGGTTCGAATTGATTACCACATGTGAATTACACCACTTTATTACCAAACTTAACTTGGATCACCACAATTGAACAATTAACTCACTTATTATTAACTTCTACTAACTCACTAATTACACTGCCTCTGACTGACTTGAGGGAAAGCTGACCGCCTTTTATAGTTTTGGCCCCGGCTTCTAGAACTTTTCGGCAGATAAGGCTTATCGTTGGCCGAAATTTCTGGAACGCTTATCTGCCGTTTGTTTCGTTATCGCGGCCGCTTTTCCCTTATCAGATCCTTCTAGAAACTTTTTTTATTTACTAAATGCTACAATTCTATTCTAAATTCTATTCCATCTATTTACGTTGCGTTACAATATGTATGAATGTATCAATGTATGTATGTATGTATGTATGTATGTATGTATGTATGTATGTACGTATGTACGTATGTACGTATGTACGTATGTACGTATGTACGTATGTACGTATGTACGTATGTACGTATGTACGTATGTACGTATGTACGTATGTACGTATGTACGTATGTACGTATGTACGTATGTACGTATGTACGTATGTACGTATGTACGTATGTACGTATGTACGTATGTACGTATGTACGTATGTACGTATGTACGTATGTACGTATGTATATATGTATGTATGTATGTAGGTATGTACGTATGTATCTATGTAATATATGTAAATGTAATGTATAGCAAATAGATTTTTGAAACAAATGGCTTTAAATTTTTAAAACCACTTGTTTCAAAAATTTATTTGCAAAATATGGATTTTAACAAAATACCTTCCATTAGTGCTTCGTTTTCTCTTAAAGGTTTTTGTAACAAGATTGAATAACCTGAAGCAGAAGCAGCAAATCTGTAACCAGATATAATCCTACTTATTAATGAAAATTTGATATTATATAGTGGATTTGTGTGTTTGTTTTCATAAATGGGGAAACTGTTCAATAAAAAAAACTTTACAAATTTCCAATTTTGGTTCCAAAATTTCTTATGAACATTAAGGCATTTCTGTCTTTTATTTTTTAAATTTTGACTTAAAAGCTGGTATTTTTAAACCTTGAGAAAACGATAAAAATTCAAGATCCAAATTTTGATATTAAACTGAAAAGAAAGTTCGCAGAAAATGTGAAAGAAGCCAAAATCGCCATATTTAAAAAAAATTGGAAATTATATCTTACATTATACATGTTATTGTTATATTGTCCTTAGAATTCCAAAAATTCGGCTTTACGTTCGAAATTTTGAGTAAGACCGACAGTTGAAGAATAAATAAATCAAAATCAAAAATTCAAGTTTTTTTGGAAAATTGTTGGATGTTTTAAATGTTTTAATTACAACTACACGTTTATTAGTTTAACAAAATAACATTATAACATTACTAATAATCTCAAGATCCATTAATAAAAAAAATGTAATCTCAGAAACATTTTTGTTACGAATATAGGAAGATCTATTTATAACAATATTGTTTTTGGAGCATTTTGTAATGCGACCTTTTTTGTATTCTAAGGGGAACATACAAAATTGATAGATGTGGGAGAAATATCATATAAATCAAGTATAGTGGTTAAATTGAGACAGGGCCACAACAAACATCGGCTTCCTTCTTATTGGAAGTGTACAAGAATACGGAATGTTAAATCTGAATGTTTATCAATTATTCACATGTAGTTCTGAAATCTCTTGAGACTCGTTTCTCATACTACTTATCTACAAAACATATCTGGTTACAACACGAAAAATTACTTTCTTCTGATACATCTACATTTACACATGTGCACAGTTTTATTTCGTTTATTTCACTCTGTTATGAATTACTGCTTTTATTCGAAATTCTCTTAGTCACCGTAGATACCTTAAGGGAACGAAAATAAATTGAGGTAAAAATTAAACTTGCACCGATTCTATTTTGAAAAGAAATCAACATAAATCTTACGCCTTCTTTATTGCTTGTATCGTAGTATTGCCGGCAGAAGGACAAATGTCCTGTCAAGTGTAGGGCTTATTGGCAGGGTACGAATTCAGGATTAGGTGGTTGATGAGATGCAGAATAACAGTCTAAAGGGACTCTATTTTAATGAGTCGCTTGTCTTGACTCTCGCCAATAATTAAGACAAACACTCGTGGGATGCTAACTTATTTTCCTCTTCCTTTAAGATACAAGGACCGATTAATTTCTAGAGATCGTCAAGATTCTCTTCATCAAATTTATCCACTCTCATGAATATTAATTCATTTTTATGGCCTTGCCCCTGTGAAATGATAAAACCAAATTCTATGCAATTTGTTTAAGTAATTATATTACCAAATTAAAGTAGTTAATATTTAACTTTTTGTTAAAATTGAGTAGTAAAAACTTTATCCTTTTTATTGAGATTAATCCCACCTTTTTATTTGTTTTAAAGTCATAAAGAAGTGTCAACCTTAATTTTATCATTAATTCCAGCATTAGTGGTAAAAACAAAACGTTCGTTCTAAAGTCAAATAAACTCGATAATAAAACACCCCTGACCAAGGGTGCAAACAGAAATATTTCTTTCGCGCCGTCGTATTTTTAATTATCCAGTGCTAAAGGCGAGTTTTATCATCTGTAAATTTCTTTAATGAAAGCGTTTTTTCTTGCATACGACGATTGGCGAGGTATGTAAATTATGGTACGGAGGCACCCCCTAGAGAAAACTGTTGCACTAATTAAAAGAAGTTATATGTTTCCAACTGAGACCGTTGGTAAACGCTTCAGTGTAAATGTCAAATATTTTAATAAATTTCATTACTTTCGATTAGAAAATTAGAATTTGGAGTTATCCATAAGAGGATACTTTTCTTGAAACTTTTCCTACGTTATGTTTAATCACCGTAAAAGACGTGATAATAAACCACTTCAACTATCAATTTACTTTACGCCTGATATTTTTCTACGCGATTGAAACCTCTCTGAATTCTAAGGGAGTCTCAACCGTTTACTTTTCCTCCTCATTATTTTCTACCAATACATTTTACTCTTTAATTTTAGTTCTTTCTACTTTATTCCAACTTGTTTATTTGAATTGAACAAATTACATGGCAGCTTTTCATTCGGAATTAACTCCGCTAATGCCGTGTTAAATGTCTTAGAAACATTTCATCGAAAAAAAGTTGGAGAGCGCCCCACAAGAAACGCTGAGGATGCACAATAACAGGGAAGTTGAATTTGTTTAAAATAGTCGTTCATTAGCTTTCAATGTTCGTCCCTTTTATTATCCGCCTTGAATATATTCCAGTTCAGTTAATTCGGTAAATCGAACCTTTTTCCAGTTTGAAAATAATGACGATAAAAATTGGCAGAGTGAATGTTATTCTGCATAGGTTTTGGAGAATACAAAAAATTGTAAAATACTCTTAACTGCTACTACTACCCTAATTATATCCAAATATTTTGTAACAGATCATAAAATTATGATTGATGTGGACTGAAATATTATCTTGATCAAAAAGTTCCCGGAATTTATTCAAAAAATTAAAAATACAAGTTTATTCATCTAAATCTTCAAAGTAATCCCCATCGACTGCAACACACTTATGCCAGCGCTTGATCCAATCCTCGAAACATTTTTTATATTCGGTTTTCGGTATGCCCATCAGTGCTTCCTGCGATTTTTCCATTACTTCCTCTCGGCTGCTGAAACGCGTTCCCCGTAATGGTTTTTTAATTCGATTGAACAGAAAGAAGTCACAGGGAGCCAAATTAGGTGAATTCGGTGACTGTTGGATGGTATTTGTTGCATTTTTCGTCAAAAAATTACGTATAATGATAGCGTTGTGCGACGCTGCGTTATCATGGTGCAAAATCCATGAGTTTTCTACCCACAATTCTGGTCTCTTTCAGCGAATCGCTTCACGCAAACGTCTCATAACGCCCAAATAATACTCTTTGTTTACTGTCAGGCCTTTTGGCAAAAATTCATGATGCATTACACCGTTGTAATCCAAGAAAACCGTGAGCATTGCCTTCTTTTTTGACTGAAAACGACGTGGTTATTTTGGTCTCGGCTCATTTGGTGAACGCCATTCACTTGCCTGATGTCTGGATTGCGTGTCGTACTCATAAACCCACGTTTTGTCTCCAGTAATGATCCTTTTGATGAATGTGGGATCGGATTCAGTCTCGCAAATCATGTCTTTTGCGACGTCAACACCGTCTCTTTTTTGCATGAAAGTGAGGTCTTTTGGCACCACCTTTGCTGCTACACGACGGAAACCCAAATCATTAACCAAAATTTTTTGGACCGATCCATAGGCAATGTTCAAGTCCTCCGCTATCTCTCTGATGGTTAATTTGCGGTTATTGACCAACATTTCTTTTATTTTATCAATGTTTTCATCGGTTTTCGATGTCGATGGTCTGCCACTGCGTTCATCATCTTCGATTGACTCACGACCACTTTTGAACCGCTCGTGCCACTGGTAAACGACCATTTTCTTCAGAGAATCGTTGCGGAAACACTTTTCTAACATTTTCAACGTTCGCACGCCATTAAATCCGTTTTTTACGCAAAATTTAATACAAGTTCGTTGTTGCAAATTTAAATTCATTTCTAAAATTGTAAAAAATCGCCAACACACACAGAGATAGATGCACTCTTGGCTACGTAACTTTTGCAAATGTCCAACTATGACGCTAAGATTTGGAGGGAATATCAACAACAGATGTACCAACTTAACAAAAAAAACAAAACTCAAATCGAAACGATGGGAGCGCTACACGGTGGTTATTCCGGGAACTTTTTAATCAAGATAGTAGGTATGTTGTATGTGGTTGTGTTATAAATTGTGTTTATTTTCTTCCATTTTTTTGTTTTTAAACTATATGTCGAACAAAAAAAACATTATCAAACTCTGTAACTTAAGTTAAATCTGGTGGAATCACTCGCAATATTAACCCTGCATTTGGACAATGAATGGTTCGCAAAAATTATCTACGGGAATTATAGTATGATTATTGCTATAATTAGTTAAACAAATATCATAAAACAAACATAATACGATCTAGACTGCAATAATGTCTGTCTAAAACGTCTGTAGTGGTTCATAAGTAGCTGAACTGCCAACAGGGACTGACGTTTAGCAGAAACAATCACTTTAGGAAGCCCTGTTCTAGTGCATAGACCAATGAGTCCGAATGAGCTGAGATTTCCAAAATATGTTAAAATCTTTAGAAAAAGTCTTTAAAGACTTGCAATTTATAAAAAAAATTCAAATCTAAACTCCAAATTTCTTTTAAACGAAGTCAAAATTTCTAAAGTCAACATTTTTAAGTTTCTGTCGAAAATTAGGAAATAATAACTTAAACTACGAGTTTAGAGTGGACATTTTTGATAACAATGTGAACTTATAGTTAACATTAAAAGAAAAACGTTCACTGCTGCTATATTCAACCAGCATCAGTTTAAGAATACAATTTTCATTTTTCTAAAATTTTGAGATCTAAGTCGAGTTTTTAATTTAACACTAAAGCCAAAATGTTTAAAAAAATCATAAATTCATAAAGGAAATTTTTGAATTCAGAAAGAAATTAAAAAAAAAGTTACGTTAGTCAAATTTTAAAATAAAATCACGCTAAAGAGAAAACAAAATTTTGGAAACGTTTCAGACATTTTAAGAGAAAAGCTTCAAGTTTATTTTAAAATGGTATTTTACAAAAAAAAGTGAAAAACTTTCGGGAATACTCAAAATGTTTACAAAAGAGTCGAAGCTCGAAATTTCTAAATAAGTTAGAGAAAAAATGAAAGGAACAAGTTGGATTTTATGCTGGAAGATTCTCGCATGTGAAAAATAGTTACAAAAAATAGTGGTTATAAATCAGAAGGGGCTTTAGCCCCCCAGATACGATGGCCCAATTTAGCCTCCCAAAAACCGAATTAACTCCTCAATATTTGAATGACAGAACCAAAAAATGAATGTATGAATATTTCCTGTAATGTTGGAGCTTCAACCCCCCAGATCTGTTGACTTAACTTCGCTTTTACTGATTTATGTGCTCTCAATCCACCAGTGTACGTACATTATACAGATTAATTAAACGTTGAGCGTATTAAAACGCTATTTTTTCCCTTTTTGCATGAAGCATAATAGTTTGTCTCAAGCAATTTAGCACAGCTGCAGGGCAATATATATTATTCTTTATCCAATTAGTTGTATGATTTACAAGGGATATAATTCATAATATTGTTAGTGGTCAAAAGGTGGTCCATTCGAAATAGACCGCAAATGGTACAGTGGTCCCCGATTCTGTGTTAGTATCTCCGTAAGCCCATTCTGATTGGAAACGGACCTGAACATTAAAAAGTAAATCTCACACTAAATCCCGTGACCAATCTATGGATTAACTGGCCACCGTGTCGAATTTGCTCACACCCCGTTTGGAATCTGGTTTAATTTAGAAAGAGGGAAGCTATAATCTAAATTTAGACAGGGGTCACTTTCGGCTATCACTGTCCCTTGTTCATTCTTACTATTCCAAGTCAATCATAAAATATCACTGAATTCGCTATCGATGACATTTTCATGCATTCTAAATGTGTTCTATCAAAGTGGACAGCAATGTGCCTCCCTTTTACTTTTTTCGCGTATGCGAAATTCCATTTATAAAGATTGATGTTTCAGAAGTGCTATCATTTTTCAGCAGTTGCGTCAGTCAGAAATAGTTAATGGTATCAAATTGTGTATGGATCAGTTAGTTCCCAAATTAACATCAAAACTTCTGCAGAACGTGACGCCTTGTCCAATTCATCTAACTAAATTAGTGCTTAATTATTTTATTGCTCAATTGCATCATCATTATCACATAATAGAATAAATATCAAATATATCAACTAAAGAGACAGTACTACTTACGATTCAGATCAGATTAATTTTTCAACCATAGGATTTAGAAAGACAGAAAATGAAAAGAAACATTTTCAAGTTTTTAGGTTCGAATTTAAACCTCAATTTTTGAGACCTTAAAATTTCGGCCTTGAAATTTCTATTTTAGAAAAAACCTTGAATTAAAAATTCCAAAATTTCAACTTTTACGTAAAGTTTCAAGAATAAGAAACTCAAATATCTAATTTTAAAATCGATAATTTAAGACTAAAATGAATATTTTGGGACTTTGTTTTACAGAAATCAACCTCAGACGGTTCTTTTAAAATTCCGAGTTTGGGCTTAAAATATTCGTTTTCTAAGAAAGTCTTCTGAGTTACTTAAGGAAAAAAACAACTACATTATTAGTAAAATTTCTCAAAATTTTGGCTTTAATATCAAAACTTCAAGAAGTTTTGTGCTCTCGGACGAAAAGTCAAACATTTGAATTTTTATCAAAACTCCCAGTTTAAACTTGAATTGTCAGATTTTTAATTTTAGATTTAACTTAAACTTTGCAAGGAAGGGTGTCTAAGTTTCGAAATTAAAATAAATTAAAAAAGAAATTCCTAATTTTCAGAAAAAGTCTAAATTTTGAATTTGATGCCTAAATTTTAGAAAATTACATCTTAAAAAGTAAACATCTTGAGGGAAATGCCAAAATTTAGAAAAGAAGCTAGTATGAAAACCTTTTTCAAAATTATGTCCTTTTTCTGAAAATTTTATAGTTTTAAACGAAATTTAAAGAGATATCGTGATGTTTTTTTAATTTTTTTTTTGTTTTCTCCAAGTTCCGAGCTTAAAAGCTCAAACTTCGAATTTTTTAAAGAGCAGACAGATCTTAAAATTCGATAGAAAGAAGTCCCAAGTTTTTTATATTGCAAGTTTGGAATTCTTTTTCACTTCATTAACATTTTTCACAGTGATTTTGGACGAAAAAAGCTGAAATCTTTGACAACTAGTTATATAGAAATGTTGACAACTAGTTATATAGAAATGTTGAGACAAATTTCATCATACCAAACCAAGGTGGTCAATAACACGCTCTTCTTTTGCGTGGGATAAGTAAATAAAACAACATACACAAAAAAAAATGTCAAAACTAGATGAAAGTAAAGTCACGCCGAGGACGTTTGTATCTATGGATGTTGCGATGCAACCCGTGATACAAGCTTTGCCTCATCTACGTGACCTTTGCAATTGCAGTCTAGTTTTCATTAGATTCTAATGAAATTAGATTTCAATTGCATCGTAATAAACTTGTATATGTTTTTTTTAATTTATTTAACATTTCTTCGGCATTAGCCCTCGGAGTAGTTGTTTCTTGTGGATCGGGCTTCAAATATTTAAATTTTTAACACAGTAAATTTTTAACACAGTAAATTGATGATGAAACGTCTATTCATGTTAAAATTTCTTTATTTTTCTTTTTTATATTTTAAAAAAATTTTTATTTTTAAGTATTTCTTCCTCATTGTTCCCCTTCCATGTTATGCACTGCTGACGAGCTCAAATGAGAGCGAAACATCGATGTCCAGTGCTACAACCTTTTTTATGTATTTTTTATATTTTCCTAATTTATCAAAAAAAACAAAATTTTTATTTTTATTTTTTCCACATCTAATTTTTGGTCTCCTATTTTTCATTCTTCCTATTCTATGTAAAATAAACTAACCTCTTAATTTGTAAACTGTCATGAAGTGACGTTTACAATAAATTTAAATATCACGTAGTCGCATTTCAAAAATTGTTTAGAAAATTGTCAACAAACCATAAAAATTTAAATATTTCCAAACTGGGCCGAAGAAATGTTAAATAAATTGAAAAAAACATAATATTTCCGGTCAATAAGGGTCTACCATGAAGAATAAACTTGTATATATTCGTATATACAAGGCTTATTATCTCAGCAGAGAAGAATGCTTTAATTAGCATGTAGCGAAAATGTTTGCGTAATAAACAGTTAAAAGTCAGTTACAAGTCAGTTACAAGTCACCCAATTAGATACTTATACGACTGACTAACGGCTTTAAGTTGGAAGTGTATACAACCACCGTACCATACTGATGAGGCCAAGGAAGGCCGAAACTCGTCTATAATTGCGGTTGTACATATTTTCAATTTTAATCACGCTTAACTGTTTAATTACAGAGCATTTAATTGGTCATTTGTCAACATACACAAGGTAAAAACTCAACAACTTTTCGACAGAAGTTTGTTTTGAGTTTCTAAATATTTCGATAATCCATTTTTTTCCAAAATGTAGAATTCAAATTTCAAAACAATGAAGTAAAAAAGAACAACTTCAATTTATTATTGTTCAATTTATGTTTATTGTAAAAGATCTACTTCTTTTGGGATTGGACCATTGCCACTAAATCTTTTCGAAGTTTCTTTATTCTGTCCACGAACGAACTAACTTCGTAGAAATCCTTGTCTTTGCTAAAATTTAATATTATTTTAATAATTTAAAAAAATGTTAAATTAGTAAAGAAGACAATTACGTTTTGAAGCAATTATACTTTATCTAGGAAGTCTATTAGGATGCGTTTTAGCTTCGAGGATGAAACGTAAAGGTACAACAGAAAAGAGAAGTGAGAAAAGGTCTGCAACCTATCTGATAAATGATTCAAAGGGTGATAGGTTCCGATCTCTAATGTCATTCGCCTCCTTTTATGGCACACTATGTTGTTACCATTAAAGTTCGATAAGAATGGTCCGGATGACCCTTCTTTCTTACCGTTACATTATAACTTAACTTAATTCCTAATAAGTTATCTCAATCAACTATATTCCAGCTTGCAGTAGAGGGCAGTATAAATGTCTGTGGACCTTTGGTCTAGGGTGGACTTGAATCGCTTTCTTGTTTACATAATGACTGTCGTTTAGCCAGAAGCTGCGGCCTGTATCCCTTTTATTTCACCATATAAGTGTCCCAAAGCTGTAATCGATTCTTCAATAATGTCCATCCAACCCTATGTCCGGTGTGTTGTCTATACATAAATATATCGCAGCAGGCGCGTGGCCTAGCCTCATTGCTTTATTAAATGCGATTTACGATATTTCCATTTCCATATAGAGGACTCCCTTCAACTTTTATAATCCTTTAAAACTACGTCTTTAGCCATTTAAACAAAACTTTTATTGCTTGGGTTATTAGATTCTTAACTTTTTGATCGAATATCGTAGCAGAATCGGCCACCTTTAACTTAGTATTCATCGTTATCCATTACTACATTCCATCAATACAATCGTAACTGGACAGACCAACAAAAACTAATTTGCTAAGCAAAAATCGAAGATAATGGGTGTCTGGATATCTGGTAAATGGATGCCGCTATAGGCGATCAAAGTGATATCGTTCACGAACTACAAGGCCCCTCTCCGTCTGTCGTGTGTGAAATTCCACAATATACGCATATATTTGATTTTTCAGATCATAACTAACTTTATTCTTCATATTTTCTTTACTTTTAAAGGTTACCTAAATTGTAATTACTTTAATTAAACAAAATTAATCAACCAAAGTTAGACCATTATAGTAAATTTTTCCTGCACAACTGAGACAAAATTGTAAAGGTGCATTTTCAATTAGTTGTTCTTTTGTTTGTGCTTTCTTGCGAGTGAGCATTTTTTAAATATTAGGAGTAAGAATTACAGGTCGTCCAAGTTCACTTGCTGTTGACTTTGAACATATTTCGTACTTACTGCAGTACCATCGCCAACGTAGATTCAAACCTAAGACGTAAGATCATGTATTTAACTGAACTTTGTATAAGAAGGCCAGGGAATTACTGTCCTACAATACAATACAATACAATACAGTACACTTGTAGTACGAATGGATGTATGAAAAAACTTCAGAGTTATTTTTAAATATATTTGGCTTTTAAAATTAGCATACCATAATAATTTAGTGTATTTCATACAACGTTGACAAGAATTATGGGGTGTTTTAGTCACAATATCACTAATGTTAACCACGTACTGGGAAGGTTGAGGAAATATAAAAAATGAAAAAAATATTTATTCCATTAAACGAGGAGCCAATCAACCATAAAACGACTTCATATATAGGTCAGCAGAAGCTTATTACGTTATAACATCATCAGGTACAGAGTAAAGGAAGACTCAAGATCCCCAATTAATGACAAAAATTGTTTATCTCTATTCCTGTATTTGTATTTCTGTACACTTGAAACTAATATGAAAATTTTTAACTGAATCTAATTTACATTATTGATGAGAACGCAACCACAAAATTAAAATTCGAAAAATATTATCCAAATATTATCGGTTGTTAGTTTATAAAAAAAATACCAACGGCGGAATTGGTAACAAAACCCAGAATATATTTAATTTCAGAGGATATTTACAGCAATATTCGAGTGTATATTTTTCCGAAATATTGTTAGAGGTTTCTGCCGTCAGCACCACATGATTTTTGGGATACCTAAGTGCAAGTAAGGGCTGTGAAAACGTAGTCATATGTAAACCAGGAAATTCTAGTATATTATACTAACTTGTTAGTAAGCTGAGCCCTACTAAAGAAGCTCTGGAAACACTCAGTTAACCGTTAGGCCTTCAATACTCCAATTCCCAAAGATACTGGAGTGCTTATCAGATTCAGTCTGGCTTTTTCTTCCCTAGTTAATCCTTGCACAATTCTAGATTTCTAGCAACCTTCTGTTGAGGATTGGCAATCTCTTACAGATTGCGCCAATCTCTTATATCTATAAAAGACTGGCAATCTTGTCAATCCTTAACAGAAGGTTACTGAACATCTAGAATTGTGGTAGGAGTAACTGGTGAAGAAAAAGCCAATAAAACATGAATGAAAATGCGATTCAAGTTGGGAAACCAATTGTAGAGAATGCAAAACATCTCACAATGAAGAAGACCTGTCAAAGGAAATTGGATGCCTCCACTTTGATATAGCCAGCCTAGCTATAGAAATAATAATTGAGAGCCAAGGTCAAGGCTTTTGATGCAAAAAGCAGAAGAAAATAACTATGAAGAACCAATAAGGGAAACCAATTCAGAAGAAATTAGAATCGTAATTAAGAACATGGCGAAGAAAAAAGCACCAGAAAGAGATCGAATCCCAAACCTTACCATAAAAAACCTCCTAGAGAAACAAATTGAAAATATCAAGAAAATTATCGATTTAACAATAAAATTGGAACATTTTCCGAGCATGTGGAAATTTGCACAGGTAGTGATGATTCCAAAACGGGAAAAGATCCCACATAACCCCAAAACCAAAGACTAATAAGTCTTCTCCCAGTCATAGGTAAAATGGTAGAAGAAATAATCTGCTCAAGATTGCAAAAAGATTTGGAAAGGTAAAAATAATATCAGAAGAACAATACGGATTCAAGTCAAATACAACACCACACAACAGACGTTGAAGTTGGTCGAGGAAGTTACACCAGGATTTAATTATAAACAGATTATGGGGTTGGTCTGTTTAGACGTTGCGAAGGCTTTTAATAAAGTCTGGCACAAACGACTATTATACAAAATGCATAAAACGAATATAAGTCCCAGGTTAACAAGGATAATGCAATTCTACTGAATTGCAATGAATGCAATTCAGTAGAATTGCATTATCCTTGTTAATATTTGTTGTGTAGGATAGAAATAAAACTGGACGGAATAATAATAGGAGACAGAAGAATAAAAGCTGGGGTACCACAAGGATCTCTTCTAGATCCCACTTTATTTAACATATACATGCATGACATTCCCAAACCAAACGGAGTCAAAATAGTGCTATATGCTGATGATACAGCGACTTTAGTAAAGACCAGATGACAGGAAATAATTGTTAGAAGATTGCAGAAAGCACTACTTCAACTGGAAGAATGGTTCGAAAAATGACGTATTGAAGTCGATGGAGACAAAAGTACATCCATATATATGACAAGAAAAAGGACACAATCAGGGGAAAATTGAAACATGGTCAACAAAGAAATCCCATGGACAGAAGAAGCAAAATATCTAGGAATAATTTTGGAAAATAAGCTAAGGAAACACATGGAACACGCTAAGGTAACACATGGAACACGATAAGGATGGCAAGGACAAGGATCTATTCTCTACTGTGCAGAAAAAGCTGGCTCACATTGAGAAAAAATGAGTAAAGTACAAAGCAGCTATACAACTCACAATGACGTATGGTGCAGCGTGCTGGGGATACACAGCAAAATCAAATACTACCTTGATCAAAAAGTTCCCGGAATTTATTCAGAAAATTAAAAATATAAGTTTATTCATCTAAATATATATTGTCCCCTTCAAAGTAATCCTCATCGACTGCAACACACTTATGCGAGCGCTTGATCCAATCCTCGAAACATTTTTTATATTCGGTTTTCGGTATGCCCATCAGTGCTTCCTGCGATTTTTTAATTACTTCCTCTCGGCTGCTGAAACGCGTTCCCCGTAATGGTCTTTTAATTCGATTGAACACAAAGACAGGGAGCCAAATAAGGTGAATTCGGTGGCTGTTGGTTGGTATTTGTTGCATCTTTCGTCAAAAAATTAAGTATAATGATGGCGTTGTGCGACGTTGCGTTATCATGGTGCAAAATCCATGAGTTTTCTGCCCCCAATTCTGGTCTCTTTCAGCGAATTGCTTCACGCAAACGTCTCATAACGCCCAAATAATACTTTAAATCCATTTCTAAAATTGTAAAAAATCGCCAACACACACAGAGATAGATGCACTCTTGGCTACGTAACTTTTGCAAATGTCAAGCTATGATGCTAAGATTTGAAGGAAATATCAACAAAACTTACCAACAACCAACTTAACAAAAAAAAACCCAAATCTAAACGATGGGAGCGCTACACGGTGGTTATTCCGGGAACTTTTTGATCAAGGTAGTATGAATATACCACAAAGAATACAGAATACAGCGCTAAGGACGATGACCAACACTCCCTGGTTTCTAACCAATGCCAATGAAAGACTTTACGAAGATCTACAAATTGATAGAAGAAGCAGCAGTGGCGTGCATACAATGAAGGCAAAAAGGCATTGCCCACGCTAGCAAAATCAGAAACGAAAATATAAATGCCCACCTACTCGCAAATAAAATTAATTTTTCAGCAAACATATTATTTCTTTGTATTAATACTTTGCTTCCCTTTTCGACCATTAAAAAAAGGTACAAACATTTAAAATTAGTTCAAGCTTATTGCAAAGCTAACAAGAATACGGTAATATTCCACTAAACAGTCGCTCTTCATCACAATATTCCTATATAGGTGGCCCATAAGCCAAACTCCTAGGCAGATAACAACAATACCATAGCGCTTATATAGAGAATTAAAGGCAGCACCTTTTATGTGCTAATGTGTATATGGTAGCGACATCTTTGTTACAGGGGACGTACATTACATTAGAACTTTCCATTCCAGGAAATCCCCTAGATATTAACTTATAATGCAATTTGTTAATCTTGTAATCGTCCAGGTTTCGTATGTGTTTTGTAGTATTTATTTAGTACAAACCGAATTCATTGGTTTTATTTTATAAAAAGCTTTATTCAAGACATTTATTATATACATAGTGTTGAACTGTTATGTTACTGTTAGTTTATAGGACTGTTAGAGACTGTTCGAAAATGTAGTGAAAATGCGATCACTGTGGCTTAAAAACTTTCATTGGTTCATTGGTGTTCAAATCATTTTAAAATAAACACGAAATTATCGCGACAGGACGTCTGATTCCTCCACTTAAACTTCTGTTTGGATATTTCAGTAAAAAAAATCCATGACAATTACAATTATATTATTAATTTCAAAAGAAAAAAATGCGTGGACTAAAAAGTTTAATAATTCATAAAGTTTAGTTCCACTTTCAAACGTGCGAATAGGATTCTTGCAACGATTTTCTGCTTTGTAAGTAGACGATAGTTTTTGCTACGTTATATTTACTCCAACGTTTACTTTTGTCTATATTGGGATCATCGGATATCTATTTACCTACCCTGTCTCAAATGGCACTGCACGCCACTGAGAAGCAGTAAGATTAGCCAGAAGAGACGTCGATAGGGCAGAAGTACATACAAATGGACTATTTTTTGATGGAACGGACTGGTCCTTGGTTATCTTCAAAAATTGAAACACAGAACTTGTCCCCTGAAACCAAGAAAGATTAAAAAACACAACAAAGGTTGCTCTAACGCGTTTCGACAGCCAAGCTGTCATCTTTAGAGAGAAACTAATCTTTCTTGGTTTCAGGGGACAAGTTCTGTGTTTCAAATGGACTACTTAGAAAAGGAGTGGATTACGCAGGATTACCCAAGATTCACGCTTAGGATGATAGCCAACGCTCCCTGGCTTGTAACCAGTGGAAGACTTCACGAATCTACAAATTGATAGAAGAAGTGGTAAAATTAGCAAAACGGGACTTCGATAAGGCAGAAGTACATACAAATCGACTACTTCGAGAAGCAGTTGATTACACACCGCAGGATTACACAAGATTCACGCTAAGGATGATAGCCAACGCTACCTGGTTTGTAACCAGTGGAAGACTTAAGATCTACAAATTGATAGAAGAAGCCCCTGGTTTGTAGCCAATGGAAGACTTTACAAATATCTACAAATTGATAGAAGAAACGGTAAGATTAGAAAGAAGAGACTTCGATAGGATAGAAGTGTATACAAATCGACTACTTGGAAAAGCATTGATTATACACCGCAAGGTTACCCAAGATTCACACTAAGGATGATATCCAACGCTCCCTTGTTTGTAATCAATGGAAGGCTTCACAAAGATCTACAAATTGATAGAAGAAGCGGTAAGATTAGCAAAAAGAGACTTCGATAGGGCAGAAGTACATACAAATTGGCTACTTAGAAAAGCGGTGGATTACGCACCACAGGATTACCCAAGATTCATGCTAAGGATGATAGCCAACGCTCCCTGGTTTGTAACCAATGAAAGACTTCACGAAGATCTACAAATTAATAGAAGAAGCGGTAAGATTAGAAAGAAGAGACTTCGATAGGCAGAAGTACATACAAATCCACTACTTAGAAAAGCAGTGAATTACACATCGCAGGATTACCCAATATTCACGCTAAGGATGACAGCTAACGCTCCCTGGTTTGTAACCAATGAAAAACTTCACGAAGATCTACAAATTAATAGAAGAAGCGGTCAGATTAGCAAGAAGAGATTTCGATAGGGCAGAAGAACATACAAATGGACTACCTAGAAAAGCAGTGGATTATACACCGCAGGATTATCCAAGACTCACGCTAAGAATGATAACCAACGCTCCCTGGTTTGTAACCAATGGAAGACTTAACGAAGATCTACAAGTTGATAAAAGAAGTGGTAAAATTAGCAAGAAGAAACTTCAATGGGGCAGAAGTACATACAAATCAACTACTTACAAAAGCAGTGGATTACACACCGCAGAATTACCCAACATTCACGCTAAGGATGATAGCCAACGCTCCCTGGCTTGTAGCCAATGGAAGACTTCACGAAGATCTACAAATTCATAAAAGAAGTGGTAAAATTAGCAAAAAGAGACTTCGATAGGGCAGAAGTACATACAAATTGACTGCTTAGAAAATCAGCGGATTACACACCGCATGATTTCCCAAGATTCACGCTAAGGATGATAGCCAACGCTCCCTGGTTTGTAACCAGTAGAAGACTTCACGAAGATCTACGAATTGATAGAAGAAGCGGTAAGATTAGAAAGAAGAGACTTCGATAGGCAGAAGTACATACAAATCCACTACTTACAAAAGCAGTGGATTACAGACCGCAGGATTACCCAAGATTCACGCTAAGGATGATAGCTTACGCTCCCTGGTTTGTAACCAATGCAAGACTTCATGAAGATCTACAAATTAATAGAAGAAACGGTCAGATTAGCAAGAAGAGATTTCGATAGGGCAGAAGAACATACAAATGGACTACCTAGAAAAGCAGTGGATTATACACCGCAGGATTATCCAAGACTCACGCTAACAATGATAACCAACGCTCCCTGATTTGTAACCAATGGATGACTTAACGAAGATCTACAAGTTGATAAAAGAAGTGGTAAAATTAGCAAGAAGAGACTTCAATGGGGCAGAAGTACATACAAATCGACTACTTACAAAAGCAGTGGATTACACACCGCAGAATTACCCAAGATTCACGCTAAGGATGATATCCAACGCTCCCTGGCTTGTAACCAATGGAAGACTTCACGAAGATCTACAAATTCATAGAAGAAGTGGTAAAATTAGCAAAAAGAGACTTCGATAGGGCAGAAGTACATACAAATTGACTACTTAGAAAATCAGCAGATTACACACCGCATGATTACCCAAGATTCACGCTAACGATGATAGCCAACGCTCCCTAGTTTGTAACCAATGGAAGACTTCACAAAGATCTACAAATTCATAGAAGAAGTGGTAAAATTAACAAAAAGAGACTTCTATAGGGCAGAAGTACATACAAATTGACTACTTAGAAAATCAGCGGATTACACACCGCATGATTCACGCTAAGGATGATAGTCAACGCTCCCTGGTTTGTAACCAATGAAAGACTTCACGAAGATCTACAAATTCATAGAAGAAGTGGCAAAATTAGCAAAAAGAGACTTCGATAGGGCAGAAGTACATACAAATTGACTACTTAGAAAATCAGCGGATTGCACACCGCATGATTATCCAAGATTCACGCTAAGGATGATAGCCAACGCTCCCTGGCTTGTAACCAATGGAAGAATTCACGAAGGTCTACAAATTCATTAAAGAAGTGGTAAAATTAGCAAAAAGAGACTTCGATAGGGCAGAAGTACATACAAATTGACTATTTAGAAAATCAGCGGATTACACACCGCATGATTACCCAAGATTCACGCTAAGGATGATAGCCAACGCTCCCTGGTTTGTAACCAATGGAAGACTTCACAAAGATCTACAAATTGATAGAAGAAACGGTAAGATTAGCAAGAAGAGACTTCGATAGGGCAGAATTACATACAAATTGACTACTTAGAAAATCAGCGGATTACACACCGCATGATTACCCTAGATTCACGCTAAGGATGATAGCCAACGCTCCCTGGTTTGTAACCAATGAAAGACTTCACGAAGATTTACAAATTAATAGAAGAAGCAGTAAGATTAGCAGGAAGAGACTTCGATAGGGCAGAAGAACATACAAATGGACAACTTAGAAAAGCAGTGATTATACACCGCAGGATTATCCAAGATTCACGCTAAGAATGATAGCCAACGCTCCCTGGTTTGTAACCAATGGAAGATTCACAAAGGTCTACAAATTGATAGAAGTGGTAAAGTTAGCAAAAAGAGACTTTGGTAGGGCCGAAGTACATACAAATCGCCTACTTAGAAAAGCAGTGGATTACACACCACAGGATTACCCAATAGTCACACTAAGGATGATAGCCAACGCTCCCTGGTTTATAACCAATGGAAGACTTCACGAAAATCTACAAATTGATAGAAGAAGTTATAAGATTAGCAAAAAGAAAGTTCGATACGGCAGAAGTACATACAAATAGATTGCTTAAAAAAGCAGTGGATTAGTACTTCAGGATTACTCAAGATTTAAGCGGCCTAGGGCGGCCTTAAGAAGCTAGTGCAATCTATTAGCCTCGGGTTTTTGTGTGTTTTCCCTGGAGGCTTGGTGAAATGACTAGTAGGCGAAAAACCAAGTCGCTCCACACGCGTAAAGAAGACGTTTACCGAAACAAAGTGGATGGCAGGCAGATATGTAAAATCTGCAACACAATGTAGAAGGTCTGAATCTCAAGAGAGATAAAAGAGCAAACAATAAACAATAAGAGGAATAAACAGAACGAGTTAAAGGGGTAAGGGGAAAGAATTCTTGACCTCATAGCTAGATTTGAAGACAAAGAGAAACGCTTAACTGTCCAGCAATTCCCCCTCCCAAAACAAGTAATGTCAAGCATGGGCGCAGTTGGGGGGTTCAATAGAAATTTCACCATTGTTTATATGATGACGTTTGGAAGTATCGTATTATTTTACCCCCTGTAAGCCAATTAGGTGAGCGAATAACCTAAAATTATGTTACAGTAGAACTCCGTTAATCCGACCATGACGGCACTAAGGGGTAGGTCAAAAGCATCTTTTGTTTACAAAATTCGGGTAGAAACAAATTCACAAGCGCCAAATTAAAAATATTAATTTTATGTACTGCTTAGATGAAGGTCTGATTATCTGAAAAGTCGAACTATCCGAGGTCGGATTAAAGGAGAACATTTTGGTCAATGATCAGTTTCCTATGAATAAAATAATATTACTACTAAAACGCCCATACACTTTTGCAAAAAATGACTTTAGAAAGAAAAATTCATTTATTTTTGATAAATAAATCAATTGTATTTAACCAGAACCGTATTGTATTCTTGTAATGTTTAATTTCCTGTGGATTCTGTGCCATGTTATCTATGAATAACTGAAATAGTAAAACACAATTGTGGTTTTACACAGTATAGTATATTTCTTCCCTATATCTAGTTCTCCCAGGTCGGATTATAAGTCCTCAAGTTATTTTAGAAGTTAACAAGAGTTTGCACTCAGTAAGATCTTTGGGAGCACAGGGTGATACTTGGAAAGACATTATAGACGTAGGATTAGAGTCCCCTGTCCTTATACTAATATATGACCACTTACATTACATTTAACTGCGTTCCACTCGTTTACCTGTTTAATGGTCGTTCTTATTCATTTGTCGCAATTACTCCATAAAAATTAAGGTAATTTATCATCATCAAGATTACGTTTTCTTAGAAACGAACAAAATCGCTGCTTCAGCCGAAAATATCGATTATGCTAAGGGTTTCTAAGAAAATAAAGAAAACGACCTACGTACTTTAATGGTACACTCCTCTACCAAAAATTAATTTAACATATAATTGGGCCCCATATTTTTATTGCAAAATAAAAAAAAAATTTAATCGAGTATGCGGCAACTTGCTAGTAGGGAGTCATTTTCTTAATTCAGTCGCCGATGAGGAGAATAGGGTTAATGCACTCAGTGTGGACTTCAATTTAAATATGTCTACTGTCTCGTGCTGAATTATACTGCAGCTTGGATTAGAGAATTGTGCCGGCCCAAAAATCCACTACTTGCATTCCGTACTTTGATCAGGGGATTCGTCCCCTAGACTAAATTCAGAGAATAAAGAAAAGTCAGACATTATGCAATATATTCCTTCTAACTTAATCTAATCCAATCTACATTTATATTATTAAAATTTCATCCTTGCAGGGTAACATTATACAAGATTTCAAATGCAAATGATTAAAGTGTTTTTTTAGGGAAGGCGCCTGTATTTTTCCTGGTGTGTTATATTGTACTTTTGCCAAGATGTAAAATATTTGTTGTTGAAAGGTCGCTGTAGAATTGCGAAGTATGGGTGCTTGTGGTATTGAACGGAATAAGTTGATGATGGTTTGCGGTGAGCCGAGTGGTCAAGGGCCCTCGCTTCGACGGGAAGTTTCATTTGGCCATAGCTATCAAAGTGTGAATGCTCTATTACAGGGGCAATAAGCTTCAAACCTATCGTATCATTTCAATTTCCAATTGTGATGCGGAATTCAGTATCTTTCCATTTTCATTGTCCGATATCTCCTTTTATTGCTGACTTTTGACTCAAAACAACTCTTATTTTATGGCGTTTTCCTATATTGACCTTAAACTGAATTAATTTTAGGACCGCTGTTTAATTCATGGACCGCTTTAACATTTATTGGCTTAAGCCGAGTCACCCTTGGTGTTGACGTTTCAACATATTCTGACAGTTTGCAAGTGCGGTATAAAAAGCTATTGGATCGTGAAATATTCTTTTGGGCTATTTCCCCTGCTAATGTGGTTTCAATGTCGATTTGTGGGTCAGCGCTTACCCTGCAACAATAAATTCTATATTTTACTCTCATCTTAGTTACAATAGTCCTCAGAAGGGAGAATTACTCTTACAATCCAATTCATATATAATGCGTGTCCAAATCAAAATTTATCGAGAATAATTTGGCCCACTTTTGCCTTTTTAATGTCGATGTTTAATTTGTTTCAGGCCGCGTACCATAATATGTAAAATATTTCAAGTTTGATATCTTATTCATATTTGAGATTTTATAAAAAGTTGTTGAAGTGAAAATTTCTTTAAGCGCTTGGATCGATTTTGAATAGGGTGGTTTCGCGTAAGCATTACGCGTCACCAAAATGACTTAATGCTAAAAGTATATTCTGCTGTTAGCACTGGAGCATATTAAAGAGTATTTTATTATCAATAAATCTTAGATTCGTTTCCACACGATACACGCACCCAAACCACAAATATAAAAAGGCAGGTCAGTTTGACAAAATATTTCCAATATTCTGACTTGTTTACTAGTGTGGGTTCGAACTGCAACGCTCAGAGACTAAATAGACTGAACCTAACAGGGTAAGCAGTGAAGCCAGCTGAAAGCCTGGCGAAAGCCTAGCTCCATCTAGCTCGCAATGCCCTCTTATTATTTGACAGACCTTTGCGAAGATAACATCGGTTTTTTTTAAAGAAAATGGGCTGTAAATATGGGGAAGTGTATTGTGGATCATTGTTGAAACCTCAGTGAACACATTAGTGAAGGAAAATCAAGAGTTTCATTCTTTGGGTAGGTAAAAATAAAATATATAAATATTCAATTATCGGCGTGCGCGCGTCGCCATTTCACTGCAATCATGACGTGTTTACAGCACCGGCTTAACAATATTGTACACAGGCGTCGCGTATTGAAAGAAAATTATTTTACTATTAAACCAAGATGTCTTTGCAAATAGTTCTCCTGAACTTTTACCAAAAAGCACTTATAAAAATTATCCTATTGGTCCAAAAGCCCCTAATTCTAAAGTTTCATCTATATCGTTAGAACCGTTACGCGGCAAGTTTCGTATTTATAAATTTTACTTAATCCGACCATATCAAAGAGTAGTGGAATGCACCTCCCCACTTCCCCGGATTTTAGCTTCAACTGTACGCATGAGACAACATTGAAACGTTCAGTCTATTTAGTCTCTGGCAACGCTACATAATTCCTAGTTTTAAGTTTTTATTTCTGTCAGCCGCCTCCAAGACTGCCTTTTTTTGTTTGGGAATTTGGCCACCCTGGAAATTACAATACATTTTCAAAATTCTCTCACTTAGATCAAAATTGCCGTCTTTGAACCTACGAAACTAATTTCTGCACGTTGTTTCCGATAAAGCACTGTCACCATACGAGCATTCGATGAGATTCGACAGCCGAATTTCTTCAAATTGAAACAGAAAAGCAGATCCCTGCATGTACACAAAAGTAGACATGATTTCCAAAATAAAAAATTAT
Organism: Dastarcus helophoroides; assembly: GCA_028583605.1. Lineage (NCBI taxonomy): Eukaryota > Metazoa > Arthropoda > Insecta > Coleoptera > Bothrideridae > Dastarcus > Dastarcus helophoroides. The sequence goes on from CM053333.1 coordinate 5,911,659, forward strand.
CTTGTCGTATGAAATTGCTAAAGATTGACTTTGGTTGATGTTCATAGACGAGAAAGTCGTAAAAAAATGTATGGTGCAGTGGGCAAATATCGAAATAGCAAATGGCGAAATTACGACTTAAATAAAAAAATCTTCAAATAAAAGTGTCAAATTTTGGGAAGATATCCAAAATTTTCAACAAAACCCCTATCTATCAAAATTTGTTCTCGAAATTACGAAAAAAATAAATTTTTTCTAGGATAAAATCTCAATTCAATAAAAATCATGGTCCTAACCAAAATTTAAATGATTTTTTTAAAAGAATGAGTTAGAATTTATGTTCCAAATTTTTGAGACTAAGATGAAATTTTGAAAATAAAAACCGATCCCTAGAAAATGTCATTGAGTTTTAAGTAGAAGTAATGGGCAAGCGCAAATAGTCAAAGGATGATTGTGCAAAAATATTCGAGATTTACATATAAATCCCGCAATCTGTATAAAAATATTTTTTGGCAAAATAATCAACTTTTCGCATTCAATGAGGAAATTTTGAAAACAAAATCGTAGGTTTTCGTGTTTACATCGGAAATTCAAAGATAAAAGTCGAAATTAAGGTCAATCTTTCAAAACAAAAAAAAACAAAATCTTTAGAAAAAACAAAATTTTGGGTAGAGTTGAAATTTTAAAAAAACTGAGCACTGATTATAAAATCTGAATTTTGAGTTTAAAATCAGTATGTGAGAAAAAAATTCGATGACACTTTAAATTTCGAACAAAAATTCTAATGCACAGACCAATGCATTAGAATCCTTGTCTTCTGGGAAATTGTTCCTAGAGAGCAACCGCTTCGCTAGGTGGCAGTGTTTCAACTGTTGGTAGTTCAGCTACCTATGATTCGCAACTATACACGCCTGGAGGGCGGAATGAATTTGCAGTCTAGGTGGCATTCTACTTGCAGTCTAGGTGGCATTCTACTTGCATTCGAACAAAAAGTTTATACTTTTCGATGTCCAATAGTACAACCTCTTTAGGAACTTCTTTGTATTTTTACATATGTCTGACTACATTTATTGAAATCTTAGCGTCTAATTTTTGTTGCTTTTCTGACAACTAGTACAATGTTTATTTTATGAAAATAAAACCTAACCTATTTAAATGTCATGAGATGACGTTTCCCAGACTTTTTATCATATCAATCTAAGTCAAAATTCAAAACATTTTTTTAATTTATGAATACTTTCATTTATTTAAACAATTTTATTTAACTGGACGTTAACAAAAACGAGGTAACTATGTTTGATGCTTCAAGTCTTTAGCTCATCTTTAGCTAGTATAAAAACGACTTCAAAATTCGTACCGGACAAAAAAAAACAGATGCTGTCGTCGTGATTTGAACTCAGTCCCTTACCTAAGCTTAAATAACTGATTGCTTCTACCGATAGGTTATCAAGCCTGTTCATAGAGCTTGGCATCATTCATTAGTTGGAGACTAGGAATTTGTTGTTTTTTTTTGGTCCAACGACTGGTCCTTGGTTACCTTCAAAAATTGAAATACAAATATTTCTTGGTTTCAGGGGACAAGACTTGTACTTCAATTTTTGACTAGGAATTAGTTTATCATTTCTTCTATTTATTTATTTCTTCTTCTGTCTGTAAATCATTTATTTTATTTTCATCTCAAAAATAATGATAATAATTATAGCAATTATCATCATTAAATTAAAATATTGCATTGTCATTCAACTCTTGGCTATATTTAAAGTTTTTAGTCTCTAGCTCGTCTGGAACTAAAAGTATCGGGGACCTAGTTTAAAATCGATGACAAAATTTGTACTGAACGGATAAACATAGACAAGAAGAGAGTTAATAAAAATATGGTAAAAATTGGTTTTCAAAAAAAGTAACAATTTATTAATTATAATATCTTCATGTTTCACTTTGGCAAGGCGATGCTTTTTTTAAGTTTAATCCACTCGCAAATGGTAACCCCATCATGCCTTCAAAACACTGCGAGCAGGATGCGGAAACAAGGCAAGGACAACAACAAGGAAACATGCTTAAACAAGGATAGGTTGTAATTTTTGGGGAAAATTCCTTTCGGTAACAAGTTCCATAACTTGAAAGTTCTATAGAAAAAAGAGTCTCCGTAGACAGAAGTCCTCACTGTGTCAAGCTGGACCGCACAGGAATTTGCTGTCTCCGACTGTCTAGTACGCCTCAAGAATCTTGCCCTTGGTGGGATCAGTCCTATTAGTTCTTGCGGGCATCTTCCATGATAGTTCCAAGTTAGATGTTAAGTTTTAATCTCTCTTTTAAATTTTATTGTTATATACAATGTTTTTTCTTTAGAGTAATTATTTAATTATAAATTTGTAGACAATAAGCATGTAAAATTATTGTTTGATATAATTCAATTCATGGGTAATGTATTAGATTATTTACTAAATAAAATATTTACTTACTTACTTATAGTACTTGTAGAAAAGACACTCCTAAGATAGATAGATTAGATCCCAGGGGGAACGTTCCGTTCGGTAATGAATTCCTTTTGGAAATGAGTTCCATAGTTTGGAAGTTCTATAGAAAAAAAAGTCTCCATAGACAGAAGTCCTCACTGTGTCAAGCTGGACCGCAAAGGAATTTGCTGTCTCCGACTGTTTAGTATGCCTCAAGAACCTTGCCCTTGGGGGATCAATCCTATTAGTTCCAGCGAGCATCTTCCGTGATAGTACTTGTAGAAAAGATAGAAAAGAGATAAGTCACCAACCATACGCCTGTGCTCTAGTGTTTCGAGAGAATCGGTCAGACTCTCGTCATCAATTAGGCAAATCGCTCTTCTTTGAATTGAACCAAGAGAGCTAAAGTGTGTTTTGGGGCTGAACTCCAAACATGAGAACAGTATTGGCTAGTGTTGGCCTAACTTGAGCTTTGTATAGTGTCAATAGCTGATGAAATGTGAAGTACTTTTTAGCTCCAAAAAGAAAGCCTAGCTTCTGAGAGGCGGATTTGGCAATGGCGCGCACATGATCGTCCCAAGAGAAGTTAGTGCTCGCATTCACCCCTAAGATAGATAGATTAGATCCCATCGGTTCCTTTTTATTTGGTAATTTCTGGATTCGAGGTGGGTTGCCTAGAGTTTAGGCCAGTATTTAGGTCACCCTTTCTGGTCCCATTGTGCTACCCCCGTGATTGAGATGTCCTAGGTCATTCATTCAGCCACCCAACCTCGTTGAGAAACTGAAGAACGTCTCTTGGATGCGCCTCTTTAAAACTAGGCCCCCTGCGTGGATCCTCTGATTGATGCTAGTGCCAAGCAATGACACATCACGTGCTCGACACTCTCATCTTCTTCTAAGCACCCCCTACAACTTGGGTAGTTTATAATTCCCATTCTCTGGAGGTGTTTGTTTAATCGACAGTGACCTGTCTAAATTCTACAAGTTTCCTGAGGTTATTTTTTGAAAGTTGCAGATATAGTTTTGCACTTTCCCTGCAGGGCATTCTAATGAATGCGTGAGTCTGTTGGCATGTTGTTAACGATGCTCATTAGGCTTTGTGTTTACGATGGATTTCTTCGTGTTAAGTAGAGATCTTACGGTTGATCGAGCCCAGTGATTCCCAAAGTGGGCGTTACCGCCCCCTAGTGGGCGCTGTAGGGTTCAAAGGGGGCGGTAATGGTCCATTGCTGCACCTGGGGGCGATGAATAACTGTAAAGTGGCGGTAAAATCATAAATACAAGAAAAAATATTTAAAAAATTTATTTATATATTTTGCTCGCTTATAACGCTTCCGTTTTTAAAAAACTTACTAGTTGAATTCTCGGATCCTCCTTCACTTGAATTGAAGTATGTGCAGTGATGAACTGCTACTGTTACGCCACTGCGCTGCCGTTCTAATACGCGTGTGATTAGTCAATCGCAAGGCTTGAACACAATCAGAAGCTCATCGTTGAATGACCGATTATTCAAACAGCTTTGTGTTCAAAACGACGAAGAATATAATCGTTTGCTTCTTCATACAGAAGTTCGATGGTTGTCAAAGGGTGCCTGTTTAGATAGGTTTTATAAGCTGTATAACACAGTACTGGAGTTCTTTCAAGTTAAAAATGATGCTTTACGGTCGAATTTGATTCAAGCCAAAAGTGATATTGCTTATTTGACCGACTTGTTTCAAAAATTTAATGAAAGCAATCTTCAGCTTCAGGACAATGATCTCAATTTAATAAAAACAAAGTCTGTTATTTCTGCATTTTCGAGTAAACTTTTTTTGTACAAACAAAACTTTGGACGAGGAGAATTTAGCCAGTTCCCAAATTTATCTGCAGCAGAGAAAAAGGGTGAGTCTTATTGTGAGCACTTGGGAGCCCTTTATTCAGATTTTAATCAACGATTTAATGATATTTTGAAAATGACCATACCTGATTGGATTTTGGACCCCTTTTCAAATGCAAACACAGAAGAATTGCCAAAGATACAAGAAGAGTTGATGGAGCTAATTTCAAACGACGAATTAAAATTTAAATTCAAAAGCGGATACCAACAATTCTGGCTGCAAAAAGAGATCCCTTCAGTCTATCCTGAAATTTGGGCTGTTGTTCAAAAGTTTCTAATTGCATTTCCTTCAACTTATTTAGTGGAACGAGGATTCAGTGCAGTAACAAATCTATTAACGAAAAAAAGAAATAGATAGCAAATAGTCGATCGCGGTGATTTAAGATTACTTCTGACAAAAATAGAGCCGAGGATTCCTAAATTAATAGCAGCACACCAAGTTCATCCTTCTCACTAAAGTTTCAATTTATTAAAGTTTTTCTGTTTAATTTTCTATTTTGCATTTAATTCAAATTAAAATGCTTCTAATTTATACCTTTCTATACTATATTTTACAAAAGAGATAGAGCCATAAACATATGTGCATGTCTTTCGGCTTAATTGTAATAAAAATTTAAAAAAAATTATTTCAAGGGGCGCTAGATAATATTTTTTCTGGAAAGTGGGCGGTAGGCCAAATAAGTTTGGTAACCACTGATCTATCCAGAAGAAGAGTTGATTCTGGTTCAACGAATTGTCCCTCCGAAACCTTCCTCGCCAGTTTATCAGCGCGTTCGTTTCTCTCTTTCCCAGAATATCCTTTGATCCATATTAGATCAACTGCATGCTCCTGTGATAGACGTTCTAAAGCTAGGTGGCGTTCTAAAGCTAGGTGGCAGTTCCATACCAGGAGTTTGTTTTTATATTCCTCACTGAGGAATCCTCAGAGCCTTAAAAGTTGCCTGGATGTCCCTCTTTATTTGGATATATTTACCTCTAATATTCAGTTGCGTCATTTGTTCATCGCTAGATAAAATTCCCAACATCTCCGCTTGGAAGATTGTTGAGTATTTATCTTATTACTTACATTTAGGTTCAGGCCTTCCGAGAAGGTTCCTGTTCCAGTGCCCCAGTGGCGGCTAGTGCTAAAAAAAAATGGAGGTTGCAAAGAAACACCTACAAAAAATGGGCCGAAATAATATTTACTGCTAAAGTTTTATTTATTTACAACAAAAACTAACTTATAATAAGAGGAAGTCCATACGACGATATTTACCAGTTGCAATTTTATCGATAACTCTTTGATTTAAGTCGGGTATTCTTGGTCAATACATTATGGTTTGCAGTGCTACGTACAACCCAATGCTGCTTATGGGCGCTTATTCAAACCAATCAAAATATTAGCTAACGCGCAGATGCGTACATGTAAAATAAAGGTTGCAATCTAGCGTGCAAACCCTGCAAACCAAATAACATAATATCTATTAAACAGGAACAAACCAGGGGAATTTGCCACAGTCGGTAGTTTGTTCGGGTGTTTGGTAATGGTAAATGCGTTATTTATTATAACAATGAACAAAAATTACTTTGTGTTTATCCCAGCCTTAGTTTTTTTTGGCAGTTGTGCAAACCTGCAAACCTTAGCACCAGCCGCCACTGCAGTGCCCGTATTTGTTTTCGATCCATCCATGTATATACTTATCCTTGCCTGTAGTTCATCCATTTTTATACGGTAGGATTTTGTGAAGCTATAGTTCACTGGTAGATAGTCCATCGGCGTATCCACAATGGGCGCCTTTTGGAGCGCCCCCGCCGGTGACCCACCATTTTACCTGCCGTATTCCAAATTCCTCTGCTTGCAAACGAAGAGCGGCCTCTCAAGAAATATATCGAGAGGTGGCAAACACAAGATCGCCTCCATTGCTGCTGTTGGAGTGGATTTCGTTGCTCCTATCACTGCCAGACACGCCAGTCTCTGATTGTGATTTAGCTTTTGTTTTATAGTGGTGCTTTATCTTTGGCCACCAAACTATAACTCCGTAGCTTACAATTGGTCTGATGACTACCGTGTAAAGCCAAAGTGTCCCAAGACCTCTCCATGGCCCCACGGCATTGCCAGAAGCTCTTGTAGGCTTTGTTTAATTTATTTTCAATGTGGTACTACCAGTTCAATTCGCTGTCAAGTCCAATACCAAGGTATTTCACTCAATTTGACAAACCGAGTTGGGTTCCCATCAGTTTAGGAAATTTTAGTCGTGCCAATTTCCTCTTATTCGTGGAAAGAACCCTTTTTGCAGGGTTACTGTTAGGGAATGTTCTTTACACCATTTCTCTACTATATTTAGGGCGTCTTCCATTAACTCGAAGAGTACTCCTTCGTCTTTACCTGACAGCAGAATGGTTATATCATCTGTGTAGCCAATTGTGTAGTGACCCCGGTCGTTGAGTTTTCAGATAAAGTCATCCGCTATACAGGGTGTTACAAAAGTCCGGGCCGCTACTTCAGGAGCATATTCTACACATTAAAATATGAAAAATGTTGAAATACATTTTTTTCTTTAAATTGCCTCCTAACGGAGATATGACCATTTAAAGATGGCGCCCCTAAAGTGGTTTTTTTACTACAAAAAGTTAACGGTTAGTAGCAAAGTCATGAAATTGAGCAAGCAGTTAAAGAATTGGATTAGGCATATTCTCATGGAACATATTTTTTAAATAAGCAGTAGCGTGGTGTGTAGGGGGTTGCCCGCGATTATTTTTTGCCGTAACTTTTTTGTATTGCAATATTTCGACACAAAAGTGCCATAATCGTAAAAAACAACATTTTTTATACAAAAAAGGTACTCTTTCTCAAAGTCGCTAAAAGTAACCGTTTCCGAGAAAAAGGCGTTTAAATAATCCTATCCCGTCTTCGAAATTCTAACTAATTTGTATAAGAAAAAATAAGTTGGTCATGCAAACTGATCGTAACGAAAACAATTGTACTTGACAATATCTGCTAGAGATTGACGTTGTGTCACTGATAAAATTTGGTCGTAAGCTGTAAACTTTAGCAGTTTTTGTTGTCAATAGTAAGTGTAGTAGTTTTTTAACTTTTCATTATTTTGATAAAATGGACTATTCAAATCAAGAAATGGCCGATATGCATTTAATGTACGGGCTTGCAAATTGTAATCGTGCTGAAGCAAGACGGCTTTATGCTGAACGTTTTCCTAATAGACACCTACCAGGAAAAAAATTGTTCCAGAAAATTCATGCTCGTTTATGTGAAACAGGAAATTTTGTTTTCAAAGGCGAACGTGTTGGAAGGCCAAACGCAGAAGTTGCTAATTTAGAGGAGCGTGTGCTTCAGCGAGTTGAAGAAGATCCATGTCTCAGCACTAGACAACTTGCTTTAGCCGAAGGAGTAAATCACGTAACTATCTGGCGAATTTTGAAATTTTACCAATTTTACCCCTATCATTTTCAAAGAGTACAAGGGTTACTTGCTGCTGATTATCCTCCAAGAATAGAATTTTGCAACTGGCTATTGCATAAGATCGCTGAAAATGAGAACTTTCCATCGCTCATATTATTTACGGACGAAGCGGGTTTTACCAGAAACGGGATACTTAACTTTCACAACATGCATCAGTGGCAAGTTGAAAATCCCAATGCAGTTATTCAGTCGAGACATCAGCACCATTTTTCACTTAACATTTGGGGAAGAATAATAGGGGACTCTATAATTGGACCGTATTTTTTACCTCATAGGTTAACAGGAGCATCATGTAGACATTTTTTGCAAACAGAGTTACCCGTGTTACTTGAAAATGTTCCACTCATAACAAGACAGCGAATGTGGATAATGCATGATGGGGCACCTGCCCATTTTAGTGCAGTTGCTAGGGAATTTTTGAATAACAACTATCATCAACGATGGATAGGTCGAGGAGGTCCGATACCGTGGCCAGCTAGGTCTCCTGACCTCAACCCACTCGATTTCTACTTATGGGGACATCTAAAGCAGATCGTCTACTCCACACCAGTTGACAATATCAATGATCTTCGTGAACGAATTGAAAATGGGTCCAACCAGATTCACAATACACCAGGCATTTGCGAAAGAGTAAGGAGTTCCCTTAGAAGACGAGCCGAGCAATGTATTGCTGCAGGGGGCAGTAATTTCGAACACTTGCTTTGATTTTTTTTTCTTAATTTTGTACTATTTTTATATCAATGCAGTTAGTAGTGGATAAATTAGAAATTTGCAAAACGAATTCTAATAAATGCAACAATTTTGTTTAAACGCTTTTTTCTCGGAAACAGTTACTTTTAGCGACTTTGAGAAAGAGTACCTTTTTTGTATAAAAAATGTTGCCTTTTACGATTATGGCACTTTTGTGTCGAAATATTGCAATACAAAAAAGTTACGGCAAAAAATAATCGCGGGCAACCCCCTTCACACCACGCTACTGCTTATTTAAAAAATATGTTACATGAGAATATGCCTAATCCAATTTTTTAACTGCTTGCCCAATTTTATGACTTTGCTACTAACCGTTAACTTTTTGTAGTAAAAAAACCACTTTAGGGGCGCCATCTTTAAATGGTCATATCTCCGTTAGGAGGCAATTTAAAGAAAAAATGTATTTCAACATTTTTCATATTTTAATGTGTAGAATATGCTCCTGAAGTAGCGGCCCGGACTTTTGTAACACCCTGTATATTTTCTAAATTGTTTGCTCCAAAATATTACAACTGAATTCTACATAGGAATATCGCTGTCAAATTCTTATTTAAGAGAATACCTTCCGCTATTCTTAGTTTCTATTTCAGCCTATTCGTCTTTGTAAATTGCAGTGCAGAGTTATAAAATGAGTGCGCTACACTTTCGCAGTAAAAAGTTGTAATTTAATAGTATTTTTTATAAATTCTGGAAAATCATCTTGGTTTTATGCAGATACAATTTGTAAGAAACTTATTAAGTCCTTAATTGATCGAATAGCAAAGGATTCTCAATTTTAACTCACTTCATTAACTTTTCGATCATCTTGAAATAATACTAAATTTCATGGATATAAATTCCTAGCCACAGAAATATATAAATAGACGTTCCGTTACATTAAAGATTAACAAATATTAAAAGCTAAATTGACAAAAACTTGTACCCATATTTAATGGTTTTTAAGTTGGCCACCGATGAAGATAATAATCAGATATTCGCTTCTTTATGCGCGAAACACAAAAATTTAACTTTCCCGCGGCGATAAAGATAACTTTGATTATGCAGTTGGGAGATCTGATCGCATGAGTTTAAAATGCTGTAATAAGGAAGAAGTTTGTTAGTTAAGTTGTTGACATAGGCGGCTCGTGCACTAGTAAACAAAAAATATTGCGTGCAAAAGCCTTCTGCTTAAATTACTACTTTCAGTGGATGAAATAGCCAGCAATCCATTAATAAATGAGCATGCATCTTTGCAATCTGCGATGTAGTTGAATATCGGTCAGAAGAAAGCAGGCGAAGTATCCGAGACATAAATCAAGTAACATGTACGCAAAATCAACAACAAGGATAGATAAGTTGACAAATCAGGAGGCGGTCGGTATCTTCTGCTACACATGCCTGAATCGCCCGAACAGGACACTGAATTTTTCATTCATATCTCCAAATGACAAAGATTTCGATGCATTTCCATATAAATTACATCATATTTCTGCAGAGAAGGGAGGCTTTGTCAAGACGCGACTTCAGAAGCTGTTAGTCATCCTAACAATGATTTATGGAAGCTAACATATTGCCGGGCGCAGGAAGACCGGCCACGGGTGTTAGTGGCCCCTTATTGCTGAAACTGGGCCGTATTGTCCTTAATACAACCAGCATTAGCGACATCTAATTATTGACGAATCGAGTCACGATGACGTTAATATAACATTTTCTTGTTACTTTTTATATTTATAAACTTCGGAACATAAACCTGGTAGAGTCATTTTGTGGTGCTCTGCCACCGTTCTTGCTGCGGTATTGATGCTGTAATCAAGCCCCAATTACATACGCGGACCTTATAATTTAGAGCCATAAACTAAAATAACTATCGGTCCCGTCAGATTGGTTTTGTGGTATGACCACTGACTTCTCAGGTGACAGACCGGTGCTTTTCTGCTCTCCTACTCTTCAGTAACCAAGGATTATGCATAAATTGCTATTGATTTCATTTCTTGTAGACAAAAAATGGATGCATCAATTTTAAAATATCAGCTGGCTTTTTCGAACATTATTTTTAAAATTGTATAAATTTTTGAATGTTAGGTGATAAAATTATAAGACCAAGGATTTAAATATAGACCACGTTCTGAATAATGCAGATTGAATTCCGTAATATTAAGGATAAAATTCGCAGCGAATGAAAGATTAAATTTTAATTTTAAGCAAAAGGACTGTATTTAAAACATGATTGCCAAGTGAACTCATTCAAACTGTAAATAATTTTAGAAAAAATTTGCAAGTATCTTCTATATCTATATTGTAAGTCTTTTAAAAGTTGATGACAAATCCAAAGTGGTATTCACTCATTACAGGTATTAATTTTAAGTAACCACACGATTCCATATCTCACTCCTTGACATGTGGTTAGGTATTGGTTGCAATAATTTGTGAATTTGTAATTTTATTTGAATCAAAAATTTTCGTAGAAGAGGTACATATTCAGCTTAAAAATTGAAGCAATGGGAAATTATGTTATATTTCTTTGGTTTTCAAATTTTGGTGTATATTATTTCAAAGAATCTTTGGTGCAACGGTAATTAGTTCGCTATATAATAAACACAATTCGTAATTACATTCACTACTCCACTAATTTTAATTTACCATGATACGTATTACTGTATTTATGATTTATGTTTATTGTAATTGTGCGTCTACGGCGATAACTCGTTTCATTATGTTTATTGTAATTGTAGGTTTAAACTAGTCTAGAGCGATAACTCGTTTCATTAGTCGAAGAAGTTCGAGCTTTTCCTGACAATAAGAATATCTAGCTTTAGTGTGTTATCGTGCTAATTTTTTTACTACCACTGTTACTACTATAGCCCAATCCAAAATAATTTTACAAATTGACTTTAGCTTGTATATCTATAAAAGAATTTGGATTTGGAATGACCTTCTTTTATGAGCCAAACACGATATTCACGTGGAGGTACCCCTGGTTATGGTCATTACTCATTTTCAAAAATTGAAATACAAATCTTGTTCCCTGAAAGATTTAAAAACACAACAAAGGCTACTCTAACGCGTTTCGATAGCCAAGTTATCTACCTCAGAGAGTTAGTATCTCGCCATGAGAATTTAATTCTCTAATTTTAAGTCGTTCCAATAGGTTTTTTATTTACGTTTTGCTCAGCTCATGAAATCACAGTGATGGAATCTTTAGTCATCAAAAAACTGAACAGTTCGTGATATTACTGATCGTCTTACCATTCAAAGAAGTTACCTGTCAATCAGGGTGTTTCAGTCATAACGTCATTAAATTTAAAGAAGACACCAAAAAATATTTTGAAATCATATTTTAAACCCATTTTCAGGCTGTCGCCGACTAGGATTCGATATCACTAAATAAGAAACTGCGCAATCGGGAATCGAGGGAAACAAAACATTGCTTAGGTTATATCTGAAAGATGAAAACATGAAAGTCATTAAATGATACGGCCCCGAGAACCCGGAAAACGATTTGCTTTTTCGCACCAAAATCGTGCGAAATTTAAAGATGCAAGTGACAGAAAAACTCCAATAACAAGGAAGTTCGCCCCCGCAAAATTAACTAATATCAGTTTTTAAAAGTCCAAGGCTCATTTGACGCTTATGGCATTTTTGTCACGGCTTTGGACGTATCTAATTGTGGTTTATTAGACGCCTGTAATATGGGAGATTACAACCCTAGAGAGAAATAGGATGTTCATTTTAATAATGTCACCTATTAGTGGAAGTAATATAAAGATACGTGTAGGTTGAAATAACTGGTCTGTAGATGATATTGGTGTAAATCTTAACCGGCTATAAGTTCTGATAAAGGCAGGCTTATTGTCTTAATGTCCGGCACAGCTTGGACGGAACCCTAATATACAACATAAATTGGTCCCGTTCTCCAATGCAACAGTTGCTTGCGGAAATGCCTCAGTTTCTGCAACGTTATTTTCGTGTGGTAGTTCAACAAAAAAATTGCCCATATCGTTAATTATTTCCTATGGCTTTGTGAGCGATCGCCGCTAAAAATCTGTTCCGCTGGCGTTATCTCCTCGGTGTTCATTTATTCACCGCAGCTTCTGTGAAGCAAATAGCTGTTTCCCACGGCTAGATTGTGTCAGAGGGACCATCCATCGTGACCTTAGCTAACCCATTCTCCATATCGTCGGATCAAATGTGCAGTTTTCTTTAATTATGATTTGTATTATTCTCCCGAAAGAACGATAAGATGATTTATATTAGGAATAAGCAAAATAAAATTAGTTTTTTTATGAATCGTGAAACAACATGCGTTTGAATTTTTCTAGTGCCTTGTACCTCTGCGTCCTAGTAAAGAGGCGTTTACATGTTCTCTAGATGCCGTTAAATTCATAAAAATGATTTGTTGTTGTTCTTAGTAAATCCTTATCAACTTTAAATGTCATTTTAACTTGAATAATTGAATATATTTTTACATAAATTTTAGTTTATTTGTATTAGGTATTGTTGTGCGTTATCGGTTCGAATGATTAATACGCCGTGAATTGTAATCACTTCATTTCAAAACTCAACTGGGAACACTACAATCATAATTCACTAGCACTGTTTAATTAACTAACTTATTCATTGACTTCTAACTAACTTGACTTTTTTGAGAGAAGAGTGACCGCCTTATATAGGTCCCGGGTCGGGTTCTAGAAGAATTCGGCAGAAAAGACTTGTCAGTACAGGATGTACTTCTTCCGGGGTAGGACCGTGTCCAAGAACTACTAAAAGTGTTCGACATTTCGCCCACCATCGTAGGGGGCTTCTTCAGGAACAAAGAAAAGAAACAATAAATGAAAAGAGGAATATGAGAGAATATTCAAAAATGAAAAGGCCAATTTCAAAACATCAGAGCACGGTAACTCAGCATGTCCACCATACCAGAGGCGAAACTCCTCTGAATTGAAAATTGGTACAAAGGATAAGAAAGTTTAGACAGAAGAGCACGGTAACTCAGTATGTAATACCAGAGGCAAAACTCTTCTGACAGGAAAGAGGGAAAGAGAAATTTTATACACCATTCGTCTGCGCGATCACTTCCGAAGATTTCCGATGGTTGGTTTCCAGATGGAGGAAAGCATGTAACCGTCGTCTCTGTTGATGTTTTTGGGGAATTTTTGGATTTCAATGGCCTCGCATATCTTCCTATTATAGTAATTGGGAATATTGGATATATTTGAAATATTATCAAAGAGAATCTTTGGATTTCAATGGCCTCGCATATCTTCCTATTATAGTAACTGGGAATATTGGATATATTTGAAATATTATCAAAGAGAATCGTATGTCCGGTCTCATGTTGATATTCCGCAATGGCTGACTGCGAAAATAAACCAAACCTAGGGCATCTTTGGTGCTCGGATATTTGCGTCTTTAATGATCGCCCCGTTTCTCCGATGTACACTGAACCACAAAAACAAGGAACCCTGTACACACCATTAGAACAAAAGGATGAAATTTTATCTTTGGGAGATGGGAGGAGCTGTTGGATCTTTGAGGATGATGAAAAAATGGGTTTAATGTTGTGTTTTCTCAATAATTTTCCGAGTTGATCTGTTACTACGTGAACATAAGGAAGAAAGGCTTTAGAAGAAATTATTAAATTTTGTGAAGGACGAGGGGTAGGATGAAGATGTCGTTTAATGACAGTTTCAATGTCGTGCGATTTGTAACCATTGTTGCGGAGGTTGAAACGAATTATGTTCAACTCGTCTAAAAGATTTATCGGTTGTGAAATTGCTACAGCTAGTGAAACCAGTGAATTTATGACGGAACGTTTTTAGGAAGGGTGATGATAGGACTCTGCATGCAAATAGCGATTAGTATGTGTGGGTTTTCGATAAACGGAATGAGAAAGAAGAAGAGTTTCGCCTCTGGTATGATGAACATACTGAGTTACCGTGCTCTTCTGTCTAAACTTTCTTATCCTTTGTACCATTTTTCAATTCAGAAGAGTTTCGCCTCTGGTATGGTGGACATACTGAGTTACCGTGCTCTGATGTTTTGAAATTTGCCTTTTCATTCTTTCATTTTTGCATATTCCCTCATATTCCTCTTTTCATTTTTTCTTTTCTTTGTTCCTGAAGAAGCCCCCTACGATGGTCGGCGAAATGTCGAACACTTTTAGTAGTTCTTTGACACGATCCAATCCCGGAAGAAGTATATCCTTTTGTTACTTATCCTACGGACTTATTAAATGACCTGATCTTTTCACCTGACTGAAGGCGGTGGTAGATCCGCAACTTCTCAAGTCACCAAGGACACTCAGATCTGGCCCCGTGTTTTTTTTTAAGTCAACAACAAAATGTCTTCAACCTTTCAAAAAGTCTCCACTTTCAAGTGCGGGCCCGTATCTTCAATTGTTATCCAGCTTTCTCGTCCTCTTGGAGACCCAGCATGTCTGGATTCTGGATTCGATGTGGGTTGCCTAAAGTTTAGCGCACCCCTTCCGGGCCCGTTGTGCTATCCCCGTGATTGAGGTGTCCTTAGTCATTCATTCAGTCACCCAATCTTATTGAGAAACTGAAGAACGTCCCTTGGTACCCAACCCTATTGAAAAACTGAAGAACGTCCCTTGGATGCGCCTCTCTCAAACTGGCTACACTGCGGCGCCAGAAGTCCCCCAGCGTGAATCCTCTGATTGATACTAGTGGCTAGCAGTGACACATCACGTGCTCGACACTCTCATCTTCTTCTAAACATCCCCTATAACTCGAGTCGTTTATAATTCCCATTCTGTGGAGGTGTTTGTTTAATGGACAGTGACGTGTCCAAATCCCTACAAGTTTCCTGAGTTTATTTCTTGAAAGTTGTAGGCATAGTTTTGCCCTTTCCCTGCACGGCTAATGAATCCGCGAGTCTGTCGGCATATTGTTAACGATGCCCATTAGGCTTTGTGTTTCCGATGGATTTCTTCATTAAGTAGAGGTCTTACGGTTGATCTAGCCAGAAGAAAAGTTGGATCTAGAAAGAAGAAGAGTTGGTTCTGGTTCAACGAATTGTCCCTCCGAAACCTTCCTCGCCAGTTTGTCAGCGAGTTCGTTTCTCTCTTTCCCAGAATATCCTTTGATCCATATTAGATCAACTGCATGCTCCTGTGATAGACGTTCTAAAGCTAGGTGGCAGTTCCATACCAGGAGTTTGTTTTCACATTCCTTCGATAAGTAGGGAACTTACGGTTGATCCAGCCAGGGGAAGGGTTGGTTCTGGTCCAACGAATTGTCCTTCCGAGCCCTTCCTGGCCAGTTTGTCGGCACGTTCGTTTCCCTCTTTCCCAAAATGTCCTTATTTAAGCATATTAGATCATTCTCCTGTGATATACGTTCTAAAGCTAGGTGGCAGTTCAATACCAGCACTGAGTTTGTTTTCACATTCCTCAGAGCCTTAAGGCTGGCTGGCTGTCCGTCTTTATTTGGATATATTTTCCTGTAATGTTCAGTTGTGTCATTTCTTCGGGGCTATATAAAATTCCCAACATGTCAACTACGGATCCCCAAGTAGAAGTCCACGTGCACACCAAAAAGAAACACGGGAATACGCACCTCGAGTGCGCAATTACGCCAACATTACAAGCGTATTCAAAGCTTGAAAGTAACGAAAATACGACTGTCAGCCCACGGTTGAATGTAAGCGAATCGTGTGTCCCTACCATTGGTGGTATTCGGCTCCATTATTGCGCGAGCGCGGTCCCTAAGTATCCTCAACTATGTGGTCTAACAACAAAACAACAGTGCTATCAAAAATTTACAAGCCACCCGAAATTTTCGACAGACGTCACAAAAATTCCGCGTCAATCCACGATCATTCAACGGGCCAGGTAGTAAAATGTGGCATTCCGTCAGGGGCAGAGGCTCAGACTACGATGGAGGCAGAATGTCTGGAAACGAGGCGTTAAATACCGCGACATACATTAGGGTGGTCCTTATTTATGAAATGTTCGAATTTTTTTCCACGATAGTCCTAAATCGGTTCCAAATATATAAAAAAAATTCATGCCAAGTTATAGCTCTTAATTTTAATATCAACCCGGCCCCCCCGATAGCCAAAGTTTTAAATGGAAATAACATAGGAAAAGTTCTGTTAATACTTTGGAATTTTTTATCCCATAAACCAACAAACATATCATGTCGACAAATGATTATTTAGAAAATTTACCGCTCTACAAAAAAGGTCTCTTGTGATTTTTGGCTAACTTGACTGGTTTAAAAGTTATTCGAGGTTAAAATAAAAGTTCTAGTCAATCTAATGGTTTTTTTCGTTTTTATCGTCATTTTATGATTCAAAAATGAAAAAAGAGTTATAATTTATATTTCAAACGAATTTTCTTACCTTGACGTATGCTCTGAAAGAAAAGTATTAATGAATTGAAAAAATTTATTATTAATAATACTTTTATGAAGTTGTTACATTAGTTTTCTTTAGCGCATCAGGAAACATTTAACGATGATCTTTAACTAATTGTAATACAAATTGCATTTGTTTTTCATCTTTGGTATAATGTTTACAAAAATCTTGCACTAGTTTAACTCCTCTCTCAGCACAGTCATTTACAACCGATAGTTTTTCGACAAACCGTAATGCAGTTTTGTAGCTTTCATTTTCAGCCCATTCAAAAGGATGAATTTGTAAAAATTCTGTTTGTAACTCAAATCTTTCAAAAAATTTGATCGATTCTGCAGTTACAAAAAAATCGACACCGTTGTACAATAAATCGTTTATATTCTTGCTTTGAAAGCGTTTTACGCTACATTTTTCACTAGTATAATCCAGCTCTTCTTCCGGAATAATATCAATTGAAATCTTGTCTTCTTCTGTATGCAGCTTAGCCACAATTTTTAATTTGGTTTCTAATGGAACATCTTCATCGAAAATTGCGATGATCGCTAACTCTGGCGATAAGTACCATAGATGATTCATAAATCTATTAATTGCTACAGTAGCAAGATTACTGTTGATCGCCTTAAAGTTGTGTAGCTCTTTTATAAATTGTAGATCATGGTACGGAGCTTTTACATTATTAGATGATAAATACCAAGCTTTAACATAAACAGTTGTCACAAAAACACATATTTGTCGAAGTTTATTGTCTTCACCTTTTTTCAACGATAACTGTTCACGAAACAGGTACATTTTCAGCACGTTTTGCCATCCACCGTGCATGATGGCAAGCTCCTGGCTTACGAAAAATAAATTTTTCTGGGATAACACCAATGAAGACTAGAGTAAGCTCCAAAAACTCTTTGTAATCATCACGAGGCAGCTTTGTTGTCAGAACTTCAGTGGCAAAAGTTTTTATAGACCTAATTTTTTCTACTGTTAACTCGTTTTTATTTCTTGGATCATCTAATCCTGTTTTGTAATTCAGTTTATTCAAAGTTTCCCATTGCTTTTGAAATCTGATAAAAAGTGGAACATTTGGCCCAACAGTATTTGGAAAAACAGCTTCGAACACATGTCTTAGGACAATTTCGAAAATGTGATGCCTACACGGAAGATATAATAAATCTCTCTCTAATAATTTCTCCAGTAATGCAGCAGCACCATTTCGAATGCCTAAATTTGAAGCAGTAGTATCACAGGATATCGCTTTGACAGAAGTGTCGAATCCCCAATCCAGCAATGTTTCGTGAATAATAGTAGCTTGTGCCTTTCCAGTCCCATCTTCACTCGTTGGTACACCTAACATAATTTCTTTGCCCTCTGACGTAATTATCACTGGTAATCGATGAACGGTTTCGGTATTTAACAAATTAGGTAATAATTTTCCGTCCCAGTGTACAACAATAGATGATAAATTCAAGTCTTGGAAGTGTTTTTTTATTTCTATTGATTTTGACTCTCGCAGAGTTTGTCGTTGTCTTCGAATAGATGATCGATTGATAATCAAAGAGTTAATATCCACATCTAGTAGGTTTATATCAATAAGTGATTGACAGATAGCAGTTATTATAATATAAATACAGCATCTCTGTCACTTACTTTACATCGATCGAAAGTAGCTACAACTCTATCACTGAGAATATTATAACTTCCTCTTGTTTTTTTTGATTCTGATGATCCGGCAGTAGTAGGAAAGTATATTTCTCCACTAGATGCAGATAGAGCACTTCCCTGGCTAGATAAAAGTTCAACATTTTTGTCTAAAACAAATAAGGACAATAATATGACGAATAAAATATGAACGTGAATAAGTAATAAAAAATCAATTGATTATTTGATTCTCATAATTTACCCAAATAATCTTCATCACTCTTTTTTTTTCGTTTTTTAAAATGAGTTTTTTTGTTTAATTTATTAGAATTATTATCATCGTCATCATATTTTGTTTTAATATTTGCAATAAAACCAATTCGTTCATCTGATCTCTGATTAATTAAGAATTCTTTAGAACTTTCATCAATAACTTCAAATATATTTGATGGTGCAATGTCAAATAATTTTTTTAATGAACAAACAAATTCATTTTGTTTTTTTACAGCCACGTCACTCCGATTTTTGTGTTCGACAAGTATGCGCCACTCATCGTACAATTTTTTCAATTTATCTCGGCATCTTTGCATATCTTGAACGGGAATTTGAGCTTTTTTCCAAAACACAATAATTTCATCAATTACTGCAGCGATACTTTCTGGTACAGAAGTATTTAAAATACGTGTATGAAAAAAGAACACTTTTAGAGCTTGCAATTTCGATGGTAATTTATTACCCACTATTTGGACGTCAACATCACCAATTAAAAAGATGTTTTGACGTAAACGTGATAGTTCCATATTTGTCTGATGACTTTAAAATCGAATTGATGAAATTTAAGGATTTAATTAAACAACGAGAAAGCATAACTATTAGTAAATATTCGTGAACGATTTTAATAGAGTTGAGATAATAAATATAGGTTATGAGTACTTTAGAATAAATTGTGATGTGAAAAGTTGAAGTAAAATCTAATAGATGGCGGCATAATCAGTTTCTGAAATGTTTTTATCTTGAAATTTAAATTTGAAACCAGATTGTATCAATATTTTTATCAATCAAAATTAAAATCGTTCAATAATTTGCCAAAAATATTTTGTGTATTTTGAAATTGGAAATGTAGTTGAAACTTATGACAGTTCAAAAATAAAAAAAAATTAGTGTAACTATTATTTTAGGGTCACGGTCACCTTGGAATTTTTCTGGAAAAAAATCATCAAGATTAAAAATTATAACCCTTTTTTCATTCTTGAATCATAAAATGATGGTAAAAACGAAAAAAAACCATTAGATTGACTAGAACTTTGATTTTGACCTCGAATAACTTTTAAACCAGTCAAGTTAGCCAAAAATCATAAGAGACCTTTTTTGTAGAGCGGTAAATTTTCTATAAAAATAATCATTTGTCGACATGATATATTTATTGGTTTATGGGATAAAAAATTCCAAAGTATTAACAGAACTTTTCCTATGTTATTTCCATTTAAAACTTTGGCTATCGGGGGGGCCGGGTTGATATTAAAATTAAGAGCTATAACTTGGCATGAATTTTTTTTTATATATTTGGAACCGATTTAGGACTATCGTGGAAAAAAATTCGAACATTTCCTAAATAAGGACCACCCTACGCGACATATTCCAAAAAGTTATTGGTTAAAATTGGTCACGTGATTTGTGAATTTCCATTGGTTGGATTCATAAGATGACAAGCGCGCGATTTTTAAAACATGATATTTGCGTCTTACATTGACTTTACAATAATTCCTACTAGTCTAATTGAATTCTAATCCACAAGTTTATAAGCATGTTCGTTGCTATAGCGAATAAAAATATGGGCGAGGGCTTATTTGATGCAAAATAGCGTGTAAAAAAAGTTTTAAATCTTCACATGAACAATCGCATAAGTTATTGACAAATAAAAATTTGGAAAAAATCAGATTTAGTTTTTCGCCAATAGCTTTAAAACTAAGGTTTGAGAAATTTGAAAAAAGATTTTTAAGAAGAAAAATTTTCAATAAAAAAAAAAGTTTTATCTCCCGAAACTGTTATCTCTATTATTAAAATTTTTGTTGTTGTTTTGTTGTTGAAAAATAGTGCCATCTAGCCTAGAACGCTACTTCGTGCGCCTGAATGTTGGTCATTTTTTACATAATTGGATATTGATTTACAAATTTGAAAAAATTAGTTATTTAGTCGCTTAAAAAAATTTAAAAAATCTGACAGATATAAAAATGTTTTTATTGATTATTCATAAAAAAATAAAAAACACTTTTGATTAAAAAAATATTTTAATTCTCATTTTTGAATATCTTTTTTGATATAAACTTTTTGAAAAATATTAACTTGTTTAAAGAATATAATTGAAAACTATTGACAAATTTTATCTCAGTTATAATAATTTAAATTTAACTAATAACGGAATAAGTAATAAAGATTTTACCACAAATGAAACACTTAAAAACATAGGACTGCATTACTATTCAAATTACTAAAGCACTGAACTAAACACTGTGGCTTGTGATTAAGTCCAAAGAAGGTTTCACCCCTTTAACACATCGGCAATTAAATAAATAATTACGCGATACGTATTTCGTCAGCAGAACTGACATTTTCAAGCGCACTAATCTAAAAAGATTAGCAAAAGATGCATCGAGGTCATCTGCATTGAGATTCAAATCGATACTGGCGGTCTTTTGCTTTCTTTCCTATTTCTAATTGTTTAACACATCTGCTGCATGCAATTTAAATTAGTTGAAATACCAAATGCAGAAAGCGTTTGAAAAACATAATCAGTTAGTTTGAGGTTTGAGCAATTTGACTAGCTTGGTACGTTTTTGCGAGAGAAGAAGGTATACGGGTTTTAAGAAACCCGGGCTTTTATGATATCCACTCAGCCAATAGAATATCAGCAGATCACGTGATGGATTGTAACCAATAAACTTTTGGAATGCGTCGCGGTATTTAACGCCTCGTGTCTGGAAGCAGCACTAACCTACAAAACCAGTGAGGACACGATCGTTATGTCAAATGAAATGTCGTGGCCGATTGGTCAATCCGAGGTCACTATAAAAGGTATTACTGGTTACACAATGCCCCTATTTCATCCATAAACTTTAAAATCTTAACATGTCTCTCTATACAGTAACGATTCAAAATTATTTGGATACAGTGGTTACCTTGACGTTATTTTTATATTCGAGCTGGAATACGCTGATGTGTTTTTCGTTTTAATAATAATAAGATTTTTCTTGATTGCGTAAATCAATTTCGCACGATTTCCGATTCTTATGGCCCCACGGCCAATATTTCATATTTTAAAAGGTATTAGGGGTCGAAGACCGCAAGGGTCTGTTTTTATAATACCTTAAACTTAATTTGCGCCTGTTTATGTTTGGCAAAGAAGTTTGAGGGGTGGTGTACTATCAGGATTTAGGCGAGACGAGATTGAGGTTAGCAAACACCCTGAGGGCTTCCTGCGACGCTTATTTCAAAATGCCATCGGGTCATAAATAACTCTGAGATGCAGCTAGTATTCCTATACGTTTATTAAGGATGATTCATTAACATCCTTCAAACGCTCTTCTATTGAAACGCCCGAGTGTTAATAAACGTTCATATCGTTAATTATACGAAAATTCACCAACGATCATTTAAAATAAGAGTTTAAATTGTATGAATCTTAATAATAAAGTACGATGATACCCAATTCTAGCCACAACAATGACAAAAAGTACGGTTTCTCATTATAAGTGCCCTCGATATGTAAATGTGGATGCTCCAGTCTATACGCAATTATTTAAAACTTTGTAATTGAATTCCAGATAATGGATCTACCAATGAAGTTTTTGTATTATCCTTTTCACTCTTAAATATCCATGAAATGAACTGCTTTATTAGCGTGAGACGTTACAATATTCTGGTTTTTTGGCCTGATAAACAGTGAGCCTCCGTTTTTTGTGTTTACCTTCATCTGAATTCGAACCTTTGATTACAACGCTATTGACTCAGCTAAATCTTTTAGTGAAACAGTGGTTCAAGTGTAAGTGCTGCAGTAAGAAGCAATGCAAGGTATAGTAGGAAGGGGGGGCGGGTCGGGTCATACATGCATCATTGCAATTTCACGAGTATTCATAAATAGCGGATATGCCACAATAAATCGGGAATCGTGTCGGCTAGAGTCCCTGGGTGGTCGTCAATGTGCATGTAGAATGGAAAATTCAGGGCGCTCTACACATACCTGGGGGAGAACCAGCTACTAATCGAATCAGCGCCCTCTAGAGATTACTGCTAATAACTTTTTAAGACCGGAGTGCGACCTGTGTGTCATTACCAAATGATGTTTGGCCTTCTACGCTATGTAAGACTTGTTAGTGGCTTTTTACGAGCAACGTTATGTCCGGGAGGAACCTCTCCTGACACCCGTTTACAGCCATTACTTCCGGAACTTATAAACTTACCAACGCCAAAGATGACGCTGTGACCAAAGGCTTATTAATTAAATTACAATTTAACACATTGTGAGCTGGATTTTTTAAATTCCATTAACAGTTTTAAACTGTTACACAATCTGCTACCTTCATTAATAACCTTATTATTTTTGATAATGTAACACATTAGTAGTTTTTTTATATTGCACTAACATTCATATACCTAGTTTCTGAGTTACAAATTAAGTTTTCATAATTCAGATGCTATATTAACAATTATAGAAAAATAGAATGACACATACACAATGCCCTCCAGTTCCATAACTTGTCGTTAAAGTGGATGCCAAAGCAATTGAAACAAAGTTTATTGACGCTTGAATAATCATTAAATTAGTAACTATTTCAACTATTTCTTTTTCTGCTTCCACATCTCTTTAGATACTCGCGATTATTCTCAAGCTGGTGGCAGCAATATGACAATGAAAGAAAATTTTTCGCATCAGTCGAAGTCTATCAACATTCAGCGACGAGTATTCTCAACTCATTTTTAATTAACTTCATATATGTTGGATACCTTTCTAAAATCACTAGCGCACCCGATAAGATTACATTTCAAATTTTTCTCAAATGTTACGAAGTTAATTTTTGGTTAATTTGCTCTACGCATATCCTCCTTTTCACCTCGTGTGCTTTGAATCTTTTTCTTCTCCGGCCAACATTTCTATTTTGGTACAGCAAAACCCTTGAATTGTGGTTAAAACGATGTCATGTATTATCAAAGTTTTTGTTCTGCAGCAGAATAAACTTTCAGTTTTACCGCCGCATGGCCATAAAAGAAATGCGATAAGCAAAGTAAATACCGCCGCGCCGTGCCAAAAATATGTTGCCATACAGTCAAAGTGATAAGTTAACACCATATACTTTCAGTATATGGTTAACGCGTTCAGGCACATTTAAAAACAGTGGTGTGTGTTATCTATTGTCTACCTTTTTTAGGATTTCAGTGCCCATTTTTAGGCCTTTGAAACACCTTTCTTAGGGCTCAGCTACGTTACACGTAACCTTCGTGTGCAACATTTCATTCTTGTAGAGCCACCCCTTTAGGCTGTGCGTTGCCTGACAGTCAGTGTTAGCGTTTTATGTTTTCTGATGGGCAACATTTCAAATAAATAAAACGATTGTTTTCATTTATGTTTTATTGGCTTTTTCTTCGCCAATCGCTTCTTCGACAAAAGGGAAGAAATATCCAATCAAACATGAATGAAATCAACACAACTTCGCAAGGAAAAGAGAATAACCAAAATGATTGTTGCTAAGATACGTTAACTAATTTTGCTGCTTTATTCTTATTCTTATAAAATTATTCTGATTATTTTTGGAACCGAAAAGATAACCACAAAATTTGAAACACTCTTTAATGTGCCCTCGTGTAAATATTAACACGTTATGAGTTAGCAATCGCCTCCATCAAAATTGTTGAGATCGTTGATAAGGGATTAACTTAGTTTTGCAAATAATTGATTTTTTAACCTTTCCAAATTAATATCAAATACTTGGATTTTGAAAATGCAACTTGACTATAGTTTATATTATGTCCTTTATAGAAAGTCTGTTACCTACAGAAATACTCACTGAGCTCGTTATCGTTGCCAACTTCCTTTCTAGCTCTGTTTAAAGATTCGACCATTTTTCTCCAATCATTCTCCTATGCAGGTTCCTATCTGACATTACCTTGTGTATTGCATCTTTGAACATTTTTCCTTATTGTCAAAATTTTGGACAATTTTTCCCTTAGCGTAAGGGATCCAGTTGTGTTTACAAAAAGTAAAAAGGACTAACACTGCTATAAATCAAGTAGTGACTAATTGCTGCGCTGAATAGTTCCAATAGTCAAAGCAAATTCGAAATAACACCGTCATTAGTATTACGTATATGTAACGAATTGCGTTAAACAAGAGTTCAGTTCAGGATTATTTTTGACGTTGTGACGGCTTACAACAAATCATTATTCAAACAATGTATAGGCTAATTATTCTCTATATCTTCAAGTGCACCTGAGAATATATGGAGTATTAATTACTTTTTAAATCCTGTAGTAGTTAACTAAGCTATTGCGTTACTGAAGACTTGGAACTAATTTTAACGACCGTCACAGTTTGGAAGGAATATTGATTATTTTATCCTTTTAAAAGACCGGCATTCATTTAAACCTTAACGGTAATTATCTGTAACCTAAATGTCGGTTATAAAAATTTAATAAGGTAAGAAAAAAGTCAATAAGTAATTGATATGACTCGTCAATTTTTTCTGTGTATGTGCATCGATGATGAAAACAGCTATAATAGAATCATTCTTGCATACTACAATAGCTTCCAAATTTTTATAGCTTCTTTATTACTCATCAAACCACATGCGAGCTTAATTTGGTTTCGATTATGCAGATTTCTGGGTAGCTGGTAACCATTCACCCTGTATTATTTAGCTCGTGGATTGAACGTATTGCAATTTGCATGTTAACTAGATAGCATCTTCAAATATCGACAGGGATGAGATGTGGAAGACGGGGACTGTAAGAGTAACATAGCGGCAGCGTCTTGTCAAGACTTGATGATCAGGACCAAAACAAGTTAATCATATACATAACTACAAAGAAGTTCCTTCGCATAATGCATATTGAAACTTCCTACCCTTGGGCCCTCACCTTCTTCGGATCTTACGAACTGTCGTTATTCACGAAATTGGAAACATGTCATCGAAAATTTTTCCTTTATTACAACTGAATGATTTAGAAACCATTCGTCATAAACGTGATAGTACATTTATATGATAATTGGATGTAAGTGGAGGGTGAAAATCAAGAGAGTAAATATGCGACATATCATTAATTCCTAAAGGCAGGCATTTATTTTCCAAGCGAATGGAAGGAAAAGTCCCACTTATTAAGTACAAACGATAACCCAAATGAATGCATATGGAAACATTTAGTCAGGGTAAATTTGCATTTAACACCCCCGTAGCTGTCAGTCAGTATCGGTTAACGCGAGGATATTCAACAGGGCCACTTGACGGGCCCATTTCATCGGGTGTACTCATTAAATCGGCCAATGAAGCTAGCACAATTAGCAATATGTTGGCAATTATTCATTTCACCCCCTGTTCCTGTGTTCGCGTGTTCTCCCCTATTTGTACAAGCCGGCAGATTTTAATCGCGACGACATAGGGAGAACATAACTTCCTTATATTGAACGTGTCACTGGATTTACTAATCATATATATCTCCCTCTATTGAGGTAGCTCTATTTATGCCCCATTTGCATATCTTCTTAGCCTGTCGATCGAAGCTACGACCCACCACAGTGACAAGTAAAAATTGACATATGAATCCCCAATGTGTAATTTTTCTCTGAAGATCTTTAACATATTTTGTAACATTAATCAGTCATATTTAAAGTTTGCGTGGGATAAATTAGACTTGTTTGTGATCAATTACCTTGATTGCTCATAATTTTTATACATGTCACTATGAATTACTAAATAATACTAATATAACGCTTATAAAAGCCGCAAATCACCGACGTTACAGAGATAAGACGGGAATTCTACTTTTTAAATCCACCAATTAACGCCTTTACCACATTGGTACGCTGGGGAACGCCAGCTGTGCTGGCGAAATAGTATCGCGTAATCATCACTAATTACCCATGTGGTAAAGGGGCAAAACCTTCTTTAAACTTTATTAACAGTCAGTGTTTGGTTCATTCATTTGGTTACTGATTAAAGTTATCGTTCTGGTAGCAAAATCATCTGTTGAATTAGCCTAGTAGTAGATTCCTTAATAACCATCTCATACACTTCATATCTAGTGATACGAATACCTATATCTAGTGATGTATGATAACTCTATTTAAAAAATGGGGTTTCTACTTATACAGTTTCCAGATCAAGTTTGTCGCTTTTCAATGCAGGTAGTAGATCTCCATTTTTAAATAACCAAATACCCAAAAATTCTTATTGTTTGCGTCTTGGAATGAACAAGGTCTTCAAGAAGGAGAATCTTCAAGATAAATTACTTTCGTCAAACTTAGTTCAATTGACTACTCAAAAAGCCACATTGTTTGCGTCTTAGGGTGATCAAGGTCTTTAAGGAGATCTCCAAGATTACTTTCGTCAAACGTAGTTCAATTAATCTGACTATTTTCGTATTTATACTTTTTCCACAGTGCTGATTGAAATTATACGTTTTATTTAGGGTTAGGTTAATATACGTTGTGAATGTTACAATATTCCAGGAGTCGTTGATCTCACAGAAACTTAATCGTATGCGTCATGAAATCTAATTTCTTTTAAGTCTTTTTTTAAATACATTCCATTTTTATGAACTGTAGACTTGAAAATTCAATATTAGGTTAGTAAGTCTTCGTACCATATGCATCATGAAATCTTCTAATTTCTTTCAAATCTTTTTTTAGATACATTCCAGTTTTATAAACAGTAGACTTGAAAATTCAATATTAAGTTAGCAAGTCTTCGTACCATATGCATCATGACATCTTCTAACTACTTTCAAATCTTTTTTTAGATACATTCCAGTTTTATAAACAGTAGACTTGAAAATTCAATATTAAGTTAGTAAGTCTTCGTACCATATGCATCATGAAACCTTCTAATTTCTTTCAAATGTTTTTTTAGATACATTCCAGTTTTAAAAACAGTAGACTTGAAAATTCAATATTAGGTTAGTAAGTCTTCGTACCATATGTATCATGAAATCTGCTAATTTCTTTCAAATCTTTTTTTAGATACATTCCAGTTTTATAAACAGTAGACTTGAAAATTCAATATTAAGTTAGTAAGTCTTCGTACCATATGCATCATGACATCTTCTAACTACTTTCAAATCTTTTTTTAGATACATTCCAGATTTATAAACAGTAGACTTGAAAATTCAATATTAAGTTAGTAAGTCTTCGTACCATATGCATCATGACATCTTCTAACTACTTTCAAATCTTTTTTTAGATACATTCCAGTTTTATAAACAGTAGACTTGAAAATTCAATGTTAAGTTAGTAAGTCTTCGTACCATATGCATCATGAAATCTTCTAACTACTTTCAAATCTTTTTTTAGATACATTCCAGATTTATAAACAGTAGACTTGAAAATTCAATATTAAGTTAGTAAGTCTTCGTACCATATGCATCATGAAATCTTCTAACTACTTTCAAATCTTTTTTTAGATACATTCCAGTTTTATAAACAGTAGACTTGAAAATTCAATATTAGGTTAGTAAGTCTTCGTACCATATGCATCATGAAATCTTCTAATTTCTTTCAAATCTTTTTTTAGATACATTCCAGTTTTATAAACAGTAGACTTGAAAATTCAATATTAAGTTAGTAAGTCTTCGTACCATATGCATCATGACATCTTCTAACTACTTTCAAATCTTTTTTTAGATACATTTCAGTTTTATAAACAGTAGACTTGAAAATTCAATATTAGGTTAGTAAGTCTTCGTACCATATGCATCATGAAATCTTCTAATTTCTTTCACATCTTTTTTTAAATACATTCCAGTTTTATAAACAGTAGACTTGAAAATTCAATATTAGGTTAGTAAGTCTTCGTACCATATGCATCATGAAATCTTCTAATTTCTTTCAAATCTTTTTTTAGATTCATTCCAGTTTTATAAACAGTAGACTTGAAAATTCAATATTAAGTTAGTAAGTCTTCGTATCATATGCATCGTGACATCTTCTAACTACTTTCAAATCTTTTTTTAGATACATTCCAGTTTTATAAACAGTAGACTTGAAAATTCAGTATTAGGTTAGTAAGTCTTTTCCAAAACAGTTTAAAAGTGATTATTTTTTCCGAATTACCATTACCTGTTACCAGGTCACTACTCTGTAGTTTCTCAAGATCTATCAGAAACTTGAGATTTGATACAGCATGCTTCCCATATTTCCAATAGTTTTGCTTAATATTTCTGCTGTAAATAATGCGAAATTTCGATTATTTTTCTTGAAATTTTTTCCAAAATTTAACTCTGGGAAAGTTCGATTTTTTTCATACGTAGACTATCGAAATTTTGATTTTATCGATTTTCAAAATTCGGCTGTTCCATGTCGTTGCTTTGCTGAAAGTTTCGCCTTTTCTGAAAATCGACTTTTTAAATTCGATTTCTGCAAATTTCGAGTTTTTTCTAGATTTAGACTTCACGAAATTTCTTTGTTTTTCAAAAGTTTGGCCTTTTCTGAAATGGATTTTTTTTAATCCGAACTTCTGGAAATTTCGACTTGTTTCTCAAAATGTCCCGCCATTTCGGCTTTTGCTTTAAGACTTAACTTTTTGTCAGCAATTTCGAGTTTTTTCAGTGGTCTATTTACCGAAATGTCTTCCATTTTTTCTTAAAATTTAACTTATTTCGATTTGTTTTCGAAATTCCATCATTTTCTCAAAATTTGCCTTTCTCTAATAATTAGATTTGTCTAGATTTCGACTTCTCGAGATTTTGATTTTTTTCTCAAAATTTCTATTTTTTCTTGAAACTTCGACCTTCTTCTGAAAATTCGTTTTTTCCTAATTTTATAATTTTTCTGAAAATTTATCTTTTTCTGAAAATCGATTTTTTTTAAACCCGAATGACTTGTTTTTTAACATTTGTCTTTTCCCGAAAAATTCGGCTTTCATTTCAAAATTTAATCTTTTATGTTTCTGCAACTCTCGACTTTTTCCATGAACGGTATTTTTATCGAAATTTCAACTTTTTTTTTCTTAAAATTCGCGTTTTTTTCGAAAGTTCGACTTATTCGCAAAATTCGATTTCTTTCGAATGAGCGAATTTATTTCCAAAATTCGAGTATGTTCTCAAAATTTGACTTTCCCTGAGAAATTTCGATTGTTGTCTAGATTTCGAGTTCTCGGGATTTTGATGTTTTTGATTTTTTTCTTGAAATTTCGAGCTTCTTCTCAAAATTCGTTTTTTTTTTCAAAATTTATCATTTTTCTGAAAAATTGTCTTTTTCTGAAAATCGATTGTTTTTTAATCCGAATGATTTGTTTCCTAACATTTGTCTTTTTTTCCAAAATTTCGACTTTCATTTCAAAATTAAATCTTTTATGTTTCTGCAACTTTCGATTGTTTCCTTGAATTATGTTTTTATCGAAATTTCACCTTTTATTTCCTAAAATTCGCCTTTTTTTCGAAAGTGCGACTTATTCTCAAAATTCGACTTTTTTCAAATGGTCGAATTTATTTCCAAAATTCGACCATTTTCTTTAAATTTGACTTTCCCTAAGCAATTTAGATTGTTGTTTAGATTTCGACTTTTCGGGATTTTGATTTTTTGTCAAAATTTCTAATTCTTTTTCTTGAATCTTCGAACTTCTCAAAATTCGTTTTTTTTTCAAAATTCATTGTTTTTCTGAAATATTGCATTTTTCTGATAATCGATTCTTTTTAATCCGAATGACTTGTTTCTTAACATTTGTCTTTTTCCAACATTTCAGTTTTCATTTCAAAATTTAATCTTTTATGTTCCGGCAACTTTCGACTGTTTCCTTGAACTGTATTTTTATCGAAATTTCAACTTTTTTTTCTTAAAATTCGCCTTTTTTTCGAAAGTACGACTTATTCTCAAACTTCGACTTTTTTCGAATGGTCGAATTTATTTCGAAAATTCGACTATTTTCTTAAAATTTGACTTTCCCAAAGAAATTTCAATTGTTGTCTAGATTTCCACTTTTCAGGATTTCGATTTTTTGTCAAAATGTCCATTTTTCTTTAAACTTCGAGGTTCATCTCAAAATTCGTTTTTTTCAACATTTCGTCATATTTCTGAAAAACTGTCTTTTCTGAAAAATCGATTTGTTTTTTAATCCGATGATTTGTTTCCTAACATTTGTCTTTTTCCCAAAATGTCGGCTTTAATTTCAAAATTTAATCTTTTATGTTTCTGCAACTTTCGATTTTTTTTTTGTTGAACTGTGTTTTTATAGAAATTTCAACTTTTTCTTCTTAAAATTGCCCTTTTTTCAAAAGTTCGACTTATTTTCAAAATTCAACTTTTTTCGAATAATCGAATTTATTTCCAAAATTCGACTATTTTCTCAAAATTTGGCTGTCCCTAAGAAATTTCGATTGTTGTCTAGATTTCACCTTTTCAGGATTTAGTTTCCATTTTTGTTTCTTAAAACTTCGAGCTTCTTCTTAAAATTGTTTTTTTTTTCAAAATTTCATCATTTTTCTAAAAATTTGTTTTTTTTCTTAAACTAGTTTTTATTGAAATTAGAACTTTTTTTCTTAAAATTCGTCTCTTTTTCGAAAGTTCGACTTATTCTCAAAATTCGACTTTTTTTGAATGATCGAATTTGCTTCCAAAATTCGACTATTTTCTTAAAATTTGGCTTCCCCTAAGAAATTTCGATTGTGGCCCAGATTTCAACTTTTCAGGATTCTGATTTTTTTATCAAAATTTCCATTTTTGTTTCTTGAAACTTCGAGCTTCTTCTCAAAATTGGTGTTGTTCCAAAATTTCATCATTTTTTTTTTAAATTTGTCTTTTTTTTGAACTTGTTTTTATCGAAATAAGAACTTTTTTTCTTAAAATTCGCCTCTTTTTCGAAAGTTCGACTTATTCTCAAAATTCGTCTTTTTTTGAATGATCGAATTTGTTTCCAAAATTCGACTATTTTCTTAACATTTGGCTTCCCCTAAGAAATTTCGATTGTGGTCTAGATTTCAACTTTTCAGGATTCTGATTTTTTATCAAAATTTCCATTTTTGTTTCTTGAAACTTCGAGCTTCTTCTCAAAATTGGTGTTGTTCCAAAATTTCATCATTTTTTTTTTTAAATTTGTCTTTTTTTTGAACTTGTTTTTATCGAAATAAGAACTTTTTTCTTAAAATTCGCCTCTTTTTCGAAAGTTCGACTTATTCTCAAAATTCGTCTTTTTTTGAATGATCGAATTTGTTTCCAAAATTCGACTATTTTCTTAAAATTTGGCTTCCCCTAAGAAATTTCGATTGTGGTCTAGAGTTCAACTTTTCAGGATTCTGATTTTTTATCAAAATTTCCATTTTTGTTTCTTGAAACTTCGAGCTTTTTCTCAAAATTGGTTTTGTTCCAAAATTTCATCATTTTTTTTTTAATTTGTTTTTTTTTCTTAAACTTGTTTTTATCGAAATTAGAACTTTTTTCTTAAAATTCGCCTCTTTTTCGAAAGTTCGATTTATTCTCAAAATTCGACTTTTTTTGAATGACCGAATTTGTTTCCAAAATTCGATCATTTTCTCAAAATTTGACTTTCCCTAAGAAATTTCGATTGTGGTCTAGATTTCAACTTCTCGGGATTTTAATTTTTTGCCGAAATTTCTAATTTTTTTTTTCAAACTTCGAACTTGTTCTCAAAATTCGTTTTTTTTACAAAATTTCATCATTTTTCTAAAAATTAGTCTTCTTTTTTCCTTGAACTTTTTTTTTTATTGAAATTTCAACTTTTTTTCTTAAAATTCGCCTTTTTCCGAAAGTTCGACTTATTCTCAAAATTCGACTTTTTTCGAATGATCGAATTTATTTCCAAAATTCGACTCTTCTCCAAATTTCACTTTCCTTAAGAAATTTCCATTTTTTTTTCTTGAAACTTCCGAGCTCCTTCTCAAAATTCGTTTTTCTCAAAATTTCGTCATGTTTCTGAAGATTTGTCTTCTGAAAATCGATTTTTTTAAAATCTGAATGACTCATTTCTCAACATTTCTCTTTGTCCCAAAATGTCAGCTTTCATTTCAAAATTTAGTCTTTTATGTTTCTGAATTTTCGATTTTTTCCTTGAACTTTGTTTTGTTTTTATTTTTTTTTTTTTTTGATTCTCTGAGTTCGACTTTATTCTCAAAATTTGCCTTTTTAATATTTGACTTTTTCTAGGAAATTTCGACTTCGTCTAGATCTCGATTTTTGAAATTTCGTCATTTCTTTGAAAATTCGTATCACGAGCATTTGATTGCTTTCTGATCTTAATAATTCTAGCATTGTGTTTTAAGAAGTGATTTATAAATTCCAGAACGTTTGACAATATTTACGCCAGTATGCAAAGTAATTAATCTTGTGTAATTCTCGTTGAAAGTTCGTTTATATAATTTTCTTTTTATTTCCAAGTTTCTGTATAACTGATTTTTTATATTAATATATTACATAAAACGAAATTTCTCGACCACAAATTTTCCCAATGTGGCGGTATGGCTCATTTTCTTCAGCAGTTTCAGTAACCAATTTTCAAAAATAAAATATTAATGAGTAGGAACAGTTCAGACGCGAAAATATTGGTCGACACACTTCACAATTACTATGCAGTTAAAGTTCACAACAATCTAAATAAAAGCAATAATCTAAATACCACTTTAATACATTCACTCAACCCACAACTGACAATTACTGGTAATTTTTGCAGATTAGATACAATTGACACTCTTATTCTCTTCATTGTGCTGCCACCTTTTGTGAAGCTTCAAATATGTCTGCTTAACTGAGTCGTCTTCAGATGGCGCTCTAAACAAGAATATACGTTCGAACGTAAGCAAAGCTCCTGCGCTTGAAAAGCCAATAAGGAAAGGAAAGTTGGTGGGAGATCCTTGATCCATCGGCTTCAAGCTTCGTGAAAGCAGAGCAAACTATTTGAAACTTTGTCGTCGTTGTTACAAAACGACAATAAGTATAAGCACTCAACGGTATAAGTATAAATAGAATTTTCATACGTTCGAAACATGCTTATTAAAAATTGTAAGATATATCACGTTTTCATACCTTTTTATTGAATCGAAAGCAACATTCTTTAAATTCTTATTAACGCATCTTTCTCAAAAAGCTCAATGCTCGAGTTTTATTTTAACTTAGGAATTAATGCAATAAAATATTTCGAACTTCGATTTTAATCGTAAAATTTCGCTACTAAAGTCAAAATGTGAAATTCAAAATCGAAATACGGAAACTAAAGCTGAAAAACGTAAAAAGTTCCAATCAAAAATCTCCTCAAATGAATTTGAAAGAAATTTCGAAATTAAAGTTGAAATATTGGAAGTTAAAACGTCATGTTCAATATTCTCTGTATTTTTTTGCGAAGTGCATTTATGTTTTATTGGCTTTTTCTTCGCCAGTTACTTCTTTCATTTTAAATAGTTAATATTAAAATTTGGAATTTGAAATGAAGATAGCGTGTTAAATCCTAAATTAAAAATCAGAAATTTCAAATTTATGTGCTCAGTTTTCGAAGGAAAAAAATTGAAATCTCTAAAAGTCTGAAAAAAATGTTTACTCAGTTTCAAATTTTCGAACCATTTACCTTGCAATTTAGAGAAATACAAACATTGTTCTTTTTCATTTCGGGTTTTCTCTAACTTTTGATTTTAATCTCGAAATGTCAGTTTTTAACTCGATATGACTTTTTTCTCAAAATTTAGATCTTGACCATAAGATATTTACTCTAATTTTAAAATTTTATATTTCTACTAAACTGTACCTTAGGACTTTACGAAAAGAAAGAGCGAAATGACAACACATCTTTTAATGCATGTGATTAAACTGATAATGAAAAGGATGAATAAATCAGTCAAAAAATTAAAAAGAAATTGGGCACTTTTATTGAAATATTCTGTAAAACCAACATGGATAAAAATTTCCTAAAGATTTAGGTCCTTTTGCTTAACCGCTACCTTACAAGCTTCAAGAAAATGAGATGCAGTTAAATCATAATGCGTTTTTTATTTGGGAATAAGCAGACCGTTGCAGCATACTTATAAGAACAAAAGTCACAGGTTTTCGGCCTTTCCAAAAAGTTCTTCACTTAAATATGCAGTTCAGCTTTTCGGAATCAGATATGCCATAATTCTAAATTCAAAAAGAATAGCGGAGAATTATATCAGAGATGATTTGTTTATAAATTTGAAATTTAGTGTATGCACTGATAAGTTGTGATATTAAAAATGCAGTTTTCGTATTAGACAGGAAGTAAGCAAGGGCACATGTAATATATATTTATATCGCTTTTAAAATCTGTAACTCGGTTGTCTCATGTTTTTTAAGGCTTTGTGCTACCTCCCGTTTGCCAGCGTAATCGAGCTAACGATTTAGCGGTCCCTGGGGCAATTCCTCCTTCATAATTTAAATGCTATAATTTTGAAAATAAAATTTTACAGTACATATTTCCTGTCAGACGCTTCTTACATTTTATTGTTACAAAGTGGTTATTTCTTTATGCAAATAGAACGAGAACCCCTTGTTTGTTTCAAGACACTTAAATTTGGAGAAAAGGAAACTGCATTTCTTTGCTATATTGTAAATTGATATCTACCAATGTCTAAAAAGTATAATAATATTAATGAGATAATTTTCAAACATAAATTAATGAACTGTTTAAATTGCAATTTCTTTCAAAATTAAAGCTGTGTGAAACAGGGGCGACGGGTTTTCATTTGTTAATAGGGTGCGATGAAGAACAGTGGCAATATTATTATTATTATGATAAGGTTCATTTTCTTTAACATTTCAGCATCAAAATCGAAATTTTCAAAAAATAGACTTTTTCTCAAATATGGCGCTCCATATTTTGCCTTCAAAGCTAAAAAGTTGGGTCCAGTAGTCAAAAGTTTGTCCTGAAACTGAAAATTATTGCTTTTGTCTCTGATATTTATTAAAAAATCAAATTTTGATGCAAGATTTCCATAAATTGGAAATTTTTTTAATACACTCGAAATTTCATTCCTGTTGAGTGGCATTTACTTCGCCAGTAGCCTCTTCCACACGACTAAGATTTTCAGTTACTTTTTTCGTTAAGAATTAGTAATCTTGTATAGATTGCCCCAAACAACCATTGCCAATCCTTAACGAGAAAGGTAACTGAGAATTTAGAGGTGTGGAAAAAGCAACTGGCGAAGGAAATGCCACTCAATACCAATGGAATTAACCAAACTTCGCAAAGAAGATTCAGAGAATATATACGCTCGAGATCTTGAGGAAAAAACCAAATGTACGATGTAACCAAAGTTACAGAGACAACTAAAGTTGAAAGAGCAAATAGGAATTAGGAAATATTTCAATGTATGTTATTAAACGAAATGAATTAATTGATCATGATGAAGATAATTACATCAGTCAAGATATTATAAAGAAAGGTGTCTGTGAAAGTGCGGCTGCATAAAGTGCGGCTGCATAAAGCGCGACTGCATAAAGTGCGGCCGGTGCTCATTTAGGCATTTGGGGTTAAAAGTGCGGCTAATATCTAATTAGGGTTTAAATTCTAGACGTGTGGAAGAAGCAACGAGTGAAGAAAATGCTACTCCATAGAAATGGAATTAACCAAACTTCACAAAGAAGATACAGAGAATGTCTACACCCGAAATCTTGAGGAAAAAACCAAATGTACGATGTAACCAAAGTTACAGAGACAACTAAGGTTGAAACAGCAAATATGAAGTAGAAAATGTTTCAATGAATGTGATTAAACGAAATGAATCAATTGATCATAAAAAAGATAATTAAATCAGCCAAGACATTATAAAGAAAGGTGTCTGTGAAAGTACGGCTGCATAAAGTGCGGCCAGTGCTCATTTAGGGTTGAAACTGCGGCCAATACTAATTAGGGTTTAAATTCTAGACGTGTGGAAGAAGCAACTGATAAAGAAAATGCCACTCAATACAAATGGAATTAACCAAACTTCACAAAGAAGATACAGAGAATATCTACATACGAAATCTTGAGGAAAAAACCAAATGTACGATGTAACCAAAGTTACGGAGACAACTAAAGTTGAAACAGCAAACAGGAAGTAGGAAATGTTTCAATGAATGTGATTAAACGAAATGAATCAATTGATCATGAAAAAGATAATTAAATCAGCCAAGATATTATAAAGAAAAATGTCTGTGAAAGTGCGGCTGCATAAAGTGCGGCCAGTGCTCATTTAGGGTTGAAACTGCGGCCAATACTAATTAGGGTTTAAATTCTAGACGTGTGGAAGAAGTAACTGGAAAAAAAATGCCACTTAATAGAAATAAAATTAACCAAACTTCACAAAGAAGATACAGCGAATGTCTACATACGAAATCTTGAGGAAAAAACCAAATGTACGATGTAACCAAAGTTACAGAGACAACTAAAGTTGAAACAGCAAATAGGAAATCAATGAATGTGATTAAACGAAATTAATCAATTAATCATGAAAAAGATAATTAAATCAGCCAAGAAATTATAAAGAAAGGTGCCTGTGAAAGTGCGGCTGCATAAAGTGCAGCCAGTGCTCATTTAGGATGGAAAGTGCGGCCAATATCTAATTAGGGTTTAAATTCTAGACGTATGGAGGAAACAACTAATAAAGAAAATGCCACTCAATAGAAATGAAATTAACCAAACTTTACAAAAAAGATACAGAGAATATCTACACACGAGATCTTGAGAAAAAAACCAAATGTATGATGTAACCAAAGTTACAGAGATAACTAAAGTTAAAAGAGCAAATAAGAAGTAAGAAATATTTTAATGTATGTGATTAAACGAAATGACTCAATTGATCACGATGAAGATAATTACATCAGTCAAGATATTATAAAGAAAAATGTCTGTGAAAGTGCGGCCGCATAAAGTGCGGCTGCATAAAGTGCGACTGCATAAAGTGCAGCCAGTGCTCATTTAGGGTTGAAAGTGCGGCAAATATCTAATTAGGGTTTAAATTCTAGACGTGTGGAAGAAGCAACTGGTAAAAAAAATGCCACTTAATAGAAATGAAATTAACCAAACTTTACAAAGAAGATACAGAGAATGTCTACACACGAAATCTTGAGGAAAAAACAGAGACAACTAAAGTTGAAACAGCAAATAGGAAGTAGGAAATGTTTTAATGAATGTGATTAAATAAAATGAATCAATTGATCATGAAATAGATAATTAAATCAGCCAAGAAATTATAAAGAAAGGTGCCTGCATAAAGTGCGCCAGTGCTCATTTAGGGTAGAAAGTGCGGCCAATATCTAATTAGGGTTTAAATTCTAGACGTGTGGAGGAAGCAACTGGTAAAGAAAATGCCACTCAATAGAAATTGAATTAACCAAACTTCACAAAAAAGATACAGAAAATATTTACACACGAAATCTTGAAGAAAAAATCAAATGTACGATGTAACCAAAGTTCCAGAGACAACTAAAGTTGAAACAGCAAATAGGAAGTAAGAAATGTTTCATGTAAACGAAATTAATCAATTAATCATGAAAAAGATAATTAAATCAGCCAAGAAATTATAAAGAAAGGTGCCTGTGAAAGTGCGGCTGCATAAAGTGCAGCCAGTGCTCATTTAGGATGGAAAGTGCGGCCAATATCTAATTAGGGTTTAAATTCTAGACGTATGGAGGAAACAACTAATAAAGAAAATGCCACTCAATAGAAATGAAATTAACCAAACTTTACAAAAAGATACAGAGAATATCTACACACGAGATCTTGAGAAAAAAACCAAATGTATGATGTAACCAAAGTTACAGAGATAACTAAAGTTAAAAGAGCAAATAAGAAGTAAGAAATATTTTAATGTATGTGATTAAACGAAATGACTCAATTGATCACGATGAAGATAATTACATCAGTCAAGATATTATAAAGAAAAATGTCTGTGAAAGTGCGGCCGCATAAAGTGCGGCTGCATAAAGTGCGACTGCATAAAGTGCAGCCAGTGCTCATTTAGGGTTGAAAGTGCGGCAAATATCTAATTAGGGTTTAAATTCTAGACGTGTGGAAGAAGCAACTGGTAAAAAAAATGCCACTTAATAGAAATGAAATTAACCAAACTTTACAAAGAAGATACAGAGAATGTCTACACACGAAATCTTGAGGAAAAAACAGAGACAACTAAAGTTGAAACAGCAAATAGGAAGTAGGAAATGTTTTAATGAATGTGATTAAATAAAATGAATCAATTGATCATGAAATAGATAATTAAATCAGCCAAGAAATTATAAAGAAAGGTGCCTGCATAAAGTGCGCCAGTGCTCATTTAGGGTAGAAAGTGCGGCCAATATCTAATTAGGGTTTAAATTCTAGACGTGTGGAGGAAGCAACTGGTAAAGAAAATGCCACTCAATAGAAATTGAATTAACCAAACTTCACAAAAAAGATACAGAAAATATTTACACACGAAATCTTGAAGAAAAAATCAAATGTACGATGTAACCAAAGTTCCAGAGACAACTAAAGTTGAAACAGCAAATAGGAAGTAAGAAATGTTTCAATGTATGCGATTAAACGAAATGAATCAAAGATAATTAAATCAGCCAAGGAATTACATAGAATGTGAGTCTTTTAAACTGCGGTTGCATAAAGTGCGGCCAATGCCCATTTAGGGTTGAAAGTGCGGCCAATATCTTATTAGGGTTTCAATTCTAGACGTGTGGAAGAAGCAACTGGCGAAGAAAATGCCACTCAGTAGAAATGGAATTAACCAAACTTCCCAAAGAATATACAGAAAATATCTACACTCGAGATCTTGAAGAATAAACCAAACGTACGATATAATCAAAGTTACAGAGATAACTAAAGTTGAAAGAACAAATAAAAAGTAAGAAATATTTCATTGTATTTGATTAAAACGAAATGAATCAATCGATAATGAAAAATATCATTAAATCAGCCAAGAAATTATATAGAAAGGTGTCTGTGAAGGTGCAGCTGCATAAAGTGCGGCCAGTGCTCATTTAGCATTGAAAGTGCGGCCAATATCTAATTAGGGTTTAAATTCTAGACGCGTGAAAGAAGCAACTGGCAAAGTAAATGCCACTCAGTAGGAATGGAATTAACCAAACTTTGCAAAGAAAATACAGATAATGCATTGGAGATCTTGAGGAAAAAACCAAATGTTTGATGTAACCAAAGTTACAGAGACAACTGAAGTTGAAACAGCAAATAGGAAATATTTCAATGTATGTAATTAAACGAAATGAATTTATTGATTATGAAAAAGATAATTAAATCAGCCAAGGAAGTATAGAGAATGTGAGTCTGTGAAAGTGTGGCTGCATAAAGTGCGGCCTATGCTCATTTAAGGTTGAAAGTGCGGCCAATACCTTTACTGTTTGCTTAAAATTTGTCTTTTCCTCGAACGTTTCATGTTTATCTCAGAACTCAGTGGTTAATATTTCTGGAAAGAAGACTTTTTCTTCAAAATTTGTATTTTTCTTCGAAATTTTGATCGTTTTCTCGAAATTTAGGTTTTCTTTTTAAAATATGTTTTTGGGAATTTACTTTTTTCCTTGACATTCGCCTTTTTTTTCGAAATTTCGACATTTTGCTTAAAAATCATCTTTGGGGAATTTCGACTTTTATGTCAGCATCATATCCATTAGGGTCCTAGAAATCACAACTTTTTCTTCGAAATTAATCTTTTTTTCAAAATTTCGATTTTTTTGTTGTTCAAAATTCATCTTCTTCATAGACAACTATTCTCAAATTTGAGTTTTTTTTTGTTTCTGTGGAAAATTTCTCCTGTTTCCTCGAACTTTCATCTTTTTGCTCCAAATACGTCTTTTTTTTCTCAAATTTACATTTTATTCCAAAATTCGAGTTCTTTTAAATTGACTTTCTTTGGAAAATTTCAATTTTTTTTCTTAATATTCGATCCTCGAAATTTCGACCGTTTTTCTCGAAATTTCCTCTTTTTTTGAAATTCTGTTCCAAGGTTTTTTTCTAAAAATTTAGATCTTTCAGAATTTAAATTTCTAGAAATTTTAACTGAATTTGAGTTTTTAGAATTTTCAATTTTTTCCTCTAAATTCTTTTTTTTTTCTCGAAATTTATCTTTTTCTCGAAAATTTGTTCTTTCCTCTTAAAATAAATGTTTTCCCTAAAATTCGGATTTATTTTCAAAATTCGAATTTTTGGTCTTTTCATTCAATAATAATTTTAAAACATAAACAATTCAGAAGGATTCGATATCTCTCTGAAGATGATATCGAAACGCGTTAGAGCAACCTCTGTTGTGTTTTTTAATTTTAATTTTTTAATTTTTAAAAAATTTGAAATTGTTAAAATATCTCGAAACTAAAGAAATATTTTTAAACAATCGAAATTCCTAAAAGACTGAAATTCAAAAAAAAAATTAAAACGTTCACAAAAAAATAGATTCGTAGAAGATCTAAATTTTCAAATAAAGATAGAAATAAAAAAGAATCAGTGTTTAAAAATATTGAATTTTGAATGTGGCAATGCTGAAACTCACAGTTTTAAAAAAAGTCGACACTTTAAAGTCTCTGTTTTGAAAACAAGTCGACATTTTCAAAAAAATTTAAAATACTCAAAAATATTTAGAAATTTCAACTTTTTCCTCGAAATTCTTTTTTTTTTTCTCGAAATTTATCTTTTTCTCGAAATTTTGTTCTTTCCTCTTAAAATAAATGTTTCCCTAAAATTCGGATTTATTTTCAAAATTCGAATTTTTGGTCTTTTCATTCAAAAATAGTCTTTTTTCGAAATACCGTCATTTTTTCAATAATTTAAAAAAATAAACAATTTAGAAGGATTCGGTATCCCTCTGAAGATGATATCGAAACGCGTTAGAGTAACCTCTGTTGTGTTTTTTAATCTTTCTTGGTTTCAGGGGACAAGATTTGTATTTCAAGGATTCGAAATATTATAAATGTTATATTTTGACAAAAATACAAAATTTTTAAAAAATTTGAAATCGTTAAAAAATCTTGAAATTAAAGAAATATTTTTAAAGAATCGAAACTCCTAAAAGACTAAAATTCAAAAAAAAATTAAAACGTTCACAAAAAAATAGATTTCGTAGAAGATCTAAATTTTCAAATAAAGATAGAAATAAAAAAGAATCAGTGTTTAAAAATATTGAATTTTGAAGGTGGCAATGCTGAAACTCACAGTTTTAAAAAAGTCGACACTTTAAAGTCTCTATTTTGAAAACAAGTCGACATTTTCAAAAAAATTTAAAATACTCAAATATATTTAGAAATTTCAACTTTTTCCTCGAAATTCTTTTTTTTTCTCGAAATTTATCTTTTTCTCGAAATTTTGTTCTTTCCTCTTAAAATAAATGTTTCCCTAAAATTCGGATTTATTTTCAAAATTCGAATTTTTGGTCTTTTCATTCAAAAATAGTCTTTTTTCGAAATACCGTCATTTTTTCAATAATTTAAAAAAATAAACAATTCAGAAGGATTCGGTATCCCTCTGAAGATGATATCGAATCGCGTTAGAGTAACCTCTGTTGTGTTTTTTAATCTTTCTTGGCTTCAGGGAACAAGATTTGTATTCCAAGGATTCGAAATATTATAAATGTTATATTTTGACTAAAATACAAAATTTTTAAAAAATTTGAAATCGTTAAAAAATTACGAAATTAAAGAAATATTTTTAAAGAATCGAAATTCCTAAAAGACTAAAATTCAAAAAAAAATTAAAACATTCACAAAAAAATAGAAGATTTCGTAGATCTAAATTTTCAACTAAAGATAGAAATAAAAAAGAATCAGTGTTTGAAAATATTAAATTTTGAAGGTGGCAATGTTGAAACTCACAGTTTTAAAAAAGTCGACATTTTGAAGTCTCTATTTTGTAAACAAGTCGAGATTTCCAAAAAACTTTAAATTACTCAAAAATAGTCGAAGTTAAAAAAGATGACATTTTCAAAGTCGAAATTTTGTAGAGAAAGAAATCAAAACCTTGGAACAAGGCCAAAATTTTCAAAAAATAAATCCATTTTGAAATTTGTTAAAAAACTTTTGAATTTCAACTTATTTTTTTATTTTGGTGGAACGGACTAGTCCTTGGTTATCTTCAAAAATTGAAATACAGAACTTGTCCCCTGAAACCAAGAAAGATTTAAAAACACAACAAAGGTTGCTCTAACGCGTTTCGACAGCCAAGCTGTCACCTTTAGAGAGAAACTAACTAACTAACTAACTAACTAACTAATCCTAAAATTTACCCTTATATACTAAGAATATTCACTTCGTGCATGATCGACGGCTTCCGAACGCGCATGCGCATCTGATCACACGCGTCGTAGTGTCACAATTCCTTATCTATCAACCTTAACTATTTTTAACAGAGATGAGCGGCCTAACGCCCCAGCGCAAACATCCATAAGGTTGTCTCCAGCC
The DNA here is from genome assembly GCA_028583605.1 of Dastarcus helophoroides. Taxonomy (NCBI): domain Eukaryota; kingdom Metazoa; phylum Arthropoda; class Insecta; order Coleoptera; family Bothrideridae; genus Dastarcus; species Dastarcus helophoroides. The sequence goes on from CM053333.1 coordinate 5,954,744, forward strand.
TTATGGATGGCTAAACTTTCAGAAGCATTTAACATAGAATTCTTATTTACTCCTCTTAAGAGTTTAATACTATCATCTATCCTATGATCTAATTCAAAAGCATGTCGAAACACACTTGACTTCTCAGTTCTTCCGTACCTCAAATAAGCCAAATGCTCCTTCAGTCGGATTTTAAGAGATCGTCCAATCTGCCCAACGAACTTTTAAGGACAATCTTTACATGAAATTTGGTTAGAGCAACCTCTGTTGTGTTTTTTAATCTTTCTTGGTTTCACGGTACAAGATGTGTATTTCAATTTTTAAATTTTTTGAAAAATTTCGAAATTTTAAGATCAACAAACTCCGAACAAAAGAAATTTTAGAATTTATTAAACATAAATTAATTTTAAGAGAAGAAGCCAAATTTTGAGAAAAACTTTTAAATTGGAATAGGAACATGCTAGAAATTAGTCAACATTGGAAACTTTGATCAAACCGAGGGCAAATTTGTGCAAATTAGAAGCTAATATTAAAAACAACTTTGTTCACACTAGAAATTAACTCATTTATAGCATATTTGTTTAAATTAATTCAAAAACATGTCGAACCACACTAGACTTCTCAGTTCTTCCGTACCTCAAATAAGCCAAATGCTCCTTCAGTCGAATTTTAAGAGATCGTCCAATCTGCCCAACGTACTTTTGAGGACAATCTTTACATGAAATTTGGTTAGAGCGACCTCTGTTGTGTTTTTTAATTTTTCTTGGTTTCACGACACAAGATTTGTATTTCAATTTTTAAATTTTTGAAAAAATGTCGAAATTTTAAGATTAAAAAACTCAGAACAAAACGAAATTTAGAATTTATTAAACATAAATTAATTTTAAGAGAAGAAGGCAAATTTTGAGAAAAACTTTTAAATTGGAATAGGAACATGCTAGAAATTGGTCAACATTGGAAACTTTGATCAAACCGAGGGCAAATTTGTGCAAATTAGAAGCTAATATTAAAAACAACTTTGTTCACACTAGAAATTAACTCATTTGTAGCATATTTGTTTAAATTAATTCAAAAACATGTCGAACCACACTTGACTTCTCAGTTCTTCCGTACCTCAAATAAGCCAAATGCTCCTTCAGTCGGATTTTAAGAGATCGTTCAATCTGCCCGACGTACTTTTGAGGACAATCTTTACATGAAATTTGGTTAGAGCAACCTCTGTTGTGTTTTTAAATCTTTCTTGGTTTCACGACACAAGACTTGTGTTTCAATTTTTAAATTTTTGGAAAAATGTCGAAATTTTAAGATCAACAAACTCAGAACAAAACAAAATTTAGAATTAATTAAACATAAATTAATTTTAAGAGAAGAAGGCAAATTTTGAGAAAAACTTTTAAATTGGAATAGGAACATGCTAGAAATTGGTCAACATTGGAAACTTGGATCAAACCGAGGGCAAATTTGTGCAAATTAGAAGCTAATATTAAATACAAATTTGTTCACACTAGAAATTAACTCATTTATAGCATATTTGTTTAAATTAATTCAAAAACATGTCGAACCACACGTGGCTTATCAGTTCTTCCGTACCTCAAATAAGCCAAATGCTCCTTCAGTCGAATTTTAAGAGATCGTCCAATCTGCCCGACGTACTTTTGAGGACAACCTTTACATGAAATTTGGTTAGAGCAACCTCTGTTGTGTTTTTAAATCTTTCTTGGTTTCACGACACAAGATTTGTGTTTCAATTTTAAAATTTTTGGAAAAATGTCGAAATTTTAAGATCAACAAACTCCGAACAAAACAAAATTTAGAATTTATTAAACATAAATTAATTTTAAGAGAAGAAGGCAAATTTTGAGAAAAACTTTTAAATTGGAATAGGAACATGCTAGAAATTGGTCAACATTGGAAACTTTGATCAAACCGAGGGGAAATTTGTGCAAATTAAAAGCTAATATTAAAAACAAATTTGTTCACACTAGAAATTAACTCATTTATAGCATTTTTGTTTAAATTAATTCAAAAACATGTCGAACCACACTTGACTTCTCAGTTTTTCCGTACCTCAAATAAGCCAAATGATCCTTCAGTCGGATTTTAAGAGATCGTCCAATCTGCCCAACGTACTTTTAAGGACAATCTTTACATGAAATTTGGTTAGAGCAACCTCTGTTGTGTTTTTAAATCTTTCTTGGTTTCACGACACAAGATTTGTGTTTCAATTTTAAAATTTTTGGAAAAATGTCGAAATTTTAAGATCAACAAACTCCGAACAAAACAAAATTTAGAATTTATTAAACATAAATTAATTTTAAGTGAAGAAGGCAAATTTTGAGAAAAACTTTTAAATTGGAATAGGAACATGCTAGAAATTTTTCAACATTGGAAACTTTGATCAAACCGAGGGCAAATTTGTGCAAATTAGAAGCTAATATTAAAAACAAATTTGTTCACACTAGAAATTAACTCATTTATAGCATATTTATTTAAATTAATTCAAAAACATGTCGAACCACACTTGACTTCTCAGTTCTTCCGTACCTCAAATAAGCCAAATGCTCCTTCAGTCGAATTTTAAGAGATCGTCCAATCTGCCCAACGTACTTTTGAGGACAATCTTTACATGAAATTTGGTTAGAGCAACCTCTGTTGTGTTTTTAAATCTTTCTTGGTTTCACGACACAAGATTTGTATTTCAATTTTTAAATTTTTGAAAAAATGTCGAAATTTTAAGATCAACAAACTCAGAACAAAACAAAATTTAGAATTTATTAAACATAAATTAATTTTAAGAGAAGAAGGCAAATTTTGAGAAAAACTTTTAAATTGGAATAGGAACATGCTAGAAATTGTTCAACATTGGAAACTTTGATCAAACCGAGGGCAAATTTGTGCAAATTAGAAGCTAATATTAAAAACAAATTTGTTCACACTAGAAATTTACCCATTTATAGCATATTTGTTTAAATTAGAGTTAATCTTATTCAAATTAATACTATTCAAATTTAAGACATTGTAAACTTGAAATTTAAAGCAAATTTGTTCAAACTGAAAGCAATTAGAAGCAAATTTGTTTAAAAGGAAAGGATCAATCTTCAAATCAGAAGCATTGTTAAAATTAATAGCATTATTATTTAAAGTTCCATATTTTGACACATTTCATGCATATTTTAAGCAATTTGTTTGCATATTTAAGCATTTTGCTTGCAATTTTCAAGCTGTTTATGTAGCATATAATCCGGTCTCTGCTCATCATGATTTGACTGTTTCTTTATATTAAAAAAAAGCATGGTCTCCAAGAAATCTTATTAAAATCATTTGTAATATTACAAACAATATTTACTTCACTGCATCGATGACTGATGGCCCAAAGTGCATTTCCAAAATATTTAACCTTTTATTTCTGAACACATCGATTTTTTTTTATATTTCTTTGGTCATAATTTTTAAGATATTACAACCAAGTATGTGTTGTTCTATAAAACTATTTTCTCATCTGTTCGTTGTTCAGCCTGTAGTTATGTGGGCCAATTTGATAAAATATATGTTTTACTGTGATTGCAATGATGAGACCGTACGTATACTAAAGGTATAATTTAATAAATGACACATGAATGTCTGTGTGGGTGAAGGTCTGATCAGTCAGGGTAGTATCTAATGAACTTTATGATTACTGTGTATTTACTTACATACGTTGACTTAGGGGTAGGAACATGAGCAATCATCTAGAGTAAGGGGAATCGACTCTATCACCGCACATTTTCTTTCTTTCCAAATGTGTTTTCCTTCAAACTCTATACAAGGCCAAGTCGCCTAAATGAAACTCACTTCAAATAATCCTTATATATTTCTCATAGTAACATTTTCAATGCTTTCCTAAACCAATAGTAATAAATATCCCTGCCAAAGAATGAATATATATTACATCTTTCCCAACCCCTATTTATATTTTCTTTAAAGGACAATTAGTATAGTTGCACTCAAAAGTACTGTAAATGAGAATTAGTGTTGACGCTCTTTTTAATGAGATACACCTTCTTTGGTGTTTAAAGGGTTGAATTCCAGTTTTAATTTCACACACAATAACACTCGGAAACGTAAGAAATACAAAAGGGGTATCCTTTATTTGCCTCTGATGCACAATTCTTTCTTGTAATTTCAAATTACCGCGGTTTTAAAATATCATACTGACTGAAATATACATGTAGATTGGTCACTAGAGGAAACTTCCTTCGAAAATACTCTACCGAAAATATGCTGCCTTATTTAAAAGGGATGTCTACCCTCCGTGATTTCAGTCGTTATGACACTTACTTTTACAGCTCTTAAGAGGGATATAGTATACTTTAATTACCTAAGGTATTTGTAATAGAAGATAAATCAAATGTTTTAAAATGTTCAATTTTTTTTACATTCATGAATATTTTGAGCACAGTGGAATAAACTACAGAACATTTTAGAAGTCAAGATAGGGGAAGTTTAAAACCACCCTCGTGATGATTTGGCATTCGTGAAATGTTTCCAGGTAAATAGGCTTGTCTTGGGAACGATATAAGAGGTTTATGACGAACATTGTCAATGCAATCGCTCAGAGGACTCTAGCTTATTTCGACAATTTTAGATCAGACTGGATTTGTGACGATTTACTTTTATTACTTCATTTACATTCTACATCCCCACATTCACGTAAAGTGTTTCTAGACTTTTGCTACATAAGATGTTGTATCATACAGAATAACATCTAAGGGGATGATAAAAATACTTCGATTGTAAAATTATCAAGAACTTTATGTACAGAATAATGCCATATTCATTTTATCGTTGAAATTTTGGATTACTTTTTTTTTAAAGCACTTTAATTGCTTCCTAAACAAGCAGGTTTTATTGTCATTAATTTAACTCACAATAAGGCATATTTTTTTCTTAAGTTTACTGTGTTTAATAGATCCACTTAAATGTTATATTATTATTGCCTTGGCGGCTCTTCTTTTATTAAAGAAACTTGAATTGAAGCTTTTGCTAAGTTGATCCATTGAAGTAACCACTAGAGAGCAATAAATTGAGAGAGCTATATCAGGTGGATACGATGTTCCCTTTAACTTTTTACATACAAGAATCATGGACACGCATTAACATAGAAGACAAAGCATCGTCGTGCCTAAATGTTGTATTCTGTAATGAAAATTCACAGATCTAAGCATATGTCCTTGAACCTTGTATTTAGACACCGACCGAAACTAGAATTTTGATAAAAACTGAAATCGAATTTCTGCTTTTGTTTAATTTTGGCCGAAATTTAAACCTAAACATATACAATATTTAAACATTATAACCTCAAATCTACACTGAAAAATACTTAAAACTATGTTAAGATTGAGTCACATACAGCGATTGACAAAGACCCAACGCAGTCGCTGCTTGGGGTGATCTATAAGCAATTACCAATTTTTAACAGAAGGTTACTAACAATCTAGAATGGTGGAAGGAATAACTGGCGAAGAAAAAGGTAATAAAACATGAATGAAGATAACCAATACTTCGCAAACAAGATACAGAGAATATCTAAGATTTGTCTTGTATTCTCTAAATTTTGATTTTCAATCCGAGGTTTCGATTTTTCTGGACATTTAGAGTTAAATATTGTTAAAATATAGAGAAATAAGCTAAAATGTTGGGGTCAGGTTGAGATTTTTAGTTTCAAGTCGAAATACTTTATTTCTAACGTCGACATTTTTAATACCTTTCTCAAGAATCCAACTAAACATTAAAAAATTAGATACATTTACAACTTTTTCAGGAATTTTAAATTTTCGGAACTTTTTCTACAAACGTTAAGCTTTAAACAAATTCCTAGGTTTAAAAATCGAAAATCCGAAAAACTTTAAAAATGAAGAATATACTCGAAATTGTAAGAATTTTTTTTTGTATAAATTACGAGTTTTGTTTTTCAAATTTTGATTTTTTCTAAGACGATTTTGTCAAAATTCCAAGTTTGTTTAAACCTTGTTTAGTCGAGTTTTAATTTGGAATTTTAAAAAAGAAGAAAGAAAATTTTAGGGCAGAACATTTTGGATCGAGCGAAGATTTTAAAAGAACAGTTTTTCTCTCACAATTTTGACTTAAGTCTCCGAAAATCTCGAATTCTAAAAGTTGCGAAACAAAATTTAACCAAAAATTCATCAACATTCTAAGCTTCGTGTTAATATGAAATTTATTTTTATTTTAATATTGCTTTGAAATGTCTACTTTTTTTCTAGAAATTTTATGTTGTTAGAACTTGAATTTTATTTCTTTAAATTTTGAGTTTCTCTCGAAACTTCTTCTCGAAATACGAAATTGAATTTTGATTTATTTCTAAGACGATTTTGCCAAAATTCCAAGTTTAAGTTTGAACTTTGTTTAGTCGAGTTTTAATTTGGGTTTTTAAGAAAAGAAGAAAGAAAATTTTAAGACGGAACATTTTGGCTCGAGCGAAAATTTTAAAAGAACAGTTTTTCTCTCACAATTTTGACTTAAGTCTTCGAAAATCTCGAATTCTAAAAGTTGCGAAACATAAAATTTAATCAAAAATTCATCAACATTCTAAGCTTCGTGTTAGTCTGAAATTTATTTTTATTTTAAGTTTACTTTTAAATTTCTACTTTTTTCTAGAAATTTTATGTTAAAACTTGAATTTTATTTCTTTAAATTTTGATTTTCTCTCGAAACTTCTTCACGAAATACGAAATTGAATTTTGATTTATTTCTAAGATGATTTTGCCAAAATTCCAAGTTTAAGTTTAAATTTTGTTTAGTCGAGTTTTAATTTGGGTTTTTAAGAAAAGAATAAAGAAAATTTTAAGACAGAACATTTTGGCTCAAGCGAAAATTTTAAAAGAACAGTTTTTCTCTCACAATTTTGACTTAAGTCTCCGAAAATCTCGAATTCTAAAAGTTGCGTAACATAAAATTTAATCAAAAATTCATCAACATTCTAAACTTCGTGTTAATCTGAAATTTATTTTTATTTTAAGTTTACTTTGAAATGTCTACTTTTTTTCTAGAAATTTTATGTTGTTAAAACTTGAATTTTATTTCTTTAAATTTTGATTTTCTCTCGAAACTTTTTCTCGAAATACGAAATTGAGTTTTGATTTTTTTCTAAGACGATTTTGCCGAAATTCCAAGTTTAAGTTTAAACTTTGTTTAGTCGAGTTTTAATTTGGGTTTTTAAGAAAAGAAGAAAGAAAATTTTAAGACAGAACATTTTGGATCGAGCGAAAATTTTAAAAGAACAGGTTTTCTCCCACAATTTCGACTTAAGTCTCCGAAAATCTCGAATTCTAAAAGTTGCGAAACATAAAATTTAATCAAAAATTCATCAACATTCTAAGCTTCGTGTTAATCTGAAATTTATTTTTATTTTAAGTTTACTTTGAAATGTCTACTTTTTTTCTAGAAATTTTATGTTGTTAAAACTTGAATTTTATTTCTTTAAATTTTGATTTTCTCTCGAAACTTTTTCTCGAAATACGAAATTGAGTTTTGATTTTTTTCTAAGACGATTTTGCCGAAATTCCAAGTTTAAGTTTAAACTTTGTTTAGTCGAGTTTTAATTTGGGTTTTTAAGAAAAGAAGAAAGAAAATTTTAAGACAGAACATTTTGGATCGAGCGAAAATTTTAAAAGAACAGTTTTTCTCTCACAATTTTGACTTAAGTCTCCGAAAATCTCTCTAAAAGTTGCGAAACATAAAATTTAATCAAAAATTCGTCAAAATTCTAAGCTTCGTGTTAATCTGAAATTTATTTTTATTTTAAGTTTACTTTGAAATGTCTACTTTTTTTCTAGAAATTTTGTGTTATTAAAACTTGAATTTTATTTCTTTAAATTTTGAGTTTCTCCCGAAGCTTTTTCTCGAAATACGAAATTGAATTTTGATTTTTTCCAAGACGATTTTGTCAAAATTCCAAGTTTAAGTTTAACTTTGTTTTCTTGAGTTTTAATTTGAAATTTTAAAAAAGAAGAAAGTAAATTTTAAGACAGAACATTTTGGATCGAGTGAAAATTTTAAAAGAACAGTTTTTCTCTCGCAATTTTGACTTAAGTCTCCGAAAATCTCGAATTCTAAAAATTGCGAAACATAAAATTTAATCAAAAATTCGTCAAAACTCTAAGCTTCGTGTTAACCTGAAATTTATTTTTATTTTAAGTTTACTTTTAAATTTCTACTTTTTTCTAGAAATTTTATGTTAAAACTTGAATTTTATTTCTTTAAATTTTGAGTTTTTCCCGAAACTTTTTCTCGAAATACGAAATTGAATTTTGATTTATTTCTAAGACGATTTTGCCAAAATTCCAAGTTTAAGTTTAAACTTTGTTTAGTCGAGTTTTAATTTGGGTTTTTAAGAAAAGAAGAAAGAAAATTTTAAGACAGAACATTTTGGATCGAGCGAAAATTTTAAAAGAACAGTTTTTCTCTCACAATTTTGACTTAAGTCTCCGAAAATCTCGAATTCTAAAAGTTGCGAAACATAAAATTTAATCAAAAATTCATCAACATTCTAAGCTTCGTGTTAATCTGAAATTTATTTTTATTTTAAGTTTACTTTGAAATGTCTACCTTTTTTTCTAGAAATTTTATGTTATTAAAACTTGAATTTTATTTTTTTAAATTTTGATTTTCTCTCGAAACTTTTTCTCGAAATACGAAATTGAGTTTTGATTTTTTTCTAAGACGATTTTGCCGAAATTCCAAGTTTAAGTTTAAACTTAGTTTAGTCGAGTTTTAATTTGGAATTTTAAAAAAGAAGAAAGAAAATTTTAAGACAGAACATTTTGGATCGAGCGAAAATTTTAAAAGAACAGTTTTTCTCTCACAATTTTGGCTTAAGTCTCCGAAAATCTCTCTAAAAGTTGCGAAACATAAAATTTAATCAAAAATTCGTCAAAATTCTAAGCTTCGTGTTAATATGAAATTTATTTTTATTTTAAGTTTACTTTGAAATGTCTACTTTTTTTCTAGAAATTTTATGTTGTTAAAACTTGAATTTTATTTCTTTAAATTTTGATTTTCTCTCGAAACTTCTTCGCGAAATACGAAATTGAATTTTGATTTATTTCTAAGACGATTTTGCCAAAATTCCAAGTGTAAGTTTAAACTTTGTTTAGTCGAGTTTTAATTTGGGTTTTTAAGAAAAGAAGAAAGAAAATTTTAAGACAGAACATTTTGGATCGAGCGAAAATTTTAAAAGAACAGGTTTTCTCTCACAATTTCGACTTAAGTCTCCGAAAATCTCGAATTCTAAAAGTTGCGAAACATAAAATTTAATCAAAAATTCATCAACATTCTAAGCTTCGTGTTAATTTGAAATTTATTTTTATTTTGAGTTCTCTTTTAAATTTCTACTTTTTTCTAGAAATTTTATGTTAAAACTTGAATTTTATTTCTTTAAATTTTGATTTTCTCTCGAAACTTCTTCTCGAAATACGAAATTGAATTTTGATTTATTTCTAAGACGATTTTGCCAAAATTCCAAGTTTAAATTTAAACTTTGTTTAGTCGAGTTTTAATTTGGGGTTTTAAGAAAAGAAGAAAGAAAATTTTAAGACAGGACATTTTGGATCGAGCGAAAATTTTAAAAGAACAGTTTTTCTCTCACAATTTTGACTTAAGTCTCCGAAAATCTCGAATTCTAAAAGTTGCGAAACATAAAATTTAATCAAAAATTCATCAACATTCTAAGCTTCGTGTTAATCTGAAATTTATTTTTATTTTAAGTTTACTTTGAAATGTCTACTTTTTTTCTAAAAATTTTATGTTGTTAAAACTTGAATTTTATTTCTTTAAATTTTGATTTTCTCTCGAAACTTCTTCCCGAAATACGAAATTGAATTTTGATTTATTTCTAAGACGATTTTGCCGAAATTCCAAGTTTAAGTTTAAACTTTGTTTAGTCGAGTTTTAATTTGGGTTTTTAAGAAAAGAAGAAAGAAAATTTTAAGACAGAACATTTTGGATCGAGCGAAAATTTTAAAAGAACAGTTTTTCTCTCACAATTTTGACTTAAGTCTCCGAAAATCTCTCTAAAAGTTGCGAAACATAAAATTTAATCAAAAATTCGTCAAAATTCTAAGCTTCGTGTTAATCTGAAATTTATTTTTATTTTAAGTTTACCTTGAAATGTCTACTTTTTTTTCAGAAATTTTATGTTGTTAAAACTTGAATTTTATTTCTTTAAATTTTGAGTTTCTCCCGAAACTTTTCTCGAAATACGAAATTGAAGCTTAACATTTTTGAATTCGATTTTTTTTATGAATTTAAAATTAAGTCCAAATTTCGAGAGCACCGCATATGTAAAATTTCAAAGTTCGTTAATTAAAAACATTTTTGTTTTTCAAAACTTCAAGTTTTACCTCGAATTGTGAGAGTTTATTTACGAATATTCAGTTTTCAATTCGAAGTTTTTTTAGAAGTTCTAAGCTTTCGGTGTAATATCAGCTTCAACTGTCACAGAATTAAATTCAAATTGTTAATATCGAAATCTCGAGTCAAAAGCGAAAAATTTAAGATTCATCTCAGAATTTTACGATCGTCACTTAAATTACGAGACGAGAAATTCTCGAAATATTGAGTTTGTTCTAAAAATTGTAACCTTAAACCTGTAACTTTTAATTTCTTTCTTTCGAATTAAAAATCGAGATGTAGACTTATTTCCAAGAATTTTAATTTGGGGTTTTAAAATTTCATATACCTTAATTATAAACGACTTTTTTCCGAGAAATTTCGAATTTAAATTAAAAATTTCGGATTTAAATTGGAAATTTCGGATTTAAATTGGAAATTTCGGATTTAAATTGGAAATTTCGGATTTAAATTGGAAATTTCGCAATTAAATTGGAAATATCTACCTTTTTGCTAAATTTCTTTAAATTTGGTTTTTTGACATAACTTTTTTTTATTTCGACTGTTTTTTCAAAATAACGTGTTTAAATTTAAGCTCGAAAGTTTGACAACAATTTTATTTATGTTTATTAATTTTATTTAACATGTTTGCGACCCATTTTGGAAACATTTAAATAAGAGTCTACCATGAAGAACAATTCTATTATAAATGTTGTGGTCTTTCCCCTGATTTTCGACTTTCTGAAAGCTTGCAGTTTAATTTCAGAAATAATATATTTCTTTCTAAAATTTTATATATAAAATCGAAACTTCGAATTTAATTTTGAATTGATTTTATAAATCGAGCTTTTTCCAATATTTTTCATTGTGGAATTTTTAAATTTTGTTGCATTTTTATCGTCAATAAAGTAGTTATGAATATTAAAGAATTCCACGAAGTAAGGGTTGAAAATGTCAATTTTTCATTCTGTTTCAGTGATCAATGTTATTGGAAATAAAATACCGGATGCGCCGGTCGTTCATCTCGCAAATCTCGTATTAGCTTAGGAGATAATTTCTATACTTAACATCTTCAGTGTATCAGAGCATTAACAAAATAAATATTATATTTTAAAGCAATTATTACTATATAAAGCATGTAAAATAGCTTGGACGTAAGCAATATTTTCATTTTGTAAAATCAAAAATAATAATAGGTTTGCCCATTGTAAGATTTTTATTTATCGTTAACTACACCAAAATGTTTCTTCAAAACTAAAAAAAATAGTTTTATTCTACAGAACAAAATTAATATGTGTCTACATTTAAGTAATACAAATTGAAATTTTTTGCCCCCCCCCAACTGCTTAATATCTCTTTTGTTAAAAAAAATCGCTACATGGTGTAGCTATAAAACAACAGGGAATGGCTAGATGGAAAGGTATGAGCAAGAAAATGAATTTAATCGTAATGACGGTTTATTATAAAGGGGCGAGACTACCCGAGTCATAAAGTAAGTATGTAGCAGTTTTGGTCGACACCTTTTATTAAATGATTTGCATTTTAGTACGATACATGGAGAACTCTCGGAGATTACGGTGGTTGTAGGATTTAAATTATCCCTCGAAATCATGAGTGTAGTTTCAACTAAATGGAGGGGTCTCAACGTAAGCAGATATCATTTCCACTGAACGACTAACTCTGTGTATTTTATTTTATATGGGTGTAATATCGCAATCAGCTCTTACATCTGTATCTTCATTAAATCCAAATGGTTTACATTTACTATTATTTAAATTTTATATCAACTGTGTTGCACTCACTAGTTTTATTTCTCTTTGCTTTTGGATTACTTGTTTGAAAGTGCTTTGAAAATAATTAACCGCTAAATACAGTTAATTAATAAGAAGAAGTCATCTATCTTGGAGATAAAACCTGTCGAGTAAATCGGAAAAGGGAGCTGTCGTTAGACTAATGAAGAAGAAAATTGGAGATTGATCAAGTTGTGTTTTTAAAAATGAAACACGAGGGTGTATTCCATAGTACACCGTTTCTCCCTCGTTATGGTTTCGGTGACACGCATAATTGGAAAGACAAATGTAATTATAATCATTTAATGAGAGAAGGGAAACATCCACGACGGCACAACTTGAACAAAATTAGGGAGCTTAAGATGAAAGCCTCCACTTTTCTATGTAATTGACTAACACGCTTGTCATTGCTTTTTAATCGCAAATGATGAAAATATATTGACGAATTTGGGTTTAAAGTCGACGATGGAATGCAAGAAAATAGTGTGTCATTTACACAAAATTGATGGAGCCACTTTATTGACGGCTAAATAATGGGTTTCATTCCAATTTGTACGAAATTTCCAATAAACGCAATGCTGTGTGAAATAAGCAATACATACGGCGCCGGATATGTACGAATTCTTTGTTCGTTTCCAATTGATTAATCGCAGTGTTTTAAGCTATTTTTATACGATTTTCCCTGTTGAGTGGATTAGAGAAAAATGTTTATAGTAAATAAATGTTGTTTTTTTTTCTGGAACGGACTTATCCTTGGCCATCTTCAAAAATTGTTTTACAAATGTTGTCCCTTCAAGAAAGATTAAACAAGAGTTGCTCTAACTCGGTTCGATAGCCAACCTTTCATCTTCAAATAGAAAATGCATTTAGTTTGGGGTCAAATGAGAAGATTTTCTACAGACTCGCCCTTTTTGCGTTGGCAATGGTAAATGAAAATAGTTCGAAATAATAATTGGTTTATTTCAAACAAGCTTTTCGCCAATATGGAACAGTCGCCGAAATCCTTTATCTCTTTTTCTTATTTGCTGCGTCTTATCAGCGCTTGCACCAAGTAAATTAAAAGGAAGTTGGGCTATATTTATTTATAAGACGGGGTCGAAGTTTTGTGCAAACATCGAAAGGAAATAGCAGTTCTGTAAATTACATTTGTGTGGGTTTTTTTTATCTTGGCGGATTGTATACTGGAGTTCTACTGTATTGTTAATGAAGTTAGGCGAGAACATTCTGTCTTCTATTTAGCTGCAGTTTTCTTTTCTTCCGCTTTTAGGGCACGTTCTATCTATATCATTCATTTTACATCTTGTAAAACATTTTTCACGGTCTCTTATCGGGATTTTAATTAAAAAATCATTATGAATTATAATCGTGAGCCATGTTGGGAAGGATATGATAAATGAGCTGCTTACCAAGTTCTCTGTTTATTATCGTGCCTCTTTCTATAAATTGTGTTGTATTTTCGTTCGTTTTAATTAGATATGATGCAGGATCTATTCCATCGATATTTGAAAAGAAAACAGACCACATCAAATTTAATCAAGGAAAATGTGGTTCGATTTATTTCATATTTTTCTTGGAACGTTATTGTTTTAGCTGACAGTAATTGTCTCGAGACCTATAATCTATTTATTGAACGACATTTACGAAGATAACACGATAGAAAACCCCAGCAACATATTACGTTTGGTTAGGTTAGGTTACGTTACGGACGCGTTCTTTTGCAAAAGATTTTATGATTAAAACATAAATTAACAAATGTCTTGATTTTAAAGTCGTTGGTTATAATGAATTTGTTTCCTCGGTTACTAGACCCTTGAGAATAAGCCATATATTAGTTGCAAAAATATGAAGGCATCCCTTTAGTGATAAAATCTCAGCGGCAAGCCACGGGTTCCCTGACTTACCCTATCTTTACGTCAAGGACAACCCTCTTTTGAAGTAGCTGACCTAATGCCTATGGAAGTCTGACACAATTTGAACATATCTAATCTAAAAGCTTGATACTTAACTATAGTAGAGATTAGTTTAATTAATAATATATGTTACTCATTATAATATTCGTCATAAGTATCTTATTATCAAAGTTTCAAGCCGGGGGGCAGCGAAAAATTGCAGAAGAGAAATAAGAAAACTGTATTCCTCATCGTATTGTGTTTGCTTGAATGAATACGTAATGTAATTCACATTTGTTTTTGTCACCCCCTATTGCTTTGCCATTGGGGTCGCGCTTACTCATATTATCTCACAAAATTGCATTTTAAGAGATGCCCCGACATATGTTTTTGATAAAAATTATATTTCCTTCTAGAATATCTTAATAACTGTATCTTCAGCTAATATATTATAATGTCAAACTTACATTTACTAATCTAGTAATCGGTACACTTGTATGCTAAGTGGTGTGCTCTTTTGCTGTTTGCTCTAAATGTTGGAGTAAACGATAATTGCCGTAATTATTTAGGTAAGATAACAGTAATGCCTTCAATAAGTATATTCGTGACACATTTATTATAACATTATTAAATAGATAAGTTGGATTTTAGCCCAGAACAATCCATTGTTTTTTAATATCAATACCCTGGTTCGAAAATCACCAAAACTTCTAGGTAATTCATTTTTGGTGGAACGGACTGGTCCTTGGTTATCTTTAAAAATAGAAATACAGAAGTTGTGTGTGTGTATGTGTGTGTGTGTGTGTGTGTGTGTGTGTGTGTGTGTGTGTGTGTGTGTGTGTGTGTGTGTGTGTGTGTGTGTGTGTGTGTGTGAGAGAGAGAGAGAGAGAGAGAGAGAGAGAGAGAGAGAGAGAGGAGAGAGGAGAGAGGAGAGAGGAGAGAGGAGAGAGGAGACAGGAGAGAGGAGGGAGAGAGAGAGAGAGAAGAGAAGAGAGAGATATGTATATACTCTCTCTGAAGATGACAGCTTGGCTGTCGAAACGTGTTAGGGCAACGTTTGTTGTGGTTTTTAATCTTTCTTGGTTTCAGGGGACAAGTTCGGTATTTTAATTTTTATTAATTCATTTTTGTTGCCGCAATTCCTATCTCTTCTGACATCTTAGTGAAGTTCATGGTAATTTTAAACGAAAAATATTCAAAATCTCAAAGATCAAAGTGACTAATATTGAAAGAGCGAAAAATTTTAAATTAAATTTCCATTTAAATGTTGTAAAGAAATATTTTTGATGGAACGGACTGGTTCTCGGTTATCTTCAAAAGTTGAAATACAGAACTTGTCCCCTGAAATATTTCAAAAAGCAGAGAAACTAAAAATTTACTTTCTGTTGTTTTTTATTATTTAATGTATTTTTAAAAATAACAAGAATCGACTTAAGTGTCAGAGACGGAAACATGATAGAAGCATCATTTTAAATTGGAATTTCGATCTTTGCTTCGAAACTTCTTCACTTTCTATATCTCAAAATACCAGGAAGACAAGGTCACGCGAGTCTAAGTTAACGCATAATACGCTCAAAGTCACGTAAGAACAAGGATCAAAGTCACCTGTAGACAAAGTCACACAAAAACATACAAGTCACACAAAGTTCACTTGAATTGAAGGTCACATGAGGCCAAAGCTCATGAATTCAACATCACACGAGTTTAAGACCACGTGAGTTCAAGATTATGTGAGCTCAAAGTCAAGTGGGTTCCAGGTCACGTGAGTTTTAGGTCATGCGAGCTCAAGGTAGCAAGCCATCTCAAAGTCGCATGCAATTAAGGTCCGTGCGATCAAGGTCACGTAAGATCAGGTCACCTAAATTATAGATTACGAGTCTAAGATCATGTTAAATGACGCATAATACGCTCAAAATCAAGTTATTTAATATATTTTTAAAAATAACAAGAATCGACTCACGTGTCAAGGACGGAATCATGATAGAAGCATCATTTTAAATTGGAATTTCGATCTTTGCTTCGAAACTTCTTCACTTTCTATATCTCAAAATACCACGAAGACAAGGTAACGCGAGTTTAAGTTAAATGACGCACAATACGCTCAAAGTCACGTAAGAACAAGGATCAAGGTCGCCTGTGGTCAAAATCACACAAAAACATACAAGCCACACAAAGTTCACTTGAATTGACGGTCACATCAGGCCAAATATTATGAATTCAACATAACACGAGTTTAAGACCTCGTGAGTTCAAGATTATGTGAGCTCAGAGTCAAGTGGGTTCCAGGTCACGTGAGTTTTAGGTCATGCGAGCTTAAGGGAGCAAGCGATCTCAAAGTCGCATGCAATTAAGGTCCGTGCGATCAAGGTCACGTAAGATCAAGTCACCTAAGTTATAGATTACGAGTCTAAGATTATGTTAAATGACGCATAATACGCTCAAAATCAAGTTATTTAATATATTTTTTAAAATAACAAGAATCAATTCACGTGTCAGGGACGAAATCATGATAGAAGCATCATTGTAAATTGAAATTTCAATCTTTGCTTCGAAACTTCTTCACTTTCTATATCTCCAAATACCACGAAGACAAGGTCACGCGAGTCTAAATTAAATGACGCATAATACGCTCAAAGTCACGTAAGAACAAGGATCAAGGTCGCCTATGGTCAAAGTCACACAAAAACATACAAGCACCACAAAGTTCACTTGAATTGAAGGTTACATGAGGCCAAGGCTCATGAATTCAACATCACACAAGTTTAAACCACGTAAGTTCAAGATCATGTGAGCTCAAAGTCAAGTGGGTTCCAGGTCACGTGAGTTTTAGGTCATGCGAGCTCAAGGTCGCATGCAATCTCAAAGTCGCATGCAATTAAGGTCCGTGCGATCAAGATCACGTGAGATTAGGTCATCTAAGTTATAGATTACGCGTCTAAGATCATGTTAAGTGACCCATAATACGCTCAAAGTCACGTGAGAACAAGAATCAAGGTCGCCTGTAGACATAGTCACACAAAGTTCACTTGAAATAAAGGTCACGAAAGCTCATGAATTCAACATCACACGAGTTTAAGACTTTACGACGAGTTTAAGAATTCTACACGAATTTGAACGTGACCTCTAGCTTGTTCACTTGAGTTTCAGGTCACGTGAGTTCAACGTCACTTAATGTTAAGGTCATGTAAGCTTAAAGTCAAAATTGTACAAGCATGGAATCACGTGAGCTCCAGGCCACGTTATCTCAGGGTCAGGTAAGTTCAAGGCCACGTGAGAGCGAAGTCGTGTAAGTTCAAATTCACGTGCGGTCAACGTTAGGTCAGGGTCACGTGGGCTCAAGGTCACGTAGGCACAAAATCAGCTGAGTTCAGGATTAGGTTAGCTGAAGATCGTGTGTGTTTCAGATCATGTAAACTCGAAGTCACATTCAAATTCGTGTAAACACATGGTCACTTGAGTTCAAGGTCACGTGAGTTCAACGTCACTTGATCTTAAGGTCATGTAAGCCTAAAGTCAAAATTATACAAGCTTAAAATCACGCGAAGTGCAGACCACGTTATCTCAGAGTCACGTAGGTTCAAGGTCATGTGAGATCGAGCCCGTGTAAGTTCAAAGTCACGTACGGTCAAGATAACGTTAGGTCAGGATCACGTGAGCTCAAGATCACGTGAGCACAAAATCAGTTGAGTTCAGAATTAGGACAGATGAAGATCGCGTGTGTTCCAGATCACGTTAGCTCGAAGTCATATTTAAATTCGTGTAAATAGATGGTCACTTGAGTTCAAGATCGCATGAGTTTAACTTCACTTGATCTTTAGGTCATGTAAGCTTACACTCAAGATTGCACAACCTTAAAATCATGCGAGCTCTAGGCCACGTTATCTTAGAGTCACGTAAGTTCAAGATCACGTGAGATCGAGCTCATGTAAGTTCAAAGTCACGTACGGTCAAGATAACGTTAGGTCAGGGTCACGTAAGCTCAAGATCACGTGGGTACAAAATCAGCTGAGTTCAAAATTGGGTTAACTGAAGATCGTGTGTGTTCCAGATCACGTTAGCTCTAAGTCACATTTAAATTCGTGTAAATAGATGGTCACTTAAATTGAAGATCGCATGAGTTCAACTTCACTTGATCTTTAGGTCATGTAAGCTTGAAGTCAAGATAATACAAGCTTAAAGTCACGTGAGCTCTAGGCCACGTTATCTCAGAGTCACATAGGTTCAAGATCACGTGAGATCGAGCTCATGTAAGCTCAAAGTCACGTACGGTCAAGATAACGTTAGGTCAGGGTCACGTGAGCTCAAGGTCACGTGGGTACAAAGTCAGCTGAGTTCAGGATTAGGTTAACTGAAGATCGTGTGTGTTCCAGATCACGTTAGCTCTAAGTCACGTACAAATTCGTGTAAACACATGAGCACTTGAGTTCAAGGTCACGTGAGTTTAACGTCACTTGATCTTAAGGTCATGTAAGCTTAAAGTCAAAATTATACAAGTTTAAAATCACGTGAGGTGCAGGCCACGTTATCTCAGAGTCACGTAGGTTCAAGGTCATGTGAGATCGAGCCCGTGTAAATTCAGAGTCACTTACAGTCAAGATAACATTAGGTCAAGATAACGTTAGGTCAGGATCAAGTGAGCTCAAGGTCTCGTGAGCAGAAAATCAGCTGAATTCAGAATTAGGTTAGCTGAAGATCGCCTGTGTTCCAGATCACGTTAGTCGAAGTCACGTCCAAATTCCTTGTAAATACATGGTCACTTGAGTTCAAGATCGCATGAGTTCAACTTCACTTGATCTTTAGGTCATGTAAGCTTAAAGTCAAGATTATACAAACTTAAAATCACGTAAGCTCTAGGCCACGTTATCTCAGAGTCACGTAGGTTCAAGATCACGTAAGATCGAGCTCATGTAAGTTCAGAGTCACGTACGGTCAAGATAACGTTTGGTCAGGGTTACGTAAGCTCAAGGTCACGTGGGTACAAATTCAGTTGAGTTCAAGATTAGGTTAGCTGAAGATCGTGTGTGTTCAAGATCACGTTAGCTCTAAGTCACGTACAAATTCGTGTAAACACATGGGCACTTGAGTTCAAGGTCACGTGAGTTCAACGTCACTTGATCTTAAGGTCATGTAAGCTTAAAGTAAAAATTATACAAGCTTAAAATCACGTGAGGTGCAGGCCACGTTATCTCAGAGTCACGTAGGTTCAAGGTCATGTGAGGTCGAGCCCGTGTAAGTTCAAAGTCATGTACGGTCAAGATAACATTAGGTCAAGATAACGTTAGGTCAGGATCAAGTGAGCTCAAGGTCTCGTGAGCAGAAAATTAGCTGAGTTCAGAATTAGGTTAGCTGAAGATCGCCTATGTTCCAGATCACGTTAGCTCAAAGTCACGTTCAAATTCGTGTAAATACATGGTCATTTAACTTCAAGATCGCATGAGTTCAACTTCACGTGATCTATAGGTCATGTAAGCTTACAGTCAAGATTATACAAACTTAAAATCATGTGAGCTCCAGGCCACGTTATCTCAGAGTCACGTAGCTTCAGGATCACGTAAGATCGAGCTCATGTAAGTTTAAAGTCACGTACGGTCAAGATAACGTTAGATCAGGGTTACGTGAGCTCAAGGTCACGTGGGTATAAAATCAGCTGAGCTCAGGATTAGGTTAGCTGAAGATCGCGTGTGTTCCAGATCACGTTAGCTCGAAGTCACGTTCAAATTCATGTAAATACATGATCACTTAAGTTCGAGGTCGCATGAGTTCAACTTCACTTGATCTTTAGGTCATGTAAGCTTAAAGTCAAGATTATACAAGCTTAAAATCACGTGAGCTCCGCGCCACGTTATCTCAGAGTCACGTAGGTTCAAGATCACGTGAGATTGAGCTTGTGTAAGTTCAAAATCACGTACGATCAAGATAACTTTAGATCAGGGTCACGTGAGCTCAAGGTCACGTGGATACAAAATCAACTGGGTTTAGGATTAGGTTAGCTGAAGATCGCGTGTGTTCCAGATCACGTCAGTTCGAAGTCACGTTCAAATTCTTGTAAATACATGATCACTTGAGTTCGAAGTCGCATGAGTTCAACTTCACTTGATCTTAAGCTTAAAGCCAAAATTATTCAAGCTTAAAATCACGTGAGGTCCACGCCATGTTATCTCAGAGTCACGTAGGTTCAAGATCACGTGAGATTGAGCTCGTGTAAGTTCAGTCACGTACGGTAGGTCAGGGTCACGTGAGCTCAAGGTCACGTGGGTACAAAAGAGTTCAGGGTTAGGTTAGCTGAAGATCGCGTGTGTTCCAGATCACGTTAGCTCAAAGGTACATGAATTCAAGGTCATTCGAACTAAAGGGTACATGAATTCAAGATCATTCGCGTTCAAGGTCAGGCTAGTTCAAGGTCAGGTTAGCTCAAGGTCATGCTAACTCAAGGTCATGTGAATTCAAGGTCAGTAACTTCAATTTCACATGAACTCAAAGTCACATCAACATAAAGTCGTGTAAAAACAAGATAGCGTGAGACAAAATGTTATCCTTTTAAGTATTGTCTCAAAATTTTGACAAAAATTTATGTTATCTTGATATTTCTATTTGATTTTAAATTTAATTTTAATTTTCTTTTTTTATGCCTCTTCCTATCTGAAAACGCTTTATAGCAATCAACGATTTAAAATTCAAAAATTTAAAACTCTGAATTTTTTTGAAACTTAAAAAGTTTTTCTTAGAAGAATTACAAAAAAATTCCATAGACAAGATTTTTTATTTATTCTTTCAAGAACTTGATCGTCAAAAATTGTTTTCCGAGAAGCTAAATCGTCGAGTTTTGGCGAATTTTAAAATATCTCTGTTTTCTAATTAAAGGGGGGGGGGGGTCAAGTGTTTGTTGGAAGACCCTGTATAGTTTATTTTTTTGCGAACTGCAAATACAGTAACGATAACAAATATCTAGTCTTCAGTCGTTCGCAGCTAAAATAAATTCGAAGAATAAACGAAATGAGCGAAACTCTAAATAAGAACTTCGAACCTTCTTCCTTTCACTCTTGCACGGTTTTCTTTGCTTTTGGAGCTGGTTCTTGAAGAACTATTATAATAGTTCTTTATGGCCCAGCTCATTAGCAATTCGCTAGTTAATTTAGTTCACTGAGAATTAAAATAGTCAATTTTTCAGGTCCATCAGTACACTTCTGCAATTCCTTGATTTTTCTTTCCACAATAGATGTGACTTTATCTTTGTTTTTTTAGTGATCACGCTTACGAAGGAATTTGTTTAATAGAGTACTTGAAGTTGCTTAAGTCAGAAAAAGGACTTATTCTAACATAAAAATCTCTTGGAGAAATTTCTTTTGCAAGGTTCTCACTCTTTAACCTTCTCTCTTTCTCGGAATAATTTTTCATCTGTAGTAGTTTTGCGACGTTCAGAGATTCTGGTGCTCTAAGACTGGATTCACAAGCCCTGACTTTTCATTGTATCATTCTCTCTCCTGGTGAATATATGAATCTCTTTTACGTTAGTATTCATTTGAAGCGTTGTTTAAAACAGTATTCGATAATGCATATTACGAGGGTAAATAAAATATGAACCGGAATTTGTTTTTAAAAATTTATTAGTACAAGATACATTTATGAAAGTGATTAACTATTTTTCTATATAATTTTCTGATTTTGTTATGCATATTTTCGAATGGATTAGGAGTTGCTTAATGTCATCATCATAAAAAGAAGGGAGGCGTATTTGCAGCCAATTGCGCAGAAATGTCTCAACACCAGCATCATCATGGAATCGCTCATCTCCTAGAGCTTCTTTCAGTGGCCCAAACATATGATAATTGCATGGTAATTAGTCTGGACTATAAGGAAGGTCTTCTAATGTGCCCCATGCATTTCCTTTAATTTTTGATATGTCAGTTTGGCTGATTGGGGGCCGGCATAGTCGTGAAGCAAAATAAAATTTTTGACCGAAAATTCGCGCCCCTTCCGCCGATACGCACGTTTTGCTTTATCCAATAACTGGCAAAAGTAGGCAGCATTAAACGTACGACCTTCGTGCAGAAAATCGACGTGCACAACTCCTTTAAAATCCCAAAAGGCTGTCGCAAGAACCTTTCCAGCTAAGAGGCGAGTTTTTGCCTTGACGGGTACACCTTCCCTCTTTCTTCTCCACTCCATGCTTCCTTGTAATGGTGGTCCCAAGACTCATCAAACGTAATGATACGTGGCAAAAAACCATTACCTTCACGTTGAAAACGTCCAAGATCCCAAAACACTGTCGCAAGAACCTTTCCAGCTAAGAGGCGACTTTTGCCTTGACGGGTACACCTTCCCTCTTTCTTCTCCATTCCATGCTTCCTTGTAATGGTGGACCCAATACTCATCAAACGTAATGATACGTTGCAAAAAACCATTACCTTCACATTGAAAACGTCCAAGATGGCGCTGCCAAATCTCTAGACGTTGTCGTTTCTGTTCTTCAGTCAAAAGACGAGGTACCCATCTGGCAGAAATTTTTATAAACCCCCGCTCATGATGGATGGCTAATGATGGATTAAGCACTTCCAAAGCTTTTTTCTATCTGAGCTGCAATTTCCCGAACAGTTAAACGGCGATCACCTTCCAAAAGGCGTTAAACAGCGTTAACCTTGTCGGAAGTCACACTAGTCCGAGGCGACGGACATGGGGTTCGTTTTCAACTTGAGTTCGGCTTCCAAAAAATTTTTGTGCCATTCATACACTTCAGTTTTCTTCAAACAAGTATCCCCAAACTGTGCTTCTAGTCTACGAAGAATTTCGGCTGGATTTATACCTTCAACACCAAGAAATTTAATAATAATACGCTGCGCAACGTGCGGATGAATCTTTTGCTCACTCATTGTAATTTTTCTTTTAACTAATTCTATTCTAAATTAGTATTTATATTTGAGCTGTCTTACCTATCCGGTGGTAGCTTTTAGGTTTCTTATAATTTTAGACAATAAATTCAACAGTGGCACAATCAAAAGTTTTATAATTTGCGATAAGTAAGACTCAACTTTGAATAATTAATTGTGGCGATCTTTGAGTTAGTTCTGTAAATAGTCGCAATTAAGATAAGGGTATGTGGCAGTTGGAATATTTAGTGGGAAAACTGTGGCAATAATTTCCAAGTGCATTTGTATCTGGCTAATAATTAGCTTGATAACATAGAAATTAGTATTGGGAAATCGGAACCGTTTAAAACCACTAGTTACAGCATGAGGAACTGAGGGACAGAAGTTATGTTTTCATTTAAATGGGCAAATAGCTGATAAGGATCAGTCGTTAAAATGAGAAAGTAACGGAGTAGGAGATATACGACTGTCGGAGGCGTAGTAGGTAGGGTAGAACTTACCCTTTTGCTGTTTGTTACTTGATGCCGGCTATAACGTATGATATCATTATATCTGTCAAAATTTCATTATCAGATAAGTAATTGTGGAGTTCTTGAAAAACATCACAAAATATTATATTTCTATGGTGGATCCTTCCGCGAATAGTGTTTTTTATAATTAGACTTCGCCTCCGAATTACACACCCTCAATATTTTACCCTTCTTGATACAAAAGAATTCGCCTCTGTCAAAATAACGCCGAACTTGACCGTGTTATATAGAAAGGTGAAAATACAACAGAGATTAAATAAAAGTGTCGTTGTTAATCAAGAGGTTTTGACACAAATAGCAGTTTGTTTTAGAGGACTTTTTCTAGGTAGCATGTTCATCGCATATTTGAAAATAAGGCTTCTGAATTTTAGAATATTTGACTCTAACGTATACGTATAGTATACTATATAACGTACTTATACTTAAATAGTTCCCACTTGGTTATGTTACATGACATCTTATTAATATCTGTGCGACTTCAAACGATTAGTTATGATCTTTGTAAATGGCAATTTCGTTTTTGAAAATAATTTACTAATAAAACTGTCAGACACTGATAACAGTTTTTGAAACATCCAAGTGCATATGTTTCATATTATTTCGAAATGTTTCATCAAGTGGCTAGAGAGTTAACCATTTCAACTATCAACTCTCTAATTAATATGGAGGTCGTTTAGGTAATACGTTAGACAACTCAATTTTGAAGTTGAAATTCTAAATTAATACGAAGGTCGTTAACTTAATATGTCTATTTGTTAGATAGCCTGGTAATAATTAGTTGAATTGAATTGGCACACCCTCGGGGATAGATGATTTAGCTCAGGCAGCACTAAAATAGCTGTATATTAATTTCATATCGAAGCGTTTGGTTCAATAGTGGCTGATTAGGTTTCCTGAGCGAAGGAAAGTATTGAATGCCCATTCCCCAGAGGCTGCTCCTCGTCTGCAGTCAGAGAGGGTCACCTACACTACATATATAACCCAGACGAAAAGCAATGTATTTCTACATGACCAACCCTTAAACACCCTCCACTTATTCCACTACTATCCCGCATTCCTCACAGAAATCATTTTCAATCTGCATCACAAAAGTAAGATGACCGTAAGTGATAAATGAATACGTCTAACAGCAATGCATAATTGTGGAATAAATCTAAAGAATTTCTACTAAAACACCTTCCGCTGGCTGATGATTTCCATGTAAATGGTTTTTGCCTTAACTGATTAAGTAAATACAAATTCAGTTAGGTTGCAAAAATTGTGTCAATCTAAAGTTGGGGTCTTGAATGCTAACCTGCCTAAAATTGTATAAAGGAATTTATATGCAGACTTTGGCTGGGGTTGGGTCATTACTACTGAATAGATTTCAATTCGTCGCTAAAACTGACCCTTTTTCATTGATCGACAGTCCATGAGATGTGATTCCTAACAAATTTGGACATGGACAGCCAATCAATTGAAGACGATCACTGCAATAGATAAAAAGTTTCTCAGCGTTTCAATGACTGCAGAACAATGAACTTTCTCAGGGTTCTAATAATGATTGGGTATGCCAAAACCATCCAGTTTAAAAGAACATTTCGGAAAACTCTGTTGAATCGAAATATTACTGTATTTAAATCAATGAGGTATGAAGAGTGTTCCTTAAGTAATTAAGTGGAAGCTTATTCTGTAAAATTGTTTCAGACTAGCCATCATTTTTGGAACATTTTTCTACCCTTTCGTGACTGTTTGGCTCCTTTTCGTTTAATTAGAGTCCAATAACTTTCAATGAGACGAAGCTTTGATTAATTCCGAGGATTTTGATATAAAAATGGCATTGTTTCATTGCACCCATTCTAACCTAGATTTTTTTATAAAGGTAATTCGCCAAATAGGCCAAAAATAAAAATGTTTCAACTCTTGTAAGAAAGCCAGTAATATTTTTTGGAAGCATTCGTCACGTTCCTGATTTATTGTTGATTTTGTAATTAAAACGTTTACTGTGCTTTCTACAATTTGTCAAACTAGAAATTTTCATTTAAATTTTTAAAGATCCTTTTTTTTTGAGGCACATGCCCTCCTTCTTTCCCCCTAGATTAGTCCTTGTTTTCAACCCTACCCTAAAATTAAGTTTGTAAAATGCTTTGGCAAAAAGAAAAAACTCGTTATGTTACCGTAGATTTAAATTTGCTACATCCAAATAAAATGCATCATAACAGCAATTTGCCTCAAAGTTGCCTCAATATTGCAAAACTTGGGTCACGTCTATCCAAATTGCGGTTATAGTTTAAATTCCGGACAAATCGGATTAATAACAAAAATAGATAATCTGTGAAGCAGTTAAATCAAGAGATAATTAGATGAAGTCTGATGTTAACTGCCGCAGAAACTAGCAGTTTATCACAGCCTAAAGGCAGTAAGTTGCCACATACGGGCCACAAATCTGCATTACTCCCTGCGGCAAGCCGCTCATTCGCTTCTAACTGTTCCAGTTGCTCAATTAGCTTTCAATTAGCGGTCCTGAGATAACACCCTATCTCTCCTCTTTATTGCCTCCAATGCCACCTGCATCCCGATACTATCATGTGTGGCTCCGCAGAGAATAGACCTTTGGTACTAATTTAAGGAAAAAGTTATCCAATTTAGTTATACCTCTAACATTTTTGCACCTTTTAATTTATTTACCTCCGGAGTCTCGGTTTGCAAAGTGAAGCATAAAACATAAAAATTCTTTTTGCCGCTTTATTTTTGATCTTTGGCCAGAAAGCATTATGTATGCAGTATCTTAATCATAAACTGTCATGAAGTGACGTTTTCAATAAATTTAAATATCACGTAGTAGCATTTCAAAAATTGTTTAGAAAATTGTCAACAAACCATAAAAATTTAAATATTTCCAAACTGGGCCGAAGAAATGTTAAATAAATTGAAAAAAACATATCTTAATCATAGTTCATTAACTCACATACCACATGCAGAGTTTGGCACTTTAACTCTGCTAATTGGGGAGAATTAAGGGACTTCTTTGCATCTTTCCTATGGCAAGAAGTCTGCTTAAATTCAGACAACCCTTCCTCAATCGCCGAATCCATCCCTGAATCTATCCTGACTTGTACCCGTACAGCACCTAAATCAGAAATATATCTCAAAGATATCAAATTACTGATATCTTTAAAAGACACAGAAATGTTAACATTTAGATAACTTTTTTTAGTCGTCAGATTACTGACATCGAACAGATATCTATAAGATGATTTTGATAGATGTCTTTAGGATAAGAAATCTTTATGTTAACATAATGTTAACTTTGTGACAATATTTCCCGATGTCAGAATCTAAATTTTGATGACTCTAAGAGCTCTTTCAGTAAGCTTATTACTGAGCGGGTATCAATCAATCAATCAATTCCCGACTTCCAAAAGAAGTCCACCTCCAGTAAATCTTGGTTTAGCTCTGTCTCCTGCAAAAATCGGGCATATCGTCGTTGACGAAATAATCCCTCAGTCGAGACTTGGACCACTTTTGTTGATGCCCGAAATTTTTGTAAACAGGTTATTGATGAAACAAAAAATGATTTCGCGCCATAGGCTTATCCACTATCGAACGGTTCCAGGTCCTTTTAGGGATTTGCAAAGTCGATTGGAAAAAAATTTACATCTTTAGATTTTCCACTTTTGCTCGATGACAATAACAATATTGCGACTACTTCCAAGGGAAATGCTGATCTGCTAGTCTTAAGTTTTGCTGAAAATTCCAATCTTGATTGTCGAAACGCAGAACCTCCTATTCTTCGTAAGGTTGGCACTTTGATGCGGCTGAAGTTGTTTTCAGACAACGCACAATCAGGAAGATTCTCTTTTGAGCTGGCGACACCTCTTAAAGTTCTGGCCTTGATGGTGTTCCCGCTATTGTTCTTAAGAAGTGCACTCCAGCGCTGCCTCCTGTCCTAAACAAATTTTCACACTCTCTTACAACAAAGGTGTATTGCCTAACATGTGGAAATAATAAATAATAATAATAATAATAATAGTAATTTATTGCATATTCTTAATATAAAGAGAATACAAAACACAAAAACTACAGAAATTAAATAAAGGATATACTTCTTCCGGGATTCGACCGTGTCAAAGAACTACTAAAAGTGTTCACTTTTAGTAGTTCTTTGACATGGTCCAATCCCGGAAGAAGTATATCCTCTACTGACTCTGGCCGTGGAAGTCTTCGTTATCATATACATAAATTAAATACTAAACAAGTATTTATATACTAATAATTGGTTATAATTAAAATATGCAAAAGGAACTGAAAACACAATATGTGATCTAGTTCAGTCCCCAAAAGAAAGAAAATAAAAAAAAAGAAAAAAGATAACCATAATTACCAATAAATCTGTATACTGTCGTGGTATTCTTAGATTAATTATTTAACTCTAAATAAAATTAAAAAATTAAGGACAGAAAGAAATGAAATACAGCGTTTCTAAATCTAAACTCGCAGTAGATGAGCAGTATCTTGTCAATTGACCGATACCTGCAATACAACGTCGTTAAGAGAGACAGAACTGATAATAATAATAATTTATTGCATATTCTTAATATAAAAAGAATACAAAACACAAAAACTACAGAAATTAAATACTAAACAATTATTTATATACTAATCATTAGTTATAATTAAAATATACAAAAGAAACTGAAAACACAATTAGAGATCTAGTTCAGTCCCCAAAAGATAGAAAAGAAAAAAAAAGAAAAAAGGTAACAACCATAATTGCCAATTAAACTCTAT
This sequence comes from Dastarcus helophoroides, assembly GCA_028583605.1. Lineage (NCBI taxonomy): Eukaryota > Metazoa > Arthropoda > Insecta > Coleoptera > Bothrideridae > Dastarcus > Dastarcus helophoroides. Next base: position 5,982,952 of record CM053333.1, read on the forward strand.
ACTGTCGTGGTAATCTTTGATTAATTATTTAACTATAAATAAAATTAAAAAAATAAGGACAGGAAGAAATAAAATACAGATTTTTACAACGCCAGGATTTTAAACAGTTTCAGCTATAAACATTTTTCTTACTGCTACTTTAAATAATTTAAGATTTAAGTTTTTTAGACGGGATGGTATAGCATTGTATAGAATATAAATATTATACGTAAACGACCTATGAAAGAGAGAAGTTTTGTAAGAAGGTGGTGAAATTTGATCCTTAAATCTTAAATTCAATGTATGCACATCCGTTCTGTATTTGATTTTAGTAGTTAGGTAACTAGGTGTGTCATTAATTTGCAAACTGTGATATAAAACCAGAGAGTGTAACCTGAGTATTTGTTTCATATTTAGCCAATTTGCATCATTTAATTTAAATGAAACAGGTTGATATTTTCTAATGCCATATATAAATCTTAGGCAGGATTTTTGTACTTTTTGTATTTTATTAACATATTCTTTATTAAGACATGGACCGTACACCACATCGCTGAAATTAAAATGACTTAAAACCAATATGATAACGAAGGCTTCCACGGCCAGAGTCAGTACAGTATATACTTCTTCCGGGACTTAAAACCAAACTATCGGCAAGTAACTTTTTTAACTGTTGTGACAACACATGTCGTTGCGGATACAATATTTTCAAAGAGGTATATGCTGATCTAATGCATTTATTGACGTGACTTTTAAAGCGTAAATTGGTATCTAAAATTAGACCTAAATTACGTTTGCTATTGGTACATTCCACCAAGTTGCCATTGAGTTTTATTTTTATTTTCCTTTCAATTTCCTCCCTATTTTTTCCAAATACCATTAGAGATGACTTTGAGGGATTTATTTTTAAATTATGTTTAGCTAATATCGATATCAAATAGTCCAAATATTCATTAAGAAAATTTTCTGCCATCATTCAATTATTTGGTTTAAAAGAATAGTACACTTGCGTGTCATCGGCATAAAGGTGCACTTTACAATGTTTTAAACCTAATAAGCGGTTTGTATACATGCTAAATAACAGGGGCCCTAAAATCGGGCCCTGAGGAACACCACAATGTACACTTTCAGCTGTGGACGTACCTTTATTAGTCTGAACATTTTGCAGATAACTTTTCATAAGATTAACGGCGTCATAAGAAAATCCCAGATAGTGTAAAATACCCGCTCATGGCTTATGGTGTCGAACGCTTTAGAATAGTCGAGGGGTAAAGACACACGAAGCGGTTTTCGCCGAGTCGGCGGCCGAGTCGGCACCAATTTGGAGCAAACACACGACTCGTCTTGAAAGCTGCCAACGCGCGTGGTGTAAGTGAAGATGTTGCCAGTTTTTCCTGAAGCAATGGATTCTGACGATGAATTAATAATTTTAAACCAATTTACGATATTGTCGTTTAAATAATAAAAAAAAGAAACTTCGTATGCGGAAATATCCAGTTGTTCAGAAACGCAAAAAAAGTCAATTTTATGTTCTATTTATGAGGACAATTCAAAGCGATGTCGCAAATTTTTTTAATTATTTACGTATGTCGTAAAATTCATTTAATGAATTAATGTGTTTGATAAAAGGAGACATATCTAAGCAAGATACAGTCATGAGACGTTTTCCAACTTGTAATAACCCCACACATTTAGTTATTCTATTGCTTTTTTTTACTTGAGCCTCTTCCCTGCAAAGTGACTATTCGTTATCTAAATTTATGCAGTTACTAAGAAGCACAAGGAATATTTATTTCTCGTGTGAAAAAATCACAAAAATTGCACATAAGCAATATTTGACAACTATGCTTGATATTCATAGCTTAAAAACCGCTTGTCCTGTGAACACCACCGTAAAGCAGGTATAGACGATGGTACGCTTGAAGTCATAAAAACGCTAGCTGCGCCTCGTCCGGACGAGGGTACGCTCGACACAGCCTCGGCGTGACGCTGCGTGTGTTCACTACCATAAAATCCCATGGAAACAAATGCCGAGTCGGCTGCCGAGTCGGCAGCCGACTCGGCGAAAACCGCTTCGTGTGTCTTTAGCCTTAGAACTGTTGTTTTACCAGAGGCTGTTGCTCTAGTTACATCATCTGTAACATCTAACAGAGTTGTCGCGCAACTATGCATAAATCTAAATCCTGATTGTCGAAAGGGTAGCAATTGATATTTATCGACATGTCTTCTGATTTGATCATACAGGATTTTTTCGAGTACCTTTGACAAACAAGGCAATATACATATAGGTCTTAGATCGTTGTAATCTGCTAGGGTGCAGCCTGTCTCTATAAAAAGGAATCTGGCTAACAACTACCGTCCTATGCCTTTGTTGCCCGTAATATCTAAAGTGATGGAAAAGGTTATCAACATTGAGATTCTTAAATATCTGGAGGAAAATATATCTAGGACCGACAATACGGTTTTAGACGACAACGCTCAATTGGCGATCTGCTGGTGTATGTTACTCATATATTTAACTCAGCTATGGAAGAACATGGTGAGGCGAGGTCTGTGGCATTGAATATCTCACGGGCAGAGTCTGGCACTGATCTCTTCTGGCCAAATTAATATCCTATGGTCTTCCTCTTGGACTCTATCATTTGATATACAATTTTATCGCTGACAGATCTCTTCAAGTCGTCGTCGATGGCATCTCATCCGAGACATTTGCGATTAATGCAAGGGTGCCTCAGGGGTCTATCCTGTCTTCTACTTTGCTTCTGTTACACATAAACGATCTCTTAGCTTCAACTTCCAATTCGATATACAGCTACGCAGATGATAGTAGTCTGGTGTTATCTTTTTTCTTCCACATACCATTATCCGTCGCTGCTTCAGGTTGACTAAGGGAACATCAGATACAGATGATTAATCGGAATCTGGACATCATTCTGGAATGGGGTGGTCGACTTTAACGCTTCAAAAACTCAGGCAACGGTTTTCTCTAAGAAAACATCAAGGGATAATGCAAAAAATGCAATGCAATAAAATGCAACAAACCTACTAATGGACGGTAAAATCCTCCCGATGGGATCTAATCTGTCTATCCTAGGAGGGCATGCGAGCACTAACTTCTCTTTGGACGATCATGTGCGCGCCATTGCCAAATCCGCCTCTTAGAAGCTAGGCTTTTTTTAGAGCTAAAAACTACTTCACTTCTCATCAGCTACTCACGCTATAGAACGCTCAAGTTAGGCCAACATCAGAATACTGTTCTCATGTTTGGAATTCAGTTCCAAAGCACACTAGCTCTTTTGGATTCAATTCAAAGAAGAGTAATTGAATTGATGACGAGAGTTTGACTGACCGATTCCTTCGAAACACTAGAGCACAGACGGATGGTTGATGACATTTCCTTTCCATGGAAAAGAGATCTCATCAATGTATGTATCAGTGGCGGCTAGTGCTAAGGTTTGCAGGTTTGCGCAACCTCCAAAAAAAAAGAGCTGGGATAAAAAAACAAAGTAATTGTTATTTATGTTGTTTATTTTCTTTATTGTTATAACAGATTTATCGTTACCAAACATGACTATAACGAATTCCCCCAATTCGTTAGAGTTTGGCGAAGTTATACATCAGGCACGTAGCCAGGGGGGTGGTCCAAGGAGTCCGGACCTCCCCCCGAAATGAATATTCGCCAAAAAATTTACAATGATATGAATTGAAAATATCTATAGAAAAATGGTTGATTGTATATTTAAGCATGTAAATAATTTCCGAAATTGTAGGCATTTTAAGAAAAATTGGCAATGAGCTCAAGGCTTCCCAATATATGCTTCAATCGTCACGTACGTGCCGCAGCGGCATTGCAGTCAAAGGACATATTCTTGTACCTAATCTCCTTTATTATATTAACTCATATTTCATATTGCCAAATTGCCATAGGAAATACAATACAAATCATGATTATAGTGCGAGTTAGGAATTAGTTTACAAGTCGACTCTTGATCGGTGATAAGTTAAATACGAGAACTCAAAATGGATATTAGGAAATTTTTCTTTAGTAAGTTTCACGTTTTTATTTGTCAAATTTATATAATGTTAAGGTCACTAGATTTTATTCTTCATTTTTACTAATTACCAAAATGAAAAAAAAATAAAAGAAACGAATACGTAAAAATAATTAATGTATATTTTCTGAAGAATATTTTCTAGAAATTCCGAATTGAAATTGAAAATTCTAAATTATTTTCTTCAATTTTACGTCTCTGTAAGCACATAATCGATTTCATTAATTTATTTTTTTTTAATTCCAAGGACGTATAAATAATTTTTTGCCGAATTCTGGTGTTTTTTCTCAAAACTGTTTTACTTTTGATTGATAACTATTCTATATTTGCAATGTTTTTCTAAATTTCGATTATTTTTAGAAATTTTCGAAATATCAATTTCTTTTGTAAAATTCTTTCAACTTTCTTTTAATTTTTTATTCAAATTCATTATTTCAACTTTTTCAGAGATTTCTCTCTTTTGATAACATATTTAGACGCATTTTGACATTATTTTCAAAATATTCATTTTAGTTTAAAAATATAAACTTTTTTTTAAATTCAAGTTTGGACTTTTAATTTTCCTTATATTTAAACGAAATTTTTATTTGAAATTCCATCTTTTGATGTTTTTAAGACTTAATTTTTATTTAACATTTTGAAATAATTAAGAAATATCAGCATTTTAATTTTTCCAGTTCGACTTTAAAATCGAAATTTCTAAAAAAATGATTTTATAAATTTCGTTTTTCTTTAAATTTTCAGTTTAGCTAGAAATATTTTTTATAATGTTTGCGTTTTTTGTTTAAAATTTTAAATTTTTCTAAAGATCTTTATTTTAAACTTTCAGTTTTTTTTATTTCTTTTCTAAATTTTTCGCTTTGCACTAAAAATTGTGTGCTTTAATTTTTTCAAATTATAATTCTAGTCGCGAAAATTCTACTTTTTAAAACAAATTCTAGCTTAAACCCAAAATTTTTGATTCATCAGAAAATTTTCGGTTTTTTCTCAATATTTAAATTTTTTCTAAATATTTCGGTAAACTCAACATTTTTCATATAAAAAAAATTGACTTTAACTTCGAAGCTTCTGGATTTTGTTTGATAAAGTTATTTTCTTTTTTCATCCTTTTAATTTTTCGTCCAAATTTCTACTTTTCTTGAAGATTTTTAGATTCACCCTTTTTCTTTCTAAAATAAATTTAAAGATTCGACAAAAATCGAAATTACAAATTAAAATGGAAGCTTCTATTGAAATTTTTTTATTTTATCTTCAATATCTAATATTCCTAATTTCGTCTTTGATCTAAAATTTGAACCTGTTCTGAAAAGTTCAAAAATCGCGTATTTTGAAAAAAATACTGGGTAATTCTAATTTTTTTTTTCAAAACGTCGAGATAGACTAGATTTGAAAGATTTAAATATCGAGACTGAAGTCGAACTTGAGTTTCAAATTATAGTTCAAATGTCCAAGTTAAGATTGGAAATTTTACGCAAAAGTGAAAAATGAGCACTAAGTCAAAGACCAAGACGTTTATTGATTTAACAACTCAACTTTTTTTTTTAATTTTGCAATATTGCTCATTTCGAAAAAGTTTATGTCTCTAGGATAAAAAAAAGGGGGGAGCTGGACCCTCCCCGAACAAAAATCCTGGCTATGTGCCTGGGGTCCATGGTTTACAGAGTTTGCAGGCTAGACTGCAAACTTCGCTTTCCACATATGCACCTGCGCCTTAACTCATATTTTGTTCATTTAAATCTGGCCCATAAGCAAGCATTAGGTTGCACTTGTGGATGCAAACCAAATATCAACTCGCTATTTTAATTTGTTGTCTGTCAATGTTGTGACCGTGGAACACAAATAAAAATGAATTCAGTGTAAAGTTTAATTGCACAACCATTCTATGACCGATCTGTGTCGAAAAAACTGGAAATTAAGTGATTTGGATGACCTATTCCAGACTTAAATATTGTGCAGACGATATTTAGAAAAAGCGAAGTTTTAACAGAACTATGTAGTTCGCGAAGCTAAAATTTTATGCAACATTATTGTCCGCCTAGCTAAAGAACGATTCAGCTTCACTGGCCATTTAATTGCAGCAACCTTATTTTTTTCTGAAAAATTTAATCAATACAGAACCACTTTACCGAAAAGAATTTTAAAAAAACCACTAAGGTTTATCCATTTTCTACTGTACTAAACTAAGAGCTGAACTAACTATAATTTACGAAACAGAAGAGTTTAAATCGGCTTCTGGTTTCCTTGTACTCTATACCATTATTCCAGAAAACACTGAGCTTAGTAAAATTTTTAGTGGAACTTTAAATGCTTTCAAAAATCCTGATAACTATCCCAATGGCTTCGGCTGAAGCAAAGTGTGCTTCTCATAAAAAAAAATAAAAACTTTTTTTAAGAAATACGTTATGCCAGGAAAAATTGTCCGCATTAACGATGCAAAGGACTTAATCCAAGAAATACCCGACCGCAATCAAAAAGTTAGTGATAAATTTGCAGCTGCCAAAGATCATCGTATGGACTTCCTCTTCTAATAAGTGAATGTCTGATTTTTATGAATATTATAAAAGAGGAATTTTAATAATATACTATACATGTATAATATATATTATTTAAAATCCTAAATACCTCTTAATTCCAGTTTAATTTAATATTTCCAATTTCGGCTCACTTTGGTGTCTCTTTGCAATCCCCAATTTTTTTTAGCACCAAGTACACAAGTACTCTCATGGGAGATGCTCGCAGGAACTAATAGGATTGCTCCCTCCAAGAACAAGATTTTTGAGGCATACAAGACAGTCGGAAACAGCAAATTCCTGTGCGGTCCAGCTTGACACAGTGAGAACTTCTGTCTACGAAGACTCTTTTAACATTGGAAATGTTTATGTTGAGATATGGGGTAAAGTTTCGGGTTTTCGTTCAAGCTTGAGAGTATACGGTGTCGCTCGCTCTCTCATACTCGCCAGTCGAGCACTCTCGGCTTCGAGAGGCCGGCGTGAAAACTATGGGAGAATGTTAAGTTTACAGTTCACCGCAGTGCACCATATTCGTTTAATCCAGTGACGTTTCATTGGATAAGCCTATCAGCTATGGATATTAAGAGTTTGAAAAATAGCCAAATGTGTAAGACATATCGAGAGCGTAAAAAACGTTTACGAGAGATTGAAAATAGAGAATCTAGTGAGTTAAGTACGAAAACACCGCTAACAAAAACTGAACACAATAGGCGGTATCGTGAGCATGTGAGATGCGCAAACTTAAAGGTTCTGAAGTTTACACGGGCTACCCAAGTCAGCGGCCCCTAACTGAGGGGTTATAATTCCATTATTATGCTGTAAACTCGTACCCTAAATCCAATTCACGTACTGTCTTGAAAACCCCTTGAAGTACTCAGTAAACGAATGTGGTAAAATATCTGCACTTATAATTTTTAGGGCTCAAATAAATGTAAATTACTTTTACAATAAAGTTGACAAATTTCTGCTTGTAGATTAAATATATTTTAATATTTCATTGTTTTCCGCTTTGTACTAAAATATTTCTTTCAAGAGCCATGAGCATAGATGCCTTAATATGATTTTGATTTAAATTATTTCGTAGTCTCTTTGGTTATACGAGTATATTTCAATTTAAAAAATAATCTTTCAGAAGAAATTTGGCTAATGGAAACTGTAAATTTAGAAAAGATGAACATTGCAGAAATAACCTTAAAAATAGAAAAAAGTCGAAAGAAAAATATTTGAATATTCAAGTTTTCACTCCAAATCTCAAGTCGAATACTTCAATATTAAGGTCGAAAATAAAAGAAAAATAGCTAAATAAGGCCAAAATTTTGAATTCAGAAAAGTTTCCAGAAAAACAGTACAAAAAATAGACAATTTTAGGAAAATATTCCAGGATTTCAAAAAATTCATAATGTTCTAAAATTTCAAAACATATGTCAACATTTTGAGGTTAAAGATAAAATTTTTCAATTAAATCAAAATCATTTGAAAAAAATTAAAATATTTCATTTAAAGTCAAGATTTTAAATAAATGACTTGTGTTCTTAAAAAAAGAGTCTAGATTAAATTTAAAACCTTAAAAATAAAAAAATTAAAGCTTTAACGCTGGTTGAAACCTTTATTGATGTTGGAAATAAGAGTAGAAAGTAAAGTTTGAATTTTGGGATTTTAAAATTTGAGGAAACTCACCAATCATGATTTAATAAAAAAGGGGATCTTAAATTTCGAAAAAAAAGTTGGCATTACAAAATTTCGATAAAAAATCTTATGTTTTCTAGTTTATATATTTATAATTTTAAGAATTTTTTAGGCTGAGGTCACAATTTCGAAAATAAGTCAAAATCTTTAGAAATATTTAGAATTTATTATTTAACATGAATATTTTAAACAAAACGTAAATATTTATTGACAGTTTAAGAAAAATAAATGACATTTTGAAAGGTTGAGGAATTTTGTGACAAAGTCATAATTTCAAGAAAATAGTCTATATTTATTTTTTTAACGCAATATCTTGGGTTAGATTCGCAAGACTGATGTTCAAATTTTGAATCCGTTTGAAATCCGAAGTTTTAAGAAAAAACACAAGAATTGCAAGTTTAATGTAAAAATTAAAAAAATTAGAAATTGTGGAAAAAATTATTAAATTTCTGAAAAGTCCAAAATTTGTGTTTATAATTATTTTTGAAAGCATAAACGCATAATTTTGTAAAGAAGAGTAAAAATAAGAGTAAAATAGATTTCTAGACGATTTTCTTTAGGTTAGAAAATTTTAACCTCTCTGGATAAATAAGACGTCAAAATGACCCTTGACGGATCAACCAAAATAATCAATAAGTAATCGAATGCCGGGTTCGGTACGTTCTCTTCTAAAAAACTTAGAGCACACTTGATGACTTTTTCATTTGAACATCCGATAAAATTTTAACTGACATAAATTGAAATTTACTAATTTAATCAGACTCACTCTGTCATTATTAAACGGCTCGAGATAATTAAATACCATATCTGTTGCTAATTTAAAGCCCTCGTCGCTTCCCATTTTTGTTTTTAGATTCATTTAAGTGGTCAGTTCATTACGACAAGCGTATTTTTGATATTAAGAAATTTCATTATCTTTGCGATTCTGCGGAAGGAGATTCAAGTGACGTTATTGAATCATTGTTATTATCAGCTAATTATTATTATTAATTAATTATGCAATAGAGTTACTGCAAGACCGCTTTAAAATAAAAGAACAGGTCACAACCGTCCTAAACATTTTTTAATTCACAAGAACCACACAACCCGGTCTAAGACAACTAATTAACTGTAAAAAAGGTTTTAGAGCTTTCGGCAAAAAAGGGAATTAATTTTATTTATATAAGAGCGGAAAAATTAAACGATCATGCAAAGCGAAAATGGCAATCAGTACAACCAGTACAGCTCTAGTTTTAATTAGAAATAGATGCAGTAACTTTAAACAATGTCCAGCATTGTTAAATCCAGGGTGTCAAGCGAACATCATTTCTTCAGCATTAGTTAAAAAATTGCAATTTTCTTTAAAAGAGTTTGAAGTAATGTAACATATGAATAAAATCACGTCTAAACGAATTCACGTGTGGTCTGGAATATGATAAACAAAATCGCAGAACCAACCTCAATTTTTAAGATTGATAAATTTGCCATTCAACTGCCTTTTAATGTTTTTTTCGATGATCCTGATTTCAATGCGAAATAATCTAAATAGATTTATTAACTGAAACAAGTTTATTTTGGGAGTAATTAGAAATTCCATTGAAATCAGAAAAAATTAACTTTATTTTCAAGAAACCAAATTGGGTTGAATGCAACTGGTCATTTAAAAGTCCATTCAAAGAAACAAAAATATGACATGCAATTCAAAGACCATAAATTCTTGTCAGGAAGAACAATTACATGACCGAGGCAATAAATGTTAGGATCAAGAGGAAACTGAAAACAAAATACTTTTATCCCAAGAAGAAAAGGCCAGGAATAACACTTTCAAGACAATTACTACTTACGAGCACCCTGTGTTCTATTCATTGTAACGTTGCCTTTCAAAAAGGAAAGAAAGCACATTCAGTGTCAATAAAATGATTCTTAAACTTGGATAAAATAGGGATGACAGAATATCTAAGAATCTCTTGTCGGAATGACAAATTTCTGAAATGTACTACTTGTCCAACCAGGGGGTGCAAACAAACTCTGAACGGCCATAAAATTCATGTGGTGTAAGACACATCTACAAACACTTTGAACACAGTCAGCCACAGTTATAAAAAAAATAAAAACTAAACGTAATACGTATTGTTGTAAATTAGTACATATTTTATGTAATTATTATTATTTACTACTTCGAAGATACGTAGACAATTGTCGTGGCGAATTTCAAGGGGTGTCGGATAACACAAGGGTCGACGTCACTAAGATTCTAGCCTTAATAATCTAAATAAATAAAGGTTTCAAATTTCAACACGATCGGTAAAGAGGCTATGAAATTATTAATTAAATTATTTTTTATAACATTTTTGAAAATTTGCAATTCGAAAAGTAAACATTTTTTATTATTTTTTTTTCGTAATTCGTATTTATTTATCATTCCGAATCAACTGCCAAGCGTTGTTTTTGAAATTTGTAAATACCCTGTATAACCTTGTATGTTAAAAAAGTGTTAATTATGTTTCTATTTGGTGTTATCATTTCCAATGTCTCCGTTGGTTGCAAGGATTGCGAAATCTGTGAATTTTTTGTATAGAACTTCCATGCTATGGAACTCGTTACCGAAAGGAATTTTCCCCAAAAACTGCAACCTATCCATATTTTAGGAAGGCGGTTCATCTGCATCTATCCTTGTTTCCGAATTTTACACTGAAAAAAATACTGTTTATAATATCAATAACAAGCGGTTTTTGACAAGATTTTATTGAGACAATGCTTTTTTTCATTAACGTAACGAAATATTATGTAGGACCAATTTTAACGAAATATTTCATCTGCACTAGAACTTTTTCATTGTATTTATGCTCACTTTTGGTTCAGTGTACTCGCAGTGCTTTGAAGGTATAATGGGGTTGAGAGATGAACCTCTTCTAACTGGAACTAGCACAAAATGACGAAGTAGTTCAGAGCTACAAACACGCTAACTCAGTACCTCATTCGCTTATCTATTCAGGAGAGGTCGCTTCTGCTCTGGTTGATAGACATATTCTTCTTCTGTCTTCTTCTATCTTGAATTCTGATTTTAAATTCACAGTCTTTATAGAAAAGTTTCGCGTGTAGTATGGTTGACACACTAACGCCAATGCTTCTCTGTGTTGCTGATTTTGACTCTTTTGAGCCAATTTCGCCTCAGGAGAGTTTCACTTCTGATCTGGATGATATATCTGCGTTGGTCAGTCACTCTTCTCTTTTAAACAGAATTGCAGCAGAATCATTTTCCCATTTTTTTATACCAAGATAAATGCAATAGTTATCTCATCTTTATATATTTTTACAGGGAATTCTTTTAAGAATTTATAAACAATTCATATTTGTTCTAACATATATTTTTACCAAAAAAATTCTAATTATGAATTATAAAATATCTTATTACATTGATATAAGGTGATTTAGATTTAAAATAAAAATGCACTGTTGCATTTGATTATTGTATTCAAGTTGGGGTTATCTTACAGCTTTTGTCAAGTTGTTATACGACCTCGTATTATGCTTTCCTATTTGCTGTATTTGGGCAGAAGCGCCTATCAGATCCGGGGCTGTAATTTCGGTCCTAAATGAAGACAACTCGGTCTCAATGTTCTTGTTAGGCAAACAATTAGAATATCTTAATTTATATCTAAGCTATCTGCTTGACCCTCGCTTATAATATATTCCATGACTTTTAATTCACGCAGTTTGTGTCTGCGTCTAACGGTTCGTTTCAATTTCGGTTTCTCGTGCTATTAAAACAGAACGCATAAATAGCGCAAAGAAGTGGTCTGGACACGTTATAATTCTCCCTCGTTTCTAATGAAAAGCTGCTAATTGTATTTACTGCAAAGCTTCCATCTGGATTGCAAATAATTTAATATCCAAAATAAAGGGTAGAGACAATCCTACCAAGAAAGCGTCTCAATACACGCGATAATGCGATAATGCTTCCTTGCAATTTCCTGCAAGTAAAGGGTGAAGGAAGGAGGGTGTGTATCCACAGTCTTAACTTACTCCTTTTCCTATTTCCTGTAGCAGGACCAAAATTGCTTTGAAGCTTTGAAAGTCAGCAGTTCAGTTCAAACTGTTTTTATTACCGCTGAAAAACCTTTAATCTGCCCTCTTTAATTAATAATTACTGGTCTTGAATGAATCCATGAATAGTTAGAATTTAAGACTCTTTTAGAATAAAATAGAAAGATGCCGCCTTAGGCGCAGGATTCTTTATGACTGTTGTGGAACCCATAATTACAGTCGTCTTACCTTCTAGGTAACTGTCACTTTTTAGTTTTATGATAGGGCACACGACAAAGATGTTATCACTTTTCACCACTATTCTTGTTTTTGTAAATGGTTTCCTTTAAAACGATTTTATTATGCATTATATTCATTCAGTTTTGTTGTCCTTAAAATCCAGTTCTTGGATTTGCTACTGGATTAATTCAGATGCAACTTAATTTACCTTACAGTTCTCGTTGTTAAAATAAGTGAAGGCGTTAGAAACTGCTAGGACTTTTTTAATTGATTTTTGAAAACTAACTAACTGAAAACTAATAATAAAATCTGAATTTTGATTTTCTGAAAATGTTGACTCGTTTATTAAGATTTACCTTTTTTTCACAAAATTTGATCGATTTTTTGACAAAATTATTTATCTAGAAATGTTTATGACTTTCAAAAATTTTGTAAAAAGACAAACATTCCGAGAAAATTTTGCCTGGAATGGTTTATAACTGAAATACAACTTGTTTCTCAAAACTTCGATGTTTATCTCAATATTGGACATTTTCTGATTTAGGGTGGGGCGCATGTCTGCCTCTGATTCAAGCGGTCAAGAAATTCTAGAAATTACATTTTTCTTATAATTTTTCCAAAATTTGACTCTGAAGAATTTCGAGTGTTCACTAAATTTAGATTTTTTTTCTCAAAATTTCGATCTTTTTTTTTATTATTTTTCAAGCGAAAAAAATAGAAATTTCCACAAACAAAAATCGAAATTTGGATATAATTTCAAAATCCGTCTTTTTTCGCAAATTTGAAATGTATCCTAAAATCCCATCCCTTCTGTTTCCGGAAATCTGAATATTTTTCCTGGAAATTCGTATCTCTTAAAATTTTAACTTTTTTTTAAGGTTCGGTTTTTTTATAAACGGCTATTCTTAAAATTGTACTTTTTCGTAAAGTTTGAATTTTTTCTGGAAATTTTCCATCTTTGATGCTCCATTTGGTTCTCGACATGTTGACTGTTTTTGAGAGGTTTCATTTTTTTTTTAATTCTTTTATTTCGATTAACATTAGCTTTTTCTGAAGATTTTGTTCTTTTGGAAGTTGATTCTTCAGAAATGTTGACAGGTTTCTTAAAATTTGCCTTTTTGTCGATATTTTTATATTAAAATTCGATATTCAATTTTGCTAAAAATTTTGAATTTTTCTCTTAAAATTACTTTAAATTCGTCTTTCGAAATTTCGATTTTATTCCCCAAATTCTACTTTTTGGATTCTTTTTTCGGAAATCATTTTTACTATCAAAAATCTGCCATTTTGTTGAATATTTGTCTTCTGTTTAAATTTTGACTAAGTTTGACTTCTGAATATTTTTCCTGGAAATTCGTCTCTTAAAATTTTAACTTTTTTTTAAGGTTCGGTTTTTTTATTAACGGCTATTCTTAAAATTGTACTTTTTCGTAAAGTTTAAATTTTTTTTGGAAATTTTCCGTCTTTGATGCTCCATTTGGTTCTCGACATGTCGACTGTTTTTGAGAGATTTCATTTTTTTTTAATTCTTTTATTTCGATTAACATTAAGTTTTTCTGAAGATTTTGTTCTTTTAGAAGTTGATTTTTCAGAAATGTTGACAGTTTCTTAAAATTTGCGTTTTTGTCGATATTTTTATATTAAAATTCGATACTCAACTTTGCTAAAAATTTTGAATTTTTCTCTTAAAATTAGTTTAAATTCGTCTTTCGAAATTTCGATTTTATTCCCCAAATTCTACTTTTTGGATTCTTTTTTCGGAAATCATTTTTACTATCAAAAATCTGCCATTTTGCTGAATATTTGTCTTCTGTTTAAATTTTGACTAAGTTTGACTTCTGAATATTTTTCCTGGAAATTCGTATCTCTTAAAATTTTAACTTTTTTTTAAGGTTCGGTTTTTTTATAAACGGCTATTCTTAAAATTGTACTTTTTCGTAAAGTTTGAATTTTTTTTGGAAATTTTCCGTCTTTGATGCTCCATTTAGTTCTCGACATGTCGACTGTTTTTGAGAGATTTTATTTTTTTTTTTAATTCTTTTATTTCGATTAACATTAGGTTTTTCTGAAGATTTTGATCTTTTAGAAGTTGATTTTTCAGAAATGTTGACAGGTTTCTTAAAATTTGCCTTTTTGTCGATATTTTTATATTAAAATTCGATATTCAACTTTGCTAAAAATTTTGAATTTTTCTCTTAAAATTAGTTTAAATTCGTCTTTCGAAATTTCGATTTTATTCCCCAAATTCTGCTTTTTGGATTCTTTTTTCGGAAATCATTTTTACTATCAAAAATCTGCCATTTTGCTGAATATTTGTCTTCTGTTTAAATTTTCACTAAATTTGACTGCTGAATATTTTTCCTGGAAATTCGTATCTCCTAAAATTTTAACTTTTTTTTAAGGTGCTGTTTTTTTATAAACGGCTATTCTTAAAATTGTACTTTTTCGTAAAGTTTGAATTTTTTTTGGAAATTTTCCGTCTTTGATGCTCCATTTGGTTCTCGACATGTCGACTGTTTTTGAGAGATTTCATTTTTTTTTTTAATTCTTTTATTTCGATTAACATTAGGTTTTTCTGAAGATTTTGTTGTTTTAGAAGTTGATTTTTCAGAAATGTTGACCGGTTTCTTAAAATTAGCCTTTTTGTCGATATTTTTATATTAAAATTCGATATTCAACTTTGCTAAAAATTTTGAATATTTTCTCTTAAAATTAGTTTAAATTCGTCTTTCGAAATTTCGATTTTATTCCCCAAATTCTACTTTTTGGATACTTTTTTCGGAAATCATTTTTACTATCAAAAATCTGCCATTTTGTTGAATATTTGTCTTCTGTTTAAATTTTGACTAAATGTGACTTCTGAATATTTTTCCTGGAAATTCGTATCTCTTAAAACTTTAACTTTTTTTAAGGTTCGGTTTTTTTATAAATGGCTATTCTTAAAATTGTACTTTTTCGTAAAGTTTGAATTTTTTCTGGAAATTTTCCATCTTTGATGCTCCATTTGGTTCTCGACATGTCGACTGTTTTTGAGATATTTGACCTTTGGAAATATTTTGGTATTTTTAGAGTTCACCGCTTTCAAAATTACGACTTTATTCTACTTTTTTCTCTCAAAACTCAACTTTCATTTTTTTAATATTCGGTTTTTCCTGAATTTTTTTTTAAATTTAAACTTCCGAAAATTTCATGTTTGTGGAAATTTGACTTATTCTGAAAATTTTTGACTCGTATTTTAAACAAAGATGTTTTATGCTTTTGGAAATCTCCACTTACATTGAAAAATTTTTGTCAAAGTTCCAACTTTTTCTGCTTTTTTTCACAAAACTCCACCTTTAAAAATATATTTTTTTCAAATTTTCAACATTTTTTGAGATTTTTCGAAAGGTTAGGATTTTATTTTAAACACGATTTTCTAAATATTCCAACTTCTTCCAAAAATTCGTTTTTTTCTTGAAGTTCGTCTCTCTCAAAATTACACTTTCTGTTGAAAATGTTCCCTTTTCTTCAAGAGATTTCAACCTTTATCTCGACAATTCGAATTTATCTTTTACAGTTCGATAGTTTGACAGGTGAAATGAAACACGGGAATTTCCCCAATCGTAAACACGGAGAAAATGGAGTACTATCAGGTTTTGTTTAGCCCTTGGATTTGGCAGCACTGGTGCGATATTTCGTCAGTGTGAAAGAGAAGGAAAGAAACATTCATTGGAGCGAATGAGAGAGATACCAGCGCGATACCTATCACGCAAGAGAGCAGCGAGTCGAGTTTTAGAATGCGCGTAAGGAGTGAAATTCAAACGAACATTAGAATTCGCACTATTGCGCGAGTCCGCGAGGCCCCGGGCGTTTGCCCTGCTCGCCACCCCCATAGGCCGGCCCTGGTCCGCCGTCACACTGATCCGAGGACAACGGGCATGGGGTTTATTTTCAACTTGAGTTCGTCCTTCCAAAAATTGTGCCATTCATACTGTTACGCGCTTTATCGGTTCGAATTAATTAATACGTGAATTGAACGATACCCACTTTATTTTCAAACTCAACTCGGATCACTACAACTGAATAATTAACTCCTTATTGACTTCTAATTGCTAACTCACTACTTAACTAGACCGACTCTAACTAACTGACTCGAGGGACAGCTGACCGCCTTATATAGTTTTGGCATCCAGGTTCTAGAACAATCCGGCAGATAAGGCTTATCGTTTGCCGAAATTTTGGGAACGCTTATCTGCCGTTGGCTTCGTTATCGCGGTCGCTTTCCCCTTATCAGATCATTCTAGAAACTTTTCTTATGTACTAAATTCTACAATTCTATTCTAAATTCTATTCCATTGCGTTACAATACACTTAAGTTTTCTTCAGACAAGTATCCCCAAACTGTGCTTCTAGTCTATGAAGAATTTCGCCAGGCTTTATACCTTCAACGCCAAGAAATTTAATAATAATGCGCTGCGCAACGTGCGGATGAACCTCTTGCTCACTCATCGTATTTACAACTGACGAACGGCGCGAACAGAATTCGCTGGAGCGCAGGAAGTCCCCACCTAACATGTCTAAGAGTATGCGCACACTCCCGACGCCCCCATAGCTACATGATAGAAATTCCGGTTCATATTTGATTTACCCTCGCATATTATGAAAATGTTGCAAAACCTTGTTGTGTCCAAAAGATTTTTTGACGACCGCCATTTATTTTGGTGGGACCCCTACATATTTTTCGAAAATGCAACTCAGTTACATGTTGCATGTATGATCAAAAAACTAGAAAATATAGGGAAGCCAGCTCGTGTGCAATTGGACACGTTGCACGCCCTTAAACCCACCCCTGTGCATCCCTCATTTTTAAGGAAGAATCGTAGGCTGCCTTTTGGTAGACTCCTCTGGTTAAAATACAACTCTGGTCCCCTGAAACCAAGAAGGATTAAAAAACACAACAAAGGTTGCTCTAACGCGTTTTGGTAGCCAAATTATCATCTTCAAAGAGTATCTTTTTGCAGATGATAGCTTGGCTATTGAAACGCGTTAGAGCCACCTTTATTGTGTTTTTTAATCTTTCTTGGTTTCAGGGGATAAGATTTGTATTTAAATTTTTGAAAATAACCAAGCACCAATCCGTTCTATCAAAAAAAATCCTCTGGTTTTTGGTGTATATATATATATATATATATATACACATATATATATATATATATATATATATATATATACGGCATGATTGTTTTCACTTTGACAGTTAGATCTAATCTCACGTTACTGTATATTACTAATCAAATATTGATCATGTGTATCCATGATAAAATGATATTATTGTATACATCCTACAGGTTATACCCGTCTTGCATTTTCTGAGCATCCATATATAAGACCCCGGTGAACCGCAGATTATTACGTCAGAAAAATTCCACCACCATTTCTTTTAACTTCATAAATTGCGGTTTTTAGGTAATGAGGTGGCAATAAATCGAGATATATCTAGGTGTATTAAAACATTCCGATTGAGTCCCTATTAACGATTTTTGGCGGAGCGTGTCCCAGTTCTGACGGCGTTGCACATCGTAGATCAGACAGATCGCAGTTGACAGTGACGTGGTGGTGTATTGGCTACTTGTTGATACCCAAGTTCGGATAGCGTGGTTTTCAGGCGTGGGCGGCACGCTTGGCGAATGACGTCCTTGCGCTGAAAGACACTGCGTGATTCTAGCCAATAGTTAGAAGCAGCGATCCGAGGCTCACGCCTTCTTTTACTGGTACCGGCACAGTTATCAGTCATTAGTCACTTGACGCTACTAACTTCAGGCGTTAGCGCCTAAAGTTGCTTCGTGTCGTGTGTGAAGTGTTCAGTGATTTCTTTTGGTCGGAAGTATGCTTCCGTATCAAGCTGTAGCCATGGACTATGCGGTTTCTTCGGGATTCCAGAGGCATCAACCACCGATCGGACTGGGAGTTAACATCAACCCGGCTTTCACGCACTCCTGGTTGGTACCAGCGGATCTGTGTGTCCCCTACAAACAGACTCCTCTCCTCGAAACAGGGCATGTTAACTTGTATTTACTGCTTCTAGATAACTAATGCATCATGAGTCCTACTAACATGCCCCTTGAAATTTCGATTTTTCAAAATGAAATAGTTATCCACTATGTTGTCGTGCACCAAGAAATTAATTTGGTATCATATCAGTTAAACCAGATATTTCCATTGAATAACATTTTTGTTAAAATGAATAGGGCTTCATTCAATATGTCTGCCACATGACAGTACAATTTCTACTGATTTTCATCGGCCATTTTCTTTTAATAAAGCTGCTTTCACACCATCTAGAATTGTCAATAAAATATCTTCAGTGTGCTAAAATAGCTGATAATGTTACTTGGACAGCTATTATGTAATATCAGTCATTAAATGCTTGTCGGTGGTTTAATACTATTTACGTAGGCACGAATAAAAAGCAGCTAGGTTTTCTGATCTAGAAAAATATTTCAGTTTATTTTCTTTTCTGTCGAACCGACAACATTTTAAACAAGATAAAAGTATCCAAAATATGCAATTTTCCAAATCCTGATTGTGGGAGTCTTAAAATTTACAAGATATATTACGTTTTTTTTTTTGGTGGAACGGACTGGTCCTTGGTTATCTTCAAAAATTGAAATACAAATCTTGTCCCCTGAAACCAAGAAAGATTAAAAAACACAACAAAGGTTGCTCTAACGCGTTTCGATAGCCAAGCTATCCTCTTCAGAAGATGATAGCTTGGCTATCGAAACGCGTTAGAGCAACCTTTGTTGTGTGTTTTAATCTTTTTTGGTTTCAAGGAGACGAGATTTGCAATTCAATATATTACGTTGTAAATTTAACTGATTTGATTATTATATTTAATTAAAAATACGAACTATAAATAATGACAAAGTAAATTAGCTGTAGCTATCACACCAATGTTGTTTCTTTGGATACGTAGACAATGCTAAACTCCCCAGACCACAGTAGAGGAGAGATGAATAAACCAAGCTGGTCAATTAGTTTTCTGATTTCTTAGCACTTCAAATCCACATCTAAATTATAGTCTGGAATTTCTAAAAATCCAAAGAAACAAAATTACTGTGGTAGGAATAACCAATTTATTTGTGGTTATTGTTTCTTTATTACATTATTAAATGTTTCACGAAATGGAGTACAAGGCTGAAAAAATCACATTGTGATGGTTAATCACCATTTTAGATATAAATATTTTTAGGTTAAGCTAGTTTATGGTAAAATAGTTTCTCATTCTATGGATGAAAAACTTTTCATCTGTATAATCCATGACAACTCTTTTACCACAAGATGAAAGGAAAATTGAAATTTGAATCCACCTGGACTTTCACTATTAAGACTGATGGAACCAACTATTGGTTATATTGTAATCCTTGAATTCTCTAATGCAAATTTTATTAAATTCAATAAACCCATCAAAGTTCTTAGGCTATCACGAATGACATAAACTTATGTGCTGAGGCATTAACTATATACGTAATACTTCACATAGAAGAGTTTCGCCTCTGCTGTGGTTGACGTACGGAGTTAGCTGCTCTTCTGTCTTGAATCTTGCTTCTTCATTCCACAGTCTCTGCAGATTAGTGACTCTATGGTGTGGTTACCGTGCTCTTCTGTCATGATGAATCCTAATTTTTCATTCCACAGTATCCACAGTCAGACACAGTCTACAAATGACTTTCGTTTCTGGTATGATTGAGTTGATGAGTTGAGTTGATGAGTTACCATGCTCTTCTGTATGGAGTACATCCCTTATCTCCTTTCTGTGCTACTTTCTAGTGAAGTCAGCAGTCGGAAGAATTTCGTCTTCAGTATTGATGAGTTGAGCTAATGAGCTACCATGCTCTTCTATATTGAGTACATCCCTTATACCTTTTCTGTGTTTCGTTCCAGTGAAATCAGCAGTCTGAAGAATTTTGTCTTCAGTATTGATGAATTGAGCTGATGAGTTACCATGCTCTTCTATATCGAGTACATCCCTTATCCCTTTTTTGTGCTACTTTCCAGTGAAGTCAGCAGTCTGAAGAATTTTGGTTTCAGTATTGATGAGCTAAGCTGATGAGTTATTATGCTCTTCTATATTGAGTACATCCCTTATCTCCTTTCTGTGCTACTTTCTAGTGAAGTCAGCAGTCGGAAGTATTTTGTCTTCAGTATTGATGAGTTAAACTAATGAGTTACCGTGCTCTTCTATATTGTGTGCTTCTCTTATTCCTTTTCTATGCTACTTTCCAGTGAAGTCAGCAGTCTGAAGAATTTTGTCTTCAGTATTGATGAGTTGAGCTGATGCGTTACCATGCTTTTCTATATGGAGTACATCCCTTATCTCGTTTCTGTGCTACTTTCTAGTGAAGTCAGCAGTCTGAAGAATTTTGTCTTCCGTATTGATGAGCGGAGCTAATGAGTTACCATGCTCTTCTATATTGAGTACATCGCTTATCCCTTTTCTGTGCTACTTTTCAGTGAAGTCAGCAGTCTGAAGAATTTTGTCTTTCGTATTGATGAGCTGAGCTGATGAGTTACCATGCTCTTCTATATTGAGTACATCGCTTATCTCCTTTCTGTGCTACTTTCTAGTGAAGTCAGCAGACGGAAGAATTTTGTCTTCAGTATTGATGAGTTGAACTAATGAGTTACCGTGCTCTTCTATATTATGTGCATCCCTTATTCCTTTTCTGTGCTACTTTTCAGTGAAGTCAGCAGTCTGAAGAATTTTGTCTTCAGTATTAATGAGTTGAACTAATGAGTTACCGTGCTCTTCTATATTGTGTGCATCCCTTATTCCTTTTCTGTGCTACTTTCCAGTGAAGTCAGCAGTCTGAAGAATTTTGTCTTCCGTATTGATGAGCTGAGCTGATGAGTTACCATGCTCTTCTATATTGATTACATCCCTTATCCCCTTTCTGTGCTGCTTTCCAGTAAAGTCACCAGTCTGAAGAATTTTGTCTTCAGTATGATTGACATGTACCTAACAAATATAAAATTTCTGAAATTTTTCTAAAGTAGTCGAAGTTTTGAGGAATTTCGAAATTTCAAGTTCACTTTTGATATTCTCTGTATGTTCTTTGCGAAGTATTGGTATTGTCATACATGTTTTATTAGCTTTTCCTTCACGCCAGTTACTCCTTCTACAATTATAGATTTTCAGTAACCTTCTGTTAAGTATTGGGAATCTCTTATAGATTGTCCCAAGCAGCGATTGCGTTTGATCTTTGTTGTCAATCGTTGATGGCGACTTAATCTTATAAGATAGAGTTAAGTGTTTTTCAGTGTTGAATTCTAGATTTTCAGTGACCTTCTGTTAAGGATTGGGAATTTCTGATAGTTTGTCCCAAGCAGCATTGGATCTTTGTCGGTCAATCGTTGATGGTGACTTAATCTTATAAGATAGAGTTAAGTGTTTTTCATTGTTGAATTCTGGATTTTCAGTAACCTTCTCTTAAGGATTGGGAATCTCTTGTCCCAAGTAGCGATTGCCTTGGATCTTTGTTTTTCAATCGTTGATGGTGACTTAATCTTATAGAATAGAGTTAAGTGTTTTTCACTGTTGAATTCTAGATTTTCAGTAACCTTCTCTTAAGAATTGGGAATCTCTTATAGATCGTCTCAAGCAGCGATTGCCTTGGATCTTTATTTGTCAATCGTTGATGGTGACTTAATCTTATAAGATAGTGTTAAGTGCTTTTCAATGCTGAATTCTAGATTTTCAGTAACCTTCTGCTAGGATTGGGAATCTGTTCTAGATTGCCCCAAGCAGCGATTGCCTTGGATCTTTGTTTAATCAATCGTTGATGGTGATTTAATCTTATAAGATAGAGTTAAGTGTTTTTCAGTGTTGAATTCTAGATTTTCAGTAACCTTTTGTTAAGGATTGGCAATCTGTTCTAGATTGCCCGAAGCAACGATTGCCTTAGATCTTTGTTTAATCAATCGTTGATGGTGACTTAATCTTATAAGATAGAGTTAAGTGTTTTTCAGTGTTGAATTCTAGATTTTCAGTAACGTTCTCTTAAGGATTGGAAATCTCTTATAGATTGTCCCAAGCAGCGATTGCCTTGGATCTCTGTTTGTCAATCGTTGATGGCGACTTAATCTTATAAGGTAGTGTTAAGTGTTTTTCAGTGTTGAATTCTAGTTTTTCAGTAAGCTTCTGCTAAGGATTGGGAATCTCTTATAGGTTGTCCCAAGCAGCGATTGCTTTGGATCTTTGTTTGTCAACCGTTGATGGTGACTTAATCTCATAATATAGAGTTAAGTGTTTTTCAGTGTTGAATTCTAGATTTTCAGTAACCTTCTCTTAAGGATTAGGAATCTCTTATAGATTGTCCCAAGCAGCGATTGCCTTGGATCTTTGTTTGTCAATCGTTGATGGCGATTTAATCTTATAAAATAGTGTTAAGTGTTTTTCAGTGTTGAATTCTAGATTTTCAGTAACCTTCTCCTAAGGATTGGGAATCTCTTATAGATTGCCCCAAGCAGCGATTGTCTTGGATCTTTGTTTGTCAATCGTTGATGGTGACTTAATCTTATAAGATAGTGTTAAGCGTTTTTCAGTGTTGAATTCTAGATTTTCAGTAATCTTCTCTTAAGGATTGGGAATATCTTATAGATTGTCCCAAGCAGCGATTGCGTTGGATCTTTGTTTGTCAATCGTTGATGGCGATTTAATCTTATAAGATAGTGTTAAGTGTTTTTCAGTGTTGAATTCTAGATATTTAGCAATCTTCTGTTAAGGATTGGGAATCTCTTATAGATTGCCCCAAGCAGCGATTGCGTTGGATCTTTGTTTGTCAATCGTTGATGGTGACTTAATCGTATAAGATAGAGTTAAGTGTTTTTCAGTGTTGAATTCTAGATTTTCAGTAACCTTTTGTTAAGGATTGACAATCTGTTATAGATTGTCCCAAGCAGCGAATTCGTTGGATCTTTGTTTGTCAATCGCTGTTTGTGACTCAACACTGAAAAACACTTAACACTATCTTATAAGATTGAGTTAAGGATTGGGAATCTCTTATAGATTGCCCCAAGCAGCCATGCGTTGGATATTTGTTTGTCAATTGCTGTTTGTGACTTAATCTTAAGATAGTTTTAGGTGTTTTTCAGTGTTGAGTCATAATCAGCGATTGACGAACAAAGATCCAACGCATTCGCTGCTGGGGACAACTACAACAAAAGGTTACTGAAAATCTAGAATTATAGAAGAAGTAACTGGCGAAGAAAAAACCAATAAAACATAAATGAAAATTCACCTTCGACATTAAGCTTTAAAGTTTTAAATCTATTTGAAACTAAATTCTTTTTAGGTGTCAATGAGAAATTGTGGAACTTGGAATTAAAAAGCAATAACAATTTAAATGTTTTGCTAATAAATTTTAAAAATAAAACCCTTAATTTCGAAAAAATTGGAGTCAGTATTTTAAGTTGGAAGTAAAAGTTTTAAAAAAATAAGTAATTATTTCGAAATTTTGAAAAATCTAATTAAAGATTTGATAAAATAAATTACTTACCAAAATGTTCTTAAAAATCTCGAGCTTTTCAAGAAATACTAATGTTTAGAGAGAAATTTTAAAAATTGAAATACAAACCATGTACCCTGAAGCCAAGAAAATTTAAAAAACACAACAAAGATTGCTCTAACGCGTTTCGATAGCCAAGCAATCATCTTCAGGGCACTTTTAAGAAAAAGGGTTTGATATTCAAGTTTAAAGTCACTACGTATTTTGTACTTAAAATTATAATTCCAAAAATTGTTCGTGCGACTCATACACTTGAGCTTTCTTCAAACAAGTATCTTTAAACTGCGCTTCTAGTCTACGAATAATTTCGACGAGGTTTACACCTTCAACGGCAAGAAACTTAATAATACGCTGCGCATCGTGCGGATGAATCTCTTGCTCAATCATTGTATTTACAACTGACAACAGGCGCGAGCGGAATTCGCTTGGGCGCATACGTCACGTGATATCCCCACTTAACATGTCTAAGAGTATGCTCACACCATATATATAATACTTCTATATGGCGTGTTTAGCCCTTTGTTTGTGTTAAAAAGGCGCGATGGATATATATGTTTGTCTTTTTCAAGGACAGAATATATTAACCAATCCCAAAGTTTATTTCAAATATCCCTCTTCTCGGCAGTCGTCATTGTTGTCATTCATTTATTAGTGTTCCCGCCCATCTTGTCATCTGTTCCGCTATAAATGAATGAATGCTTGTCCTCGAAAAAGTACGACATATACTTTCATCTCACTTTTTTGACAAAGCATTTTGCAGTGCCGATTATACACAACATGCCATATAGAAATATTACATATATGGCTCACACTACCAACGCCCTCATGGCGATATGATAGAAATTCCGGTTCATATTTGATTTACCCTCGTAAATTGATTTGACGTTCATGTTAGGTAGACACTTTTTTGGAAATTTCTTAAACATGTTATGTACTGCCCACGAGCTCAAATGAGAGCAAAACATCAATGTCCAATGCTACAATATTTTTATGTATTTTTTATATTTTCTTTATTTATCAAATTAACAAATTTTTATTTTTCCATATCTAATTTCTGGTCTTCTATTTTTGATTATTCCTATTCTATGTAAAATAAACTAACCTCTTAATTTGTGAACTGTCATGAAGTGACGTTTTCAATAAATTTAAATATCACGTAGTCGCATTTCAAAAACTGTTTAGAAAATTGTCAACAAACCATAAAAATTTAAATATTGCCAAACTGGGCCGAAGAAATGTTAAATAAATTGAAAAAAACTTAAACATGAAACTTGAAACTTTCAAAACTCGAGTTTAAAATTTCGTGAAGAAAGAAATCAGAATTTAGTCATATTATTTGAAAAGGACCAAATTTCGAGTTACAAACTCCAAATTTAGACCAAGCGATCGGTTTTGTAGAGAGGTTTAGACCAAGCGATTGGTTTTGTAGAGAACAATTATTTTAAAATTCATTCGCTTTTTTTCTGATTTCACTGATGACAAACAATGAAGCGTTTCAGGATTCCAAGAGGACAGTTGTTGCAAATTACTTTTGTCAGTGACACAGCGATAAATTTTCTTTACTGCTGGGGTTAAAATAAAAATGGTTTAACCCAAAGGGATTATTGAAGTCGTTACGATCAATTCTTATAGTTTTTCGGTTTATCGCGCTAAAAGAGGGTAGTATCCGGTAATACGATTATATTGCGAATAACGTTTTATAAGGGAGTAGTAAAAATAAAATGAAAACAAGTCCAATTGTCGCGTTCGCTTCCTGGATTTGTTGATTTGCTCAGATCGAACTATTTGTTCGGCCCCTTGTGACTATTTCAATCATATATACAGATTTTCTTTAATGGTCATGAATCACCGTTTGTATTTATTGTTTTGCACATTTACACATTGTGTGTGCTTGTTCAACCCTTCCCAGATATAGATATAATCTGACTGGCAAAGAAACATTAAGACTAGAAGACCTGGAAGGAATTGTTGTAGGTCAGATGAGCCTGACTATATACAGCCGGGATATACGATGTCGAACAGCCAAATGGAATAAATTCAATATCTTGATTATTGTACACATTTATGAAAAATTCCGAGGCAGGTCAATTTTAAATTATAAGATGACATCCTGCATCGCAAAAAAATCATTCCTAGATGCAACTCCCGTTTCAACCCCTAAATTTTTTAATTGGAAGTAGGAACTTGGTATATCTCATTTGAAAGGTCTTTTCATTCTCCATTCAAAAATGTCATGGTTGCTAGATTTATTTAAAAAATAAACAACAAAAAAATTAATTTATCAACTAGATGAAATTTTCCACAATAACTAATAGCGGCTCGTTCGCGGTTCGTCCTCGATAATAAAGGGACTAAAAACAATTCCCATATCCGTTTCTCATTTTGTAAAAAAAGAAACGTAAAAATGTATCACCCTTATCATAGTTAATTGTACTTTTTGTCGAAAACATATACCTTTCTAAAACTGTGAGAAAATTAAACAGTGGTCAGTATCGTGCTTCAGTTGCACATTTTAAAAATTTAATGGGTCATTTAACAGAAATGCATAAAATAATTTTACAAATGATCAGCTATGGAGATAGAGCAAGATCACAGGCCGAAATCGCTCGTCTATTTCAACAAAGATTTCCTGATTTACCGCCTGTATCCCAAGGTACAATTAGTAAAATCGAGAAGCATTTTCACAAACATGGACTTGTACGAAAGCTAAAAGAGAACCATCCAATGTTAATGATACCAAATTTGAAATAATGACTGAGTTTCAAGAAAATACACAGCTTGTAAGTCGACAAGTATCTACAGCACCGAACGTAAGTCATTCCTCGATTATTTGTGTACTGAAAGGAAATAAAATGCACCCTTATAAACTGACACCATGTTAAGAGCCCAGTGGTGACGATTTTAATAAAAGAAATCATTTTTGTGACCAAATGATGCAATGATTAGATAATAATGTCATCCAAATGTAGAACATATTGTTTTCTCATGAGTCCATTCACGGTCATGTAAATCGTCAAAACTGTCGTTATTGGGCTAGCGAAAATCCCAACTGGATGAGAGAATTGCATACACAGGACCCTGAAAAAAGTTAATATTTGGGCAGGGATTATTGGAAATTATGTCGTTACTACATTTTTCATTGATGGAAATTTAAATGGAGACATATTTAGCATTGCTCCAAAACAACATTGTACCAGCTTTGTTAAACCTATATCCAGCTTAAGAAAATCCACAGGTTCCAGCTAAAGTAATATGGTTCCAGCAAGATGGAGCATCACCACACTACCAAGTCAATGTCTGACATTATCTCGATTTTAAATTTCCAAATCGGTGGATAGGGAGACTGTACGGTAGAATGGCCATCACGATCACCAGACCTGAGGCCTCTGGTTTTTTTATTGGGTTATGTGAACAATACAGTGTATAAAACCAAACCCCGCGACGTAGCTGACTTACGAGCAAGAATAACGCTTGCGATTCGATCGGTGACAACCAGAGATGTTGAATAATGTCAGAAGACATTTTATTCACTGTTAGGATGCTGCCAAGATGTTGGAGGTGCCCATTTTCTACATCTCTTACATTAAATATGGTTTGTTTTTCATTTTATTAAATGAAAATATTAGATTTATATTTTGTTGTTGAAAATTGAAATTATTTTTGTTTTACTGTTAATTTTTGAAATAGATATAGCAAAAATGACATTTTTGAATAGAGAATAAAAAGACGTTTCAAATAAGGTATAACAAGCTTCTACTTTTGGTTTAAAAATTAGTTTGCAACTGCCACTCGAAGAGGAAGAAATTTTACGGTGGAGGATGTCATTGTCTAATCTAAAGGTGGTGTGTCTTGAGATTTTTCATAAATTTGTAGAATAACTGAAATGCGGGAAATATTCCATTTGGCCGTTCCACATTGAGACTCGAACAAACTTGTGGAAGTAACAAAGAATTTGAAGTGTAGGTGACAGGGCCTATAACGACCCCCACAAAAGAAGAAAAAAGTGTTAACACCAAATTATTAGGAAGCGTCGAAATTTTCAGCATATACTCAAAATTTAGGATCAGGGGAAACAAAAAAAATGGGGTAGCTTAATTTTTCTCGAAATTTGCATTTTTTCCAAAATTTCGACTTAAATTTTAATTATTTTGAAGCCTAATATCGAAATTTCGAAAAAAACAGTAACGATATCAGGATTAAATATTACACTAAAAAAACTGACCTTCAAATAACGTTTTTGTTAATTTCGAACAAAAAAAATTAATATAATAATTATTCGGTATTTAATTTAACATTCTGAAAAATCGGTCAACATTTCCAAGGAAAGTTAAAATTTTGAATTTGAAATTGAAATTGTAGAAAAGAAACAGCCCAAATTAAAGATAGGGGAAGAAGAAAAAGGTGGAAATTTAAAGTAGAAATTAGAAACTCGAAATTTTTATATTAAATATCCATACTACTTTTTCTGATTGTTTTATTTGGAAAATATATAATTATATATTTTGCATATGGTAATTACCATATGCAAATTAATTAATTCAGAGGATATAATTAATACTTCAATTTGTTTGAATGGTATTAATATTAATTATTTCGTTATTAAATCAGATGTGTTTTTTTTTTGGTAGACTGGACTGGTCCTTCAAAAATTACTTGTCTCTTGAAATCAAGAAAGATTAAAAAACACAACTAAGGTTGCTCTAACGCGTTACGATAGCCTAGCTATCATCTTCAGAGAGATACAGAGAGATGCGTTTAACACGAGTTCGTAAACAAAATTATTATTCAGATTTTCTCCCCTTCCAGTGTTTTAATATTTTCTAAAATTGGTGCCTGGAACTTCGTTTCACAATTTCTCAGCTTCCCGGGAAAAATGTTCCCTAATTGCACCCACTTCTAATAAATCTTTTATAATGCAAATTAACCGAACTCCCTCGCGGGAAAAATGGTCATTGTTGCATCAAAAAGTGTATGGGGGGCTCGCATGGGATCCTGTTGGCACTTAGTGTAAGAATGTTTCCGCTAAAGATAAAAGGCTAGCGTGTTCCCTGGGGGGAGCGAGGTGTCGCCAGGTATGTGGGGCTTGCTCCATGGATAACCTAATAATCGCCGACCGAGGGGCAATTCTCCGAGGACTACAATGACGGCTGAAGTAGCATAGGCCAATTTCTACCAATTTTACCGAAGTTCGCCTTAATTTTGTTTTCACACGCTGCCCCCTATAGAATGCTGTAAATTGAGCAAACGCGATGCCGACATGCAGTCTTCTTTCACTTCAATTATCTGACCAAAAGAATTCTACAATCAGAAGGGAAATTTCCACACATAGCCGATTCTCCGTACAAATTAAATTACAGTCTTTGGAAACCTACCATGATTTTCCCTCAATTTCACCCAAGTCTACTGCAGGAAAGAGCAGGAAATATAAAGAGAGTTGTAGACGTTGCAAAATATCTATGCTTTAAATAAAAACTTAATAAAATTCGTATATCGATTGAAAAATAATGAATAGATCGCATGTACAATATTGTTATATGTTATTCTTCATGATAGACCCTTATTGACCGGAAATATTATGTTTTCTTTTCAATTATTTCCAATTAGCAGAGTTAAAGTGCCAAACTCTGCATGTGGTATGTGAGTTAATGAACTATGATTAAGATATGTTTTTTTCAATTTATTTAACATTTCTTCGGCTCAGTTTGGAAATATTTAAATTTTTATGGTTTGTTGACAATTTTCTAAACAGTTTTTGAAATGCGACTAGGTGATATTTAAATTTATTAAATTTATTATTATATTATTATTATATTATATTAAATTTAAATATCACGTAGTCGCATTTCAAAAACTGTTTAGAAAATTGTCAACAAACCATAAAAAATTTAAATATTTCCAAACTGGGCCGAAGAAATGTTAAATAAATTGAAAAAACATTAAAAAAATGTATATTTGATTGATGTGCAAATTTGACTTTCAGTTCACTCCAGCGTATTTATTCTACACATTTATTAACAAACTGAACTTTACTCTGTTGTAATATTTATCACAGAAAATGGTCAACGTTTTTGGAATTGATATTTCAAATTCTACTTATTTTTCAAGCTATCATATTACTGTCTATAGTATTTATGCACTTGTAAGTCTAAACTGACCGTCAACAAATTGAGATTTTCAATATTAGTGGAATAAGTAACCAAGCGAGTCCGGCGCATTCACCATTTTCTAACATCAATCTTGATTTATATTTTATAAACCTTTAAACCCTGTGCTGATAGAAATATGTTTTGCAAAGTATCATTCGTTAAAATAAACCTAATAGAATCGTGCTAATTTTTAACTTCTAATTAGCTTTCTTGCAACAGAAATTAAGTTTGATCCAGGCAAGGGAACATTAAACGGAACGTTAAAATGCGTTAATACTTAATAACCCTTATCTGTCAATTTTGTTGGAACGGACTGGTCCTTGGTTATCTTCAAAAATTGAAATACAAACCTTTCTTGGTTTCAGGGGAGAAGATTTATATTTCAAGTTATTTGTTAAAATAATTAATTTTATAGAACTAAGATTCATGGGCTTCTTCGAAATCTCAAGATTTCTGTATTTTCGTTGCATTTAATTTGATGTTCGTTGACGTCTTGAGATTCACTCAAATTTTGGATAATCAAACGCGAAATTTTTGTCCAATTTCGCCGAAAATATTAATAATCAGTCTCGTAACTAGCTCGGATTTGTTCTCGAATTAAAAAAAGTTGAGGAGAAAGCAGTCACAGGTATAAATTACCTGCATTGTACGTTTCAATTTATATTAAATTCAATTTATATAATTAAAATTAAAATAAATATAATTAAAATAAATGAATACTTATTTAATTAAAATTAATGACTTGAAATCAGAGCATTTTGGTGGAATGGATTAATCCTTGGTTATCTTCAAAAATGAATATACAATACTTGTCCCCTGAAACCAAAAATGATTAAAAAACACAAGCAACTGTTGTGTTTTTTAATTTTTCTTGGTTTCAGGGGACAAGATAGGAAATCATAGTATTTATTTATGGTCCTGAATCTACATTCGAGACAGAACATATTTGTGATTGATTAAACCACATAAGGCAATATTTGAGTATTATTTATGAAGAAATGCGATATTTAAAATTATTTTTCAAGTTGCACAATAAATTTTATTATTTGACAAAGTTATATCCGTCCGACTGTAACATAAAAATGGCTTGTCGTAAAAGAGCTTTAACTTTGGAATTTGGTTTTCGGTAGAGATTTGCGCGAAAAGTCCTATAAAATAGAATGTTTTACATTGAGATCAGCAGATTCTTTAACTACTTTTGCCACCTCGAGTAAAAATTGTACATATTTCTGCCAATAAATTTAAGCCATAAACCAAAAAATTAAACCTGCTTCCAGTGGAAAATCTGGGGTAAACATGTACGCTTCAAATTATTTCTATTTTAAATTTAAAAATATATTACAAATTCTTGGTTATGCAAAATGTCTATATATCTTTATGATTTTGTGTATTTATGATATTCGTCATCATTTGACCAAAATATGTTCTTATTTTAAGATCTAAAAATATTTATGAAAAAAAATTAGAAGTGTCTCGTATTTTATTTCAGGTAAATTTTTATATACAGTGTGGAAGCCAAATGGAATAAATTCAATATCTCAGTTATTGTACATATTTACAAGAAATCCCGAGACAGGTCAATTTTAATATATAAGATGACATCCCGCATCATAAAAATGTTATCCCTAGATGCAACCCCTTCGAGTTACCGTTTCAACCCCTAAATGTTTCAGTTGGAAGTAGGGGCCTGGTATATCTCATTTGAAAGATCCTTTTATTCTCTATTCAAAAATGTTATGGTTGCTACATTTATTTAAAAAATAAATAATTAAAAAAAAATTATTTATCAACTAGACAGTCTCAAAATAGTTTCGATAGGATAGAAGTAACAGAAAAAATTATATTCTTAGTTTAACTGAGATCTACCAAAATTGCTTTTGTTCATATGTTATGGATAAAATGACACACGTAAAAACCATTCAATTATTAACAAAGTTCATAAACTGGGAATTATAAACAACCCGAGCTGCAGAGGGTGTTTAGAAGAAGATGAGAGTATCGAGCACGTGATGTGTCACTGCCCGGCACTAGCATTAATCACAGGATCCACGCTGGGGGACTTCTGGCCTAGTGTGGTCAGTATGAGAGAGGCGCATCCAAGGGACGTTCTTCGGTTTCTCAACAAGGTTGGGTGGCTGAATGAATGACCAAGCACACCTCAATCACGGGCATAGCACAATGGGCCCTAAACTGGCCTAAACTTTAGGCAACCCACAACGAATCCAGAATCCGGAAAGTTCATAAACAAAAATAGGCTTGGTCCTTCTAATAATATCAGCGCAAGAAGCATGAACTCAATGAGAACAATTTAAGCGACCACTGTTCTCCAGGCTTGGATCGTGAAACATCATACGAGGTGTGTAAATTAAGTAATGAGACTGGCAACCTAGCGTCGGATGTGGCAACACTGGAACCACGTGGAAGGGGCGACAGTACTCATCCAATACGAATTTGAACTCGATCAAGTCATTTGGTTGTGCGTTTTTGTTTTTCCCGTGAAAGTCGCGATTTTCGTGGTGCGTTCTAAAAATGAGTGACAAGTTCACACAGTGAACGCACCACGAAAATCGCAACTTTCACGGAAAAAACAATAACGGACAACCAAATGACTTGACAAAAGTCAAAAGTTGGTTGACAAAAGGTTCTAAAAAGATTTCGAAGAAAGGTCATGCAGATAAGACCAAACATGAAGAACAATTGGATCCTGCATGCGCCTTGTCACACAGCAATTTCCATAAACGAGTTTTTGGCCAATAAAAGCATTTCTGTAGTTCCTCGGCCTTCTTACTCGCCTGACTTGGATCTTTGTAATTTTTTTCTCTTCCCAAGATTGAAAATTCGTCTCAAAGAACATCATTTTGGGACATTCGAAAATATTCAAACGGCTGTAACGGACCAGTTGAAGGCTATTCTAGTAACCGAATGCCAGCACTGCTGTGAAGAGTCTCCAACGCTGTGTGGGAATTATTTTGAGGGAGACAACCAAAGAAGAGATAAAATATACAATTGTTATTATATTTAAATAAAAATATTTGAAAATATCAGTCTCATTACGTAATTTACACATCTCGTATGCATAAACAGTCTTCGTCATTATCTTGGAACATTTTGTTCTTCACTGCCGTTTCCAAATAATTTTGTAATGACATTTCGTCTCCTCTTTAATCGGAGAGTTTCAGCTTATTTTTTTATTTAATTTTCCTCATTTTACTAATACAAGATAAAAAGAAGAGAAGATAAAGATAAAACCAAAGAGGTCAGCTGCGTCTTTGGTTTACCTTTACTTTGTCCACTAATATAACGTCTCTTTGGAACTGCAGAAACTTCTTTCATAAGGATAGTCAGAGTCCCTATAGAGGAAGATGAATATTCTCTAATAGAAGCATATAAAATTGATTTGAAAGAGAAGTTGAAGTTAACTCTTGATGAGTATTTGATGCTGTAACCTGAGATAAATTGTGTGCTTGTCGTTTCATGAATTCTAGAAGAAGGATTCTGCACTCTCTATGTGTGCTTTCGTATCAAATTTCACCAAAAAGTGTCTAGAAAGAAGGTCCGGCGATGCCATTATGCCAGTTGTCTATGTATGTCGTTTTGTCCATACAACGTTTTGAAAAACGAAAATTCCTAAATAAATACAAAGGGTCCAACAGATTACAGGCGTGCTTTAGGCTGTAGGCAACAATATCATATTAACAAGCCACGAACGAACTCATTTGAACCTTTGGAGGAACATGCAGGTAAGCAAGATTTCTGATGGATAAACCCTTGCAATCAAGGGCTGAAGCACTTATTCCAATCGAGGGCTGAAGCACTTATTCCAATCAAGGGCTGAAGCACTTATTCCAATCAAGGGCTGAAGCACTTATTGCAATGAATTAAAGCAGATTAAGCAAAGCACTAGGTTTGCTCACTGACCACGGGAAATTTAAAGGACATCTGGTAAAACTCAACCTAGCAGAAAGCGACCAAGGTCGACTTTGTGGGAAGACAAGCAAAACTGCTGATGGATAAAGCTTTGCAATCAAGGGATGAAGCTTTTGTTGCAATGAATAAAAGCAAGCTAAGCAACGCACTAGGTTTGCTTTTTGACCATGGAAACTTTAAAGGACACCTGATTAAACTGAACCTAGCAGAAAGCGACCGATGTGGACTGTGTGGGCAGGAAAGTAAGACTGCTGATGGATGAACTCTTGCAATCAAGGGCTAAAGCACTTATTGCAATGAATAAAAGCAGACTATGCAAAGCCCTAGGTCTGGTCACGGGCCACGGGAGCTTTAAAGGATAACTGGTTAAACTCATTCTAGCAAAAAGCGACCGATGTCGACCGTTTGGGCTGGTAAATTAGACTGCTGATGGATAAACCCTTGCAATCAAGGGCTGAAATACTTATTGTAATAAATAAAAGCAGGCTAAGCAAAGCACTAGGCTCACTGGCCACGGAAACTTCAAAGGAAACCTGGATAAACTCAACCTAGCAGAAAGCGACCGATGTCGACTGTGGGCAGGCAAGCAAGACTGCTGATGGATAAACCCTTGCAATCAAGGGCTGAAACACTTATTGTACTGAATAGAAGCAGACCAAGCAAAGCACTAGGTTTGCTCACTGACCACGGGAACTCTCAAAGAGACCTAGTTAAACCCAACCTGGCAGAAAGCGACCGATGTCGACCCTTTGGGCTGGCAAATTAGACTGCTGATGGATACACCCTTGCAATCAAGGGCTGAAGCACTTATTGTAATGAATAGAAGCAGACCAAGCAAAGCACTAAGTCTGCTCACTGACCACGGGAACTCTCAAGGAGATCTAGTTAAACTCAACCTAGCAGAGAGCGACCGATGTCGACCGTTTGGGCTGGCAAATTAGACTGCCGATGGATAAACCCTTGCAATCAAGGGCTGAAGCACTTATTGTAAAGAATAAAAGCAGACCAAGCAAAACACTAGGTCTGCTCACTGACCACGGGAACTCTCAAGGAGACCTAGTTAAACTCGACCTAGCAGAAAGCGACCGATGTCGACTGTGGGCAGGCAAGCAAGACTGCTGATGGATAAACCCTTGCAATCAAGAGCTGAAACACTTATTGTAATGAGTAGAAGCAGACTAAGCAAAGCACTAGGTCTGCTCACTGACCACGGGAACTTTAAAGGAGACCTAGTTAAACTCAACCTAGCAGAAAGCGACCGATGTCGACCGTTTGGGCTGGTAAATTAGACAGCTGATGGATAAACCCTTGCAATCAAGGGCTGAAGCACTTATTGTAATGAATAAAAGCAGACCAAGCAAAGCGCTAGGTATGCTCACTGACCACGGGAACTCTCAAGGAGACCTAGTTAAACTCAACCTAGCAGAAAGCGACCGATGTCGACCGTTTGGGCTGGCAAAGTAGACTGCTGATGGATAAACCCTTGCAATCAAGGGCTGAAGCACTTATTGTAATGAATAGAAGCAGACCAAGCAAAGCACTAGGTCTGCTCACTGACCACGGGAACTCTCAAGGAGACCTAGTTAAACTCAACCTAGCAGAAAGCGACCGTTTGGGCTGGCAAAGTAGACTGCTGATGGATAAACCCTTGAATAGAAGCAGACCAAGCAAAGTACTAGGCTTGCTCACTGACCACGGGAACTCTCAAGGAGACCTAGTTACACTCAACCTAGCAGAAAGCGACCGATGTCGACCGTTTGGGCTGGCAAAGTAGACTACTGATGGATAAACCCTCGCAATCAAGGGCTGAAGCACTTATTGTAATGAATAGAAGCAGACCAAGCAAAGCACTAGGTCTGCTCACTGACCACGGGAACTCTCAAGGAGACCTAGTTAAACTCAACCTAGCAGAAAGCGACCGATGTCGACCGTTTGGGCTGGCAAATTAGACTGCTGATGGGTAAACCCTTGCAATCAAGGGCTGAAGCACTTATTGTAATGAATAGAAGCAGACCAAGCAAAGCACTAAGTTCACTGGCCACGGAAACTTTAAAGGAAACCTGGTTAAACTCAACCTAGCAGAAGGCGACCGATGTCAACTTTGTAGGACTGAAAAGGAAACAAGTTTACACATTGTGTGTGCTAGTGGAGACCTTGTCAAATACAGATATAATCTGACTGGCAAAGAAACATCTAGTCCAGAAGATCTGGAACGAATAAGTGTAGATCCGATGTTGCGCCTGGCTGTAAAGGCCCAGACTGTGACTCGAACAAACTTGTAAAAAGTACAAAGGATTTCGAATTTAGATGGCAAGGCTTATAATGGCCCCCACCACAGGTTAAAAAAAAACAAAGGGTATTTTTTCATAAAAGAAGTTTTTTGAAGGCAATAATCAATTCTTGAAAACTAAAATAAATGCTACAGAAATAGGTACTATAGCAAAAAAAATATTCTTACAAAAAAAAATTGTTGCAAATAAAAAACTTATAACGTACGAAAACGTCGTCGGCCATGGCAGCGAAATAAATGATCCGGACGCGTCCACGTATTGACAAGTTCGTAGAAGTTATTCGAGCTAGGTTATGTGATCGTCAATTGCGCGCGAGAGTCCACCAAATTTGAGTTATACCACCTATGTCATTTTGTATGTATATGTCATTTGTACGTATTCTCCCTACATTTGCCAAATAGCCCAAAGCATCTTTTAACTCGTCTTTAGAAGAAAAGGAGTTTGAGGACTATAGAGCTGTTTAAGCTCAGTAAAGCTACAGTCATTGACGTTTCTGGGTTATATACATCTCGCAATAGTCGTGAAGGAGAAAGTGCATCTTTCAACAGTCGCGAAGAAGAAACAATTTTCGAACGAGGTATAGAATTGCAAAGTCAGACAATTCCTGGACAAGCGAAAGTTTAAATTGTCCAAATTGTGTGATGACTAAAGAAAGCTCCCCTTTTAGAAAATAAACATCATCGTTGAGTTGAGAGCGTGGCATATATTTAATACTTCTATATTGCCAGCTGCGCCTTTTACCTGTCTCCATCATCTTTCTCTTTCTACTTCCTTCCACTCGGCTTCTCTATGGAGATGATTCCCAATGCGCAGGCGTTCACAATCAGTGGAAAAATCAAAGTGACGCGTGCGCGAGTTCAAAATGACGCCTGCGCGAGACACAATCTCCGTATACATGCCTAGCTTTATCCTTTACTATGCAGACAGTGCTTACGAAGAGAATAGGGAGCTGGTAATATAGAAGTATTTAATATATGGAGTATGGGTACTAGATTTGAAATTTCTGGACATTTTAATATTCATTCTGGATTCTGGACAACTTCAACACGCCAATTCTGATGACAGCGTGGTATTTTTCATAAATAACGACCTTTAAAGCTATAAGGGTCTCTTTTTAACTTCTATACTAGTTATTGCATCTGTTCTCATGTTATCAATAATTCAGCTTCCCGAACCACAGTCGTAAGTGGTGAACTGTCCTCTTGAAGACTGAGTCCTTGTTTTTTTTTGGTAATTTTTGGCAACCACTGAACTGATTTTTACTACTTTAGTCTAACGATATACCCAAATTTCATCCATTGAAATTTTTTAAAATTGTATCATCCTTTTGTACTGAAATTTGTTTATAGAAACCAGTTAGAGCTGCAGAAAGGCTAATGAAATGACAAACGTCAAAGTCACTTGACAGCTAATTTTCTTCATAGTTAAGTAAATGTAAGAATCTGCCCTCGCAAACAAAGCAAATTTGTGTTTATAAATTTAATGGATTTTTACAACAAATCAAGTGCTCAAGCGGTATTTAGTGCAATAAATTAATTGAAGATAAATGTATAGATTTGTTGTGATACTTCAACAATAGATCCGCAAATTGCATCAATTCCATGAACACGGCGAATATATAAACTATACAATTTTTAGATAGTTAACAAAAATCAAGATTTGGTAATATTTATGATAGATGTATTAGACAATTTATTTATTCCATACATGAATGAATGTACCAGGAGAGAAGTGAATAATGTCAAAAAAGTCCCTAGCTGAGATACCTTCGGCCGGAAATGTGCAGTATATAAAGAAAATTGAACAGTAGTCACCGGGTGTAATTTTCTTGATGCGTAAACATTGTAGGGCATCCGAGAGGAAGGTTTTTTGATGTCGATGGGTCGTCTCAAGGGAACGGGACGTCATTAGCGCGACAGACGAGCACACGTACTGGGCCATAAACCGAACTATCCGCGGCTACCAGTCAGCATTCCTTCTTTACCATCTTTAGAACGTGGCTCATTTCGAAAAGACAATTGAGACGTTCGGGAACTTTATTACCACTTAGAGTGTGTACTAGCTCAGCTAGATATCTACCTCCGCAAATTAGATCCGATGTTACAATCAGCAATGTTGGCAAATTAAAAACTAATCATGATGAATCGAAAATTTTGATACGTCATTTTTCGAATTTCTTATAATCAGTGTGAGTTTTCCGGTGGCCAAGCGTTACGTTTCAGCCTGCATTACTTTTCACTTTTATACATCCTTTGGGACCCTTGTCCGCTAGCATGCAGCCTCTCGATTTCCGCCTTCTTACATTCGGGAATGTTCCCTATGGAACGCAGATTTCAATAGGGTCCTCTATCTGTATTTACCGATAACACTTACGCCTAAATAACAGTGGAAAATTATAGCTCCCCTTTATATAAGGCACAAATCTCTTAAATGGTTAGACGACCATACTAATAGTATTTATTTTTGTTACAGCATCCTAGAACTGAGGAAAGAAAAGAGCAGAGACGCTGCACGTTCCCGAAGAGGAAAAGAAAACTTTGAGTTCTATGAACTTGCAAAAATGCTACCCCTCCCCGCCGCTATTACCTCCCAATTAGATAAAGCTAGTATCATACGACTTACGATATCTTACTTAAAACTTAGGGATTTTTCTGGTCATGGCGATCCACCATGGTCGAGGGATGGTCCGCCACCTAACAAAACACTTAAAAGTAAGTAAAGTATCAAAATTATACTACATGAACGAATTCGTGAAATTCCCAAGAGAAATTATTAGCAGAGATTATAAAGCTTAAGGCGGATAATTAGGAATAGTGGGGTCGAGCACAGAGGCACGTACAAAATTTTACGAGAAATCCTTGTATAGTTGAGCTTGTAATGAATTTAACGTGCTTTCCACTTTTGTTATTCTGCAACGAGGTTATGACACTGCCCTGGATTCTAGCTAGCGAATGGTGAATAATAAAATAGTCGGCCATTTTGTTTTTGTTTAGTTAGTATTTTAACCGTTCGTTTAACTTGTACGTGATTGTAAAATCTAATTTGAATTTTGCTTAATGTCAGTAGAAGCTCATCGCAATGAATTTCTATCCTAAGCAGGAAATTGTTTTGTAACATCCATATACACAAATCACAATATATTTTTAGAACCTTGCATTATACTTGCTAATTTCGGTTTACGATCAAGACGCCGATGGATTTTTGATTTCGTCATTTCGAAAATCCCATTGCCGGATCTTTGGTGATAGACAGCTTAACAAGGTATTAGTGTCGAGGGAATTTTTAATTTATTAAAGTCACATACACGTTTACCATCAGGTACATTTAATGCCAGTAACATAAATATCCCTGTAAGGAACCCAATCAATGAAATTATTTTTGGAAAAACTATGACATCAAAATAAGAAAATATATTTTTCTGAAATCGGTCTCTTGGCGCAGTTTCAGGACCCAGTATTTTAGTCCGTTGCTAAGGAATCATCACAAAATGAGAAAGTTTTTTCAGTCCTAGGCCGAGTTACCCTAACGGATAACAAGAAACAAATAGCAGTGGCGGCTGGTGACTTTTTAACAGAGGGTGCGCAGATGCAAAAAGAGTTTAAGTGACTCCAGTGCCATAGCAAGCTATTAAAATTAAGAAAAACAAAAGTGATACAAAAGGTGTGATATTTAATAGTATTTTTACGAATTAAATTTAATTAACATCTTATAATCTTCAAAATATGTTTAAATTATCATCTCTAAATTAGTTTCATCGAATACAAAAACAAAACATTATCGACATTTTTGAACCCCTTTAAGGTACTCTGTACGGTTGCACGTCGTTACGGCTCTGGGTTACTTAATTAAAATTGTTTACTTTCATAGGAATAAAATTATATCACTTTTTCATAAAAACTGCATTTGAAAATAAAATATATTTTATTACAAAGTTCTAATTAAACTTTACAAAAACGCAAAAAACAAACAACAAAATCCGCTCTACGATCTTTTAAAAAAATAAGGTGTTCATTACTTTCTCATCAAAATTGTTTAAATCCAAATTTAAAAATGAATAATTAGACCCTAGAAAGGGTACTGATACCTCTTTCTGAATAGCGGTACTATTGGCAGTTAGGCCTGTAAGTGGCATAATTAACAATCGCAATCAGATCAGCGAGCCCCTACGCATTTAGCATCATAAACCGTAAATATACACACCAAACTCTGATTCGTACTCACCATTTGGCAATATCGCACAAGCGCGGAGCGACATACCCCGAGCAAGCTTGGTGTTCTCTAGTTTATTTTTCCGTATCTCGTGGGGGCTGTTGATAAGCATCGCACGGCAGCCGCACTAGGTGCATAATTCTGCGCGCACCAACTTATTTAAATTTCTTATATTATTTAATATAATGGAATCAAACGTTTGTGTACTTTATTCCAAGTCACTCACAAGTATTATTAGTTAATTAGTATATCATTATTTTGTGTTTAAAAATATGATAAATCCAAGTCTTTTACATTAAACAGAAAAGAATAGATCGCTTATTTCACGCGGAGCGCGCGCTCTTGCGCTCTTTAAGACCAGCCGCCACTGACAAATAGTGTTTGTCAAGGAAACAATTTCATAGACAATTAAATCAGAATGAAAATTGTCATGAATTTATAAAAATTCCCCAATTTAAGTAATATTGATTGCGATTTCAAGAAAAATAGTATATGTACCTTGGAGTAAAAGTACATTCCCGGATTTAGATGTTTTGCTTTTTCTGTTGGATACAGATTGTGTCAAACTCGCTATAAATTTTGATTACTGACATCTAAGCTGACAGAAAATTTTTGAAACCCCAGCTCATCTGTAATGATGAGCACTCCCAAAGCTTATCCATGAGCTGCAATTTCATCAACAGTTACACGGCGATCACCTTCCAAAAGGCGTTGAAGAGCGTTAATCTTGTTCGCAGTCACACTGGTCTAAGGACGACGGGCATGGGGTTCATTTTCAACTTGAGTTCGTCCTTCCAAAAATTTTTTGTGCCATTTATGCACTTGAGTTTCCTTCAAACAAGTATCCCCAAACTGTGCTTTTAGCCTACAAAGAATTTTGGCGAGCTTTACACCTTCAATGTAAAGAAATTTAATAATAATGCGCTGCGCAACGTGCGGATGAACCTCTTGCTCACTCATCGTATTTACAACTGGCGAACAGCGAGAACGAAATTTGCTTGAGCGCAGGAAGTCCCCACCTAACATGTCTAAGAGTATGCGCACAGTCTCGACGCCCTCATGGCGACATGTTCATATTTGATTTACCCTCGTAAAAAAACCTGTCAAATGCATCGCCACGCACCATAAATTGTATAATGATCATTCTGGGACAAAATGTAGTTTGTTTAACAATTAACAACAAAACTAAACTTTTTAGTTGTAACTAGATCACTCCAGCGACTCACTCGCAAGGTTCAATAACGTAATATTTCAAAATAAAATTATTTTTCAAATTGATTTTAAAACAATAATAGATTCAAAGGTTTGCGCCCCTTATTCTGGTACCTGGTAAAATTGAAGGTGGCGCGCAATCAAGGTGGTTTCCGTATAAACACTGTGGAACTGCAGCACCCCCAATTCCACTTTCAAAATTTTGGTTTCTGAATTAAACAATTCTTTATAGAAATTTTAAATTTTCTCCGATTTCTTTTTATAGAAACTTCAAGTTTCTTTCACGAAGTTACGACATTTTAAAATCTATTTTATTTTTCATTTTGATCAAATACCTATTTTGAAAAACCAATTTTTGCAAACATTCCGAGGAAGAACTCGATATTTCGAGAAGGAATTAAAATTTTGAGAAAAAAAACTGTTAGCATAGTTGAATTCTTAGAAGTGAAAGATTGAGTCTCGTTGGAAAAAAAGCTTAAAAGATACCCCGAGAAATGTTCAACATTTTTGTAAAAGTTTCATTAAATTCGATTTAGTAGTTTATGAGATTAGCCCGGACAAAATATTAGTCGATAGACAGATGCAGAGACGTTTCGATTTATTACGGGCTTATCGGTTCGAATTGATTACCACGTGTGAATTTTACTACCTAACTTAACTTGGATCACCACAATTGAACAATTAACTCACTTATTATTAACTTCTACTAACTCACTAATTACACTAACTAACTGACTCGAGGGAAAGCTGACCGCCTTTTATAGTTTTGGCCCCCGGCTTCTAGAACTGTTCGGCAGATAAGGCTTATCGTTCCCGAAATTTCTGGAACGCTTATCTGCCATTTGTTCCGTTATCGCGGCCCCTTTCCCCTTATTAAATCCTTCTAGAAACATTTTTTATTTACTAAATTATACAATCCTATTCTTAATTCTATTCCATCTATTTACATTGCGTTACAATATCGATTAACGATTGACGCCTGAATTTTGATTTCAAATTTAACTTCATAATAAAATGTAGTGAAGTAAAAGCAATTATTTAACTACGATTTCTATATCTTTCAATTTAGTTCTCTGGAAACCTCCAGAAAAGAGTCGATATTTTTATGAAATTTTCGAAAAAAGTACAAAGGTGTAGAAAATGTCAAAATATATTTTATTTATTTTATTATTATTATTATTATTTTATTTTTTTTTTCTTGGTTTCAGGGGACAAGTTCTGTGTTTCAATTTTTAAAATATATTTAAAGTAGAATTTTTGGAAATAAAGAACAATTTTCTAGAATCAATTAACATTTTGAGTTTGTAGTTGAACTTTTAATGAAGAAAATAAATCTTGAATGAGTAAAGCAGGAATTTTAAAAATAAAAGTCTATTATTCGGCATGTCCTCGTAATTTTTAGCTTCCGTTCGAAATTTTAGACAAAAATTGAAAATGAAAACGCTGAAATAAAGTAGAATTTTTAAAGAAAAAACTTGGATTTTATGTAAAAAGTTTGGGGTATCTTTAAATCCACTTTTTTTTGGATAGATTTTTTCGTTTAACTGTTGTCATACTAACAAGCTCTATAGATCG
The DNA here is from genome assembly GCA_028583605.1 of Dastarcus helophoroides. Lineage (NCBI taxonomy): Eukaryota > Metazoa > Arthropoda > Insecta > Coleoptera > Bothrideridae > Dastarcus > Dastarcus helophoroides. The sequence goes on from CM053333.1 coordinate 6,026,330, forward strand.
TAGAGAGATTTTTTCGTTGTAAGAAATTTTGTTGTTTAATGTTAATGTAACAAGGTGGTGCCTTATTTAATAAATTTATTTTTAAAAAAATTAATACCTTGTATATAAATTTTATTGAGAAAAATGACACGTTTATTTCGAAACCGCAGTACTGACATTTGTTTTACCTAATAACTTGACAAAAACAAAAATATTAACTTACTTTAGAATGTTTTTTTTGAATTTTATTGAAACTGATGTTTCTAAATAATTTCATTTTCGCAATACAATTTGTATGTAAAGTAGCAACTTTTTATATCATTATTTAGGTAGTACAAAAATGGGCACTTAAAAAAATTCATGATGACATCACTGTCCAAAAGTCATCACTATTTTAAAAACCCAAAGTAATCCATCCAAGCGAGTTAGAAAGAAAATAAAAAAAGCTCAAAGCAGGGCTTCGAACCAGAAATGAACCGGAAAGCGTCAACCGAAAAAAATCGTTGTTTTTGCTGTAACGAAAACCGGAACTTAACCGAAAAAAATATATCGATTTATTTCGGTTCGATGCAAGTTTAGAATTTGGTGTTAGAAAAATCTCACTCTTCACTTTGATTTCCTTTTTGGACTTAAAATCTCAAATAAAAAAACATGTTTACTTTGTTATAAATTTTGAATACTTCTCTAATTTTAACCATTTTCTCAAAATTTTATGTTTACACATTAGGAAAATTTCCCGTTAGTTTTAAATGGGGCCTTTTTTTTGTTTTGACATTTTTATTGTTCTAAATTTTATTTTTCAAAATTTTACATAAACCCCTACAATTTTTCTTAAAATTTATATCCCGAAAATTCGTCGTCTATCCCAACATTTCAATTTTTAGCAAATTTGAGTTTAAAAACTGTAATTCCGTTTATTACAAAATTTTATAGTTTTTATCGTGAAATTGCATTTTCATTGAAAATTTGGAATTTATGCTAGAAATATTTCAATCTCAAAATTTAGGTTTTATGTGAGTGCCTTTTAATTGGAAAATTATATTTTTTTTACTTTTAATTCGAAATGTGGAAAAAATGTCCAAATTTCAAGAAAAAATCGACATTTGTAGACAAAGGCACAAAAAGGGCGAATAATCAATTAAATTTAAAAATAGCAATTTTTCAAAATTTCGACTTTTATTAATATCACAATTTTGAGTCCTAGAAATTTAGATTTTAATTTCTTTAAATTTGTAAGTTGGTAATGTTTGGGGAAATGTCTGTTATTTAAAGTATAAAGTAAAAATGTCGAAAAAGTAAATTCTTGAAATTCCAATTCAAAATGCTAACAAAATTCTCTCAAAATGTCAAATGTCAACAATTTTTCAAAATCTCGACTTTTATTAATATCACAATTTCGAGTCCTAGAAATTTAGATTTTAATTTCTTTAAATTTGTAAGTTGGTAATTCTTTGGGGAAATGTCTATTATTTAAAGTATAAAGTAAAAATCTCGAAAAAGTAAATTCTTGAAATTCCAATTCAAAATGCTAACAAAATTCTCTCAAAATGTCAAATGTCAACAATTTTTCGAAATCTCGACTTTTATTAATATCACAATTTCGAGTCCTAGAAATTTAGATTTTAATTTCTTTAAATTTGTAAGTTGGTAATTCTTTGGGGAAATGTCTATTATTTAAAGTATAAAGTAAAAATGTCGAAAAAGTAAATTCTTGAAATTCTAATTCAAAATGCTAACAAAATTCTCTCAAAATGTCAAATGTCAACAATTTTTCAAAATCTCGACTTTTATTAATATAACAATTTCGAGTGCTAGAAATTTAGATTTTAATTTCTTTAAATTTGTAAGTTGGTAATTCTTTGGGGAAATGTCTATTATTTAAAGTATAAAGTAAAAATCTTGAAAAAGTAAATTCTTGAAATTCCAATTCAAAATGCTAACAAAATTCTCCCAAAATGTCAAATGTCAACAATTTTTCAAAATCTCGACTTTTATTAATATCACAATTTCGAGTCCTAGAAATTTAGATTTTAATTTCTTCGGATTTGTAAGTTGGTAATTTTTTCGGGAAATTTCTATTATTTAAAGTATAAAGTAAAAATGTCGAAAAAGTAAATTCTTGAAATTCTAATTCAAAATGCTAACAAAATTCTCTCAAAATGGACTTGACATGACCATTGGTTAAATACACCTTGAAATTTATATTAGTATTTATTAATTTTAATTGAGAGTTTTAGAATTTTTCATAATCGAATCAGGTACTAAAGGTACTTGGGCTTTATACTGGTTAGAATAATATAAAATATTGTTGCAGGAATAGATTTTAGTAGCAATGTGCTGCTTTGGCGGAACTATGTCCACTAAACGAATTAATAGTAAGAATTGAAAGGGCAGCTGCAAACAGGGCATCTTTCATAAAAACAATATTGAGAAGGTGGTGGAGTAGTGGTCTCTTGGGAATCGCTATCCGAGACTGGACCATTTTGCTGCGTTACAGGATTTCGTGAAAATGTGGCCAGTGGTCACTATTCCCTTTGCTGATAATTCAATAAAAGACCTTTAGTTCGTCAAGCTGACAAAAGCTTCTTAACAGGGCCATAAAACTATGAATCATGTCTCATCAAATCAACGAAAAAGTTGTTCAATCAAGTTAACTTTCCGAATCGGAGTTATGCAAATAAATTATCAGTTAGTTTGTTTTCTGCAATGAATACCAGTTGTGCAAATCTCATTTGAAAAGTAAAACAACTTCCTAACCCCTGTATCACTGTCAATTAAGACTGTACGCAAGTAAGAATTTGAAGCACTGTCTAATTCTACATAATTATTTCAGTTAAAACCCTCCTGCCGCAAGTACGCGAATTACGGTTGTAAATTTTCCGAGTTTGGTTTACAATAAGCACCACCTAATTTTATCATCTCGGCCCCGGAACAGAATTGGATTTGTGAGCTTAACAGCGAGGGTTCATGATTAGATTTACATGTTGTAGTTAGGGGTTGGTGGTGCGCGAGTTAGCGTGATGACACACTTTCAATCAGTCCCACATACATGTCAGATTGTTAGCTGACTACTGCAGCCCTTCAAAAAACCTTTGGCCCTTTGATATATGTACAAGACAAACGTTCGTTGTTTCAATTGCGCCTTTGGTTGCCTTTTATTTATTTTATTCCTGCTTCGCTGCATTCACTCATTTTTGCATAAAGTCATTTATCAGTAACCTTATTCAGAACGCTCTTTATTTATTAGATTTAGTAGGAATTATTGATCCATAGCTGTTTCTACATCCCTTTTGGAATCTAGGACCAGAGTACTAAGACTGCCACAACAAATCTTTATTTTATTGCTATACAGGGTGATTCAGTCATAATGGCACGTGTTCGGAAGGCTTAGTAAAGATAGAAAATCGAAAAAAAAATGTTTATTCGACTTTTTAAAATAGACTCAAATCAATTGACCACCAAAAGCCCGATGCTACTGACCACATTAAAGGCAGACGCTAATCAGATTATCATCAACCCACAACCCACCAGCTGCAATGATAAGGCGGACTGGTGAGGGCGAAACATCGCTAATTAATGGGCAAGTAATCTCTATTAGTTAATTTGCCGAATATTTATAACTATTAAATTTTATTAACGATAAAAACGCAACAAAATCTGAAATAAGTATTTGTATTTTCATACACTTAAAACTTTTTTGAATTTTTGTTTCGTTAATCAATCGGTCTGATGAAAAGTAAAACGCAAATTCAAAAAATAAACGAACTCAAACGACTCAAACTAAAATGTTAATTCTACAAAATAATTAACGATACGAGGCACTGGTTTATTTAATTTTAAAGCCTATCAAGGTTGGTTAGGTTAGGTTAGGTTAGGTTAGGTTAGGTTAGTTAGGTTATAATTTATAAAAAATATGTCAATGATAGCCCACAGTCAGAATAGGTGCAGTGTACTTACATTAATACTCGAGTGCCTCTTTTCCAAACTATTTTAGACGTGGTGGGCGCATGAAAAAAGTGATGATTTGTCGGTAAACTAATAAAATTCCCTCGTATCATAGAGGGTCACAAAGAATAAAACGTCGGGAAATCACTCTCGAGTATTAATCACTTTTAACACTTATACCAATAACAGCGAATTTAATTCATTACTTGCAGCAGTGATATCAACGTTTACATCCATCTCGCAATTTTACCTTTTTTTTATTTTTGGGTAACTTTCTTCTGCAATTCATTGTTACCCAATTTTCATATAAAAAAGCAAATCACCCGACGACTTTTCCGCAATCATCGGTGCCACTAGGATCATTTAATGCATTTCGTATTGTCATTTGGACATAAGCTAGCAATGTTTTGTTTATTTGTTTCGCCCCAGTCCCAACTGTGCAGCTGTAAACTCTTCTTCTTTCTATTTATCTGGGCCTTGGAGCTTTAGAGTCAGTGAGAGCTCAAAAAGGGGTTTAAATTATGATTTTAAAAAATTCTTTTCAGCGTAATTATACCTGAAATTTTTTTTAATCATGTATTCCTATTTTACTCATTTTCCTCCCTCTTTTCTTAAAATTAATGCCATTATGACTGAATCACCCTGTATATCTCATCTTTTCAGGATCCATTGTGTATTACTTCATAATACAGTAACATTTCTGATCAAGACGAGGGGCGAATGCTATTACATTCGCTCCTCTCAATATTCACTTATAGAAAAAAAATATTTGATTCTATTCCTCAAAAACAGTCCCAACTGTGCAGCTGTAAATTCTTCGTTTTTCTATTTATCTGGGTCTTGGGGCTTCAGAGTCAGTGAGAGCTCAAAAAGGGGTTTAAATTGTGAATTTAAAATATTCTTTTCAGCGTAATTATACCTGAATATTTTTTTTAATCATGTATTCCTATTTTACTCATTTTCCTCCCTCTTTTCTTAAAATTAATGCCATTATGACTGAATCACCCTGTATATCTCATCTTTTCAGGATCCATTGTGTATTACTTCATAATACAGTAAAATTTCTGATCAAGACGAGGGGCGAATGCTATTATATTCGCTCCTCTCAATATTCACTTATAGAAAAAAAATATTTGATTCTATTCCTCAAAAACAGTCCCAATTGTGCAGCTGTAAATTCTTCTTCTTTCTATTTATCTGGGTCTTGGAGCTTTAGAGTCAGTGAGGCTTAAAAAGGGGTTTAAATTGTGATTTTAAAATATTCTTTCCAGCGTAATTATGCCTGAAATTTTTTTTTAATCATGTATTCCTATTTTACTCATTTTCCTCCCTCTTTTCTTAAAATTAATGCCATTATGACTGAATCATCCTGTATATCTCATCTTTTCAGGATCCATTGTGTATTACTTTATAATACACTAAAATTTCTGATCAAGACGAGGGGCGAATGCTATTACATTCGCTCCTCTCAATATTCACTTCTAGAAAAAAAAAAATTGATTCTATTCCTCAAAAACAGTCCGAACTGTGCAGCTGTAAATTCTTCTTCTTTCTATTTATCTGGGTCTTGGAGCTTTAGAGTCAGTGAGAGCTCAAAAAGGGGTTTAAATTATGATTTTAAAATATTCTTTTCAGCGTAATTATATCTGAAATTTTTTTTTAACCATGTATTCCTATTTTACTCATTTTCCTCCCTCGTTTCTTAAAATTAATGCCATTATGACTGAATCACTCTGTATATCTCATCTTTTCGGGATCCATTGTGTATTACTTCATAATACAGTAAAATTTCTGATCAAGACGAGGGGCAAATGCTATTATATTCGCTCCTCTCAATATTCACTTATAGAAAAAAAATATTTGATACTATTCCTCAAAAACAGTCCCAATTGTGCAGCTGTAAATTCTTCTTCTTTCTATTTATCTGGGTCTTGGAGCTTTAGAGTCAGTGAGAGCTCAAAAAGGGGTTTAAATTGTGATTTTAAAATATTCTTTTCAGCGTAATTATACCTGAAATTTTTTTTTAATCATGTATTCCTATTTTACTCATTTTCCTTCCTCTTTTCTTAAAATTAATGCCATTATGACTGAATCACCCTGTATATCTCATCTTTTCAGGATACATTGTGTATTACTTCATAATACAGTAAAATTTGTGATCAAGACGAGGGGCGAATGCTATTATATTCGCTCCTCTCAATATTCACTTATAGAAAAAAAATATTTGATTCTATTCCTCAAAAACAGTCCCAATTGTGCAGCTGTAAATTCTTCTTCTTTCTATTTATCTGGGTCTTGGAGCTTTAGAGTCAGTGAGAGCTCAAAAAGGGGTTTAAATTGTGATTTTAAAATATTCTTTTCAGCGTAATTATACCTGAAATTTTTTTTAATCATGTATTCCTATTTTACTCATTTTCCTCCCTCTTTTCTTAAAATTAATGCCATTATGACCTGAATCACCCTGTATATCTCATCTTTTCAGGATCCATTGTGTATTACTTCATAATACAGTAAAATTTCTGATCAAGACGAGGGGCGAATGCTATTACATTCGCTCCTCTCAATATTCACTGATAGAAAAAAAATATTTGATTCCATTCCTCAAAAATAGTCCCAACTGTGCAGCTGTAAATTCTTCTTTTTTCTATTTATCTGGGTCTTGGAGCTTTAGAGTCAGTGAGAGCTCAAAAAGGGGTTTAAATTGTGATTTTAAAATATTCTTTTCAGCGTAATTATACCTGAAATTTTTTTTTAATCATGTATTCCTATTTTACTCATTTTCCTCCCTCTTTTCTTAAAATTAATGCCATTATGACTGAATCATCCTGTATATCTCATCTTTTCAGGATCCATTGTGTATTACTTCATAATACAGTAAAATTTCTGATCAAGACGAGGGGCGAATGCTATTACATTCGCTCCTCTCAATATTCACTTCTAGAAAAAAAATATTTGATTCTATTCCTCAAAAACAGTCCCAACTGTGCAGCTGTAAATTCTTCTTCTTTCTATTTATCTGGGTCTTGGAGCTTTAGAGTCAGTGAGAGCTCAAAAAGGGGTTTAAATTATGATTTTAAAATATTCTTTTCAGCGTAATTATACCTGAAATTTTTTTTTAATCATGTATTCCTATTTTACTCATTTTCCTCCCTCTTTTCTTAAAATTAATGTCATTATGACTGAATCACCCTGTATATCTCATCTTTTCAGGATCCATTGTGTATTACTTCATAATACAGTAAAATTTCTGATCAAGACGAGGGACAAATGCTATTATATTCGCTCCTCTCAATATTCACTTATAGAAAAAAAATATTTGATTCCATTCCTCAAAAACAGTCCCAACTGTGTAGTTGTAAATTCTTCTTCTTTCTATTTATCTGAGTCTTGGAGCTTTAGAGTCAGTGAGAGCTCAAAAAGGGGTTTAAATTATGTTTTTAAAATATTCTTTTCAGCGTAATTATACCTGAAATTTTCTTTTAATCATGTATTCCTATTTTACTCATTTTCCTCTCTCTTTTCTTAAAATTAATGCCATTATGACTGAATCACCCTGTATATCTCATCTTTTCAGGATTCATTGTGTATTACTTCATAATACAGTAAAATTTCTGATCAAGACGAGGGGCAAATGCTATTACATTCGCTCCTCTCAATATTCACTTCTAGAAAAAAAAAATTTGATTCTATTCCTCAAAAACAGTTCCAACTGTGCAGCTGTAAATTCTTCTTCTTTCTATTTATCTGGGTCTTGGAGCTTTAGAGTCAGTGAGAGCTCAAAAAGGGGTTTAAATTGTGATTTTAAAATATTCTTTTCAGCGTAATTATACCTGAAATTTTTTTTTAATCATGTATTCCTATTTTACTCATTTTCCTCCCTCTTTTCTTAAAATTAATGCCATTATGACTGAATCACCCTGTATATCTCATCTTTTCAGGATCCATTGTGTATTACTTTATAATACAGTAAAATTTCTGATCAAGACGGGGGGCGAATGCTATTACATTCGCTCCTCTCAATATTCACTTCTAGAAAAAAAAATTGATTCTATTCCTCAAAAACAGTCCCAACTGTGCAGCTGTAAATTCTTCTTCTTTCTATTTATCTGGGTCTTGGAGCTTTAGAGTCAGTGAGAGCTCAAAAAGGGGTTTAAATTATGATTTTAAAATATTCTTTTCAGCGTAATTATATCTGAAATTTTTTTTTAATCATGTATTCCTATTTTACTCATTTTCCTCCCTCTTTTCTTAAAATTAATGCCATTATGACTGAATCACCCTGTATATCTCATCTTTTCAGGATCCATTGTGTATTACTTTATAATACAGTAAAATTTCTGATCAAGACGAGGGGCGAATGCTATTACATTCGCTCCTCTCAATATTCACTTCTAGAAAAAAAAAATTTGATTCTATTCCTCAAAAACAGTCCCAACTGTGCAGCTGTAAATTCTTTTTCTTTCTATTTATCTGGGTCTTGGAGCTTTAGAGTCAGTGAGAGCTCAAAAAGGGGTTTAAATTGTGATTTTAAAATATTCTTTTCAGCGTAATTATACCTGAATTTTTTTTTTAATCATTTATTCCTATTTTACTCATTTCCTCCCTCTTTTCTTAAAATTAATGCCATTATGACTGAATCACCCTGTATATCTCATCTTTTCAGGATCCATTGTGTATTACTTCATAATACAGTAAAATTTCTGATCAAGACGAGGGGCAAATGCTATTACATTCGCTCCTCTCAATATTCACTTATAGAAAAAAAATATTTGATTCCATTCCTCAAAAATAGTCCCAACTGTGCAGCTGTAAATTCTTCTTTTTTCTATTTATCTGGGTCTTGGAGCTTTAGAGTCAGTGAGAGCTCAAAAAGGGGTTTAAATTGTGATTTTTAAAATATTCTTTCCAGCGTAATTATACCTGAAATTTTTTTTAATCATGTATTCCTATTTTACTCATTTTCCTCCCTCTTTTCTTAAAATTGATGCCATTATGACTGAATCACCCTGTATATCTCATCTTTTCAGGATACATTGTGTATTACTTCATAATACAGTAAAATTTCTGATCAAGACGAGGGGCGAATGCTATTATATTCGCTCCTCTCAATATGCACTTCTGAAAAAATTTATTTGATTCCATTCCTCAAAAACAGTCACCCCTGAAAGCGGTCAAATTTTCTTGCATGGAGATTTTTTCTAAGCATTTTTAATTTTCCCATTTTTTCTAGAATTTCGATTTTAGACAAGGCATTTTTTATAAACGTCCATTTTTTTCTAACTTTGACATTTTGAGTTCCATAAGCTCAGGATTTACATTTAATATTTTTAAGTTTCGTGTATGAAATTTCGAACACAGAATCGCAAACGTACCTGAAGAACGCACCACTGATCTATGTCATTTTGGATCGAAACGTTTCTGATGAGTATAAGGCCTACATCTTGTACTTCATTATACCTCCCCCGCGATGCCAGTGTCTTAGGCCTAGTTCGCCTATGTGGCGTATTTGGTTTGTTCTAGAAGGTAAAATAATTTGCGGAATATGAAGCTGTTAATTTTGATGTCTTACTGCATCATTAACATAACACCAAGTCGTCTCTAGCCAATAAAAATGTCGTATCTTGATCCCTTTTAGTCTCAACTACTATTAGAGTCCATTTGAAATTCATTCACGTACGCTAATATTATCTAGCAGATCGATGTCCTTAATACCTAGTCTGTAAGAATAGAATATCCACTTTTAATCAATTAAATTTTACACCGACAGGAAGTAAATGCGTTTTAATAACCGCTGAAGCCATATTTGTTTGCCAATTCGATAGATAATAACTTTGTGATTTGTTGTTGAAACTTTATTACATTGTGTTAGCATGCCTTAAGTCTGACTCAGACATTGAAGCCAGAAAGTGTGTTTTTCCTTATTTCGTTTTAGAATTCAAATTCAAAACATTCCATATTGTTCTCTGTATCTCACTGAAGATGATAGCTTGGCTGTCGAAACAGGTTAGCCACAAATCGCGTTTCTCGGAATTTTGCTACTAATTTCAGAACAATTCGTATTGGAGTGTTATTTGTCGAAAAGATGAAATATTTATTAGTTATTTTTAAAAAACAATTTTATCACAGGTACCCTTCCCGCAGCCGAATAAACCATTTTAATTAGAGATTCAGAGTAAATTCACTTTCTTGTCACAATCGTAGAGATACTACATGTTCTATCACCAGAATCTTTGTTTATTGCTATATAGAACGAATAAATAAATAAACCATAATGAAAAGTAAACATTTTACCCAATTTGAATGATAAGCACACTACCTTATATTTTAAAAAAATAATCAAATTAAAAATAGTTAAAGTATCATACGGGTTTTCCAACGATATGCAACATGGGCCCCTTTTCATTAAAATTGTTGAAAGAGATGAAAGCCCTGATTAGGAAGTTGTCGTTAAAACGACTAAAGTTGTTTTGATTCAAACAAAATCAACCTATTTTTGCATTTTTTTCAACAATAAAAAAATCTTAGCATTTATTGGCTCTGTCAAGTTTTTGTTGCTTCACCCCGTATATAAATTGCTATAAATTTGTCCTGCTTTCAATTATACATTCTTTGGTATTAAATAACAATTCTTAAACTTTCATCTTTTTAAGACTTTAACATACAGTGACATGACATTTTTTTCGTATGAAAATTTAATATTAATATTCTAACGTGCGCCCCTGGTGTTTGAAAAAAAAAAAGTGAATAAACGCAAAAGTTTCCCTTTAATATACTGATACTATTTATCAAATTTTATGATGCTAAGTCAAAGGGTTTCAGAAATATAAATAAAATTAATTTTATTTTGCTCTATAATGAAACAGCCTGTAACTTGGAAATAAAAAAGTTTAGAACTTGGATTTATATGAACTTTTATTCCTTAAATAATCCACAAAGTTATAATATTCAATATGGAAACGAATTTAAGGTAAGATAATAATAATAATTACATTTACTTCATATCAGCAGGCTTAGAGATTATATACAGACATATTACATTTTTTTTTTGACATGTTGCACCAACTGGATTTTAATGAAACTTGATATGCTGTTAGGTGACATATGAATGCATTTTCTGTATTTTTTGCAAAGTCGTCAATCTAAAAGACATCATAAAAATTAATAATGAAAATTTTTATTCGTATTTTATTGATATTTCTAGGGGAGCTAGCCCCCTGAAAAAGATTATAAAATGAATCCTGCAGTGTACTATCACAATCAGTTTGTTTTCCTTCGCTAACTTCAATAGTTTAGCAGATAGATCGCTTAGAAAAAAAGGTGCCTGAGGATTTTTTTTTAATTATTCCCTTGGTAACCGAAGATGGAGGGGGAAATCCACCTATATTAATTTCTAATGACATTCTGTACGCAACGACATAGATCACGTTATAGGTTGCCGGTGGGGGCAGCTTCGCTATGGAAGTACGGCTAGACCCTTTGGTCAATTCCAGTGAAACCTCCCTATAGCGAATTCCTAAATCCTACAAAAAATTCGTTATAGAGAGGTTTTCGTTATAAGGAGGTAACATTAAAAATACACAAATCATATGTAAAAGTTCCTATGTTTGCAAGGATTCAAAAATTGTTGGCGATTTGGCGCTGTCCTTTTTTTGAAACCCTTATTCTAAGCTTATTGATCAATTGAACTTTTTCGCTGACCATTAAAGCTTTTTCTTCGACATTTTTTTTTGCAATTTTACACGTCTTAGCCTTCTCGCACAAGTGTGCAACAGGCAAACGTATTAGCATAAGATATCCCAAAAATTAAGAACCTTGTCTTAACCGAAAGCGATTAAAAGCTAATTAAATCTTGGAAAGGCGTTAGTATGGGTAAGAAATTTTTTTGAACGGAAGCATTTAATAACTAATTAAACCTTGGAAAATCTTGGTTTAAAAATTCGCTCTATGGAGGTATTGCCTTCGTTAAATTGAGGTAATTTTATTTTGGGTGCAACGGACTGGTCCTTGGTTATCTTCAAAAATTGAAATTCAAATCCTGAGAGAGATATATCATCTTCAGAGAGATATCTCATTAGTATCTCTCCGAAGACGATAGCTTGGCTATCGAATCGCGTTGGAGCAACCTTTGTTATATTTTCTAATCTTTCTTAATTTCAGGGGACAGGATTTGTATTTCAATTTTTGGAGGTAATTTTATGTATAAATTTACTTAAAATGCTGCGTTCCGTAAAAAAGTTCGTTATATAGAGGAATTCGGTATATGGAGGTTCATTGTTGGGGCAGTTTGACTGTATTATCAACAATATCAGTCACCAAATCTCTGCAACCTTACTGAAATAATTTTAAATCTGATTGCGTCAAAATAAGTTCTGTTGCTAATAAACACATCAAGTTTCATTAAGATTGGCAAAAGCTCTGTTGATTAATTAATAAAATCAATCCCTGCATCTGTAGAACAAAGCAAGTAAGGACAGTTGTTTATATATGGACGTTTTTTCATAAAATATGACAAGGAATCATCCCCTGAAATTAAAGCCATGTTACATCTATGTATCATGGGTCTAAACATAATAAATTATCCCCATTTGGTGCATTTGTTTCTGAGAGCTGTCAATGTTCAATATGGTGTCCATATATTGGCTTGTTTCAAATAAAATGATTTAATAAATGAAGGTTGTAATAGTTATGAAGAACGACCTTTTTTGATATATTAATTTAGCTAGTGATATATTCGTTGGAATATTGGAAATATATGAGATTCGGTTGTAACAAGACGCTCCCTGTCTGATACAAGTTTCCTGACAAATCGGGTATAATGTCATCTATAAAATATTGCTCGGTGGAAAGTTCATCGATATTATCACTTTTTCTTCTGAAACTCAACTGATAGGAAACTATTCTGCGTTTAAAATTAAGAAATTTTCCATTGAGGCATACGACAATAGGGTTGATTGTAAAGATAAATACAGAGGCAATTTATAAGAATTCGACACGGTTTGGGGTTAATTATAGAAGTCATCACCAGCTAGAAGAATCTTATCCCTTCAATAAACTTGTAAATCCTTTCGTCCGGACTAAATCCCATTGAGTGTGATGATATTCATAGATATGTTACCCTTTATATTACCACTGTTGACTCATCTAATAATTTTCTTACAGCCTCGAGAAATCGAACAACAGCATCAGGGTTAAACATGGAGATATTCGAACAACACCAAGGCACACATATTTTACAGGTGAGTTACGATAACTCTTTAAAAAAATGAAAAATAGATAAGTATGACAAAATTCATTTTATCATGCATTTTAATAATTATATTTTCCATGAATTACATTCACGAAATCTGACATTCATTTTAGGGGACGGATGGATAAATTAAGAATCTTAGAACTTTCCTCGTTAAATGGAGAGAAATTTGAACAAAGTACATAGAGTAGAAAACCTACTTCAATCAAATATGTTTGTGGAAATTTTTACAAACTGCAGTCAAACCTCCCTATAGCGAATTCCAAGATCCTACAAAAAAATTCGCTATAGAGAAGTTATGTCAAACCTCTCTATAGCGAATACCAAGATCCTACAAAAAATTCGCTATAGAGAGGTTTTCGTTATAGGGAAGTAGCATTAAAAATGCAGAAATCACATGTAAAATTTCATATTACACATTTATTTAAAAATATATGAACAAACATATGAAAATAAATTAAATTTAATTAAAAAAATCTGTTATTTCTGTTTGGAGACAGAATTTAGAAAATGTTCGCTGTTCAAAAAATACTTCGCACGTATTTAACGAATCAAAAAGAAATTCTTGAACTGTAAACTCCCTTTATACTAGCTTTAAACAACGTCATCAGCATGGGGTATCCCAAAAATTGAGTATGTCTTTATTTTGAAGGAGAGGCAATTAGAAACGAATCAAACCTTGGAATGTCATTAGAATGAGGTATTAAGAACTTTCTCTGAAAATTAATTACATCTTGGTTCAAAGATTCCTTGTAAGGAGCTATCTTCTTCGTTAAATGGAGGGTATAAATTTGCTTAAAATGCAACGTTCCCTGAAAAAATTCGCTATATAGAGGAAATACCGCATTTCTAGACATAAACTGTTATTGATAGGCCATACGATAAATAAATAGACTAACTGAATGGAGAAGGTTTTTCACAAGGTAAATACGTCACCCACATTTTTCCCTTGCGTAACTAAAACAAGAATGTCTCCATTATTAGCCAGAAGCCAGATTTTAGGCACAATCAAATAAAAGGAAAAGGTGAGCAAAATGTTAAATTAGGCAAAAACTAATAATTACAAAAGACATTTAAAATCAAAATACTAGAAAAAAGGCATTAAAAGGTCAAAACTCTAATTAAAAAGAAAAATATTTATTGACCATTTTGAACACTATTCTTTCCAAAATTTTTCGGTTATGACTATTTTTTATTTCTTAAAAATTTTAGGAGATAGTTTACCCCGTATAGGGGCAGAAATGCAAAAGTGAGAACCTTTTAAACTCTGTTTCGGAATAAAATCAAACCTTCCTATAGAGAATTCCAAGATCTTACAAAAAAATTCGCTATAGAGAGGTTTTCGTCATAGGAAGGTTCATTAATAATGCACAAATCACATGTAAAATTTCATATTACACATTTATTTAAAAATATGTAAACAAACATATGTAGATAAATTAAATTTAATTAAGAAAATCTGTTATTTCTGTTTGAAGAGAGAATTTAGAAAATGTTTGCTGTTCAAAAAATACTTCGCACTTATTTAGCCCATTGAAAACAAGTTCAGATGTGTTCTCAAACTGTGAACCTCCTTTATAATAGCAGGTAAACAAAGTCCTTAGCATGGGGTATCCCAAAAATTGAGTATTTAGTTATTTTGAACTAGAGGCAATTAGAAACGAATCACACCTTGGAATGTCATTAGAATGAGGTATTAAGAACTTTTTCTGAACAGAAGGCTATTTTTAAAACTAATTATATCTTGGTTCAAAAATTCCTTGTAAGGAGCTATCTTCTTCGTTAAATGGAGGATAATATTACGTATAAATTTGCTTAAAATGCTACATTCCCTAAAAAAATTCGTTATATAGAGGAAATGTGGTATATGGAGGGTCGTTATAGGAAGATCTGACTTTGAATTTTTGTTCAAAATTTTTATTCTTCCAAATTCGACCTTTTCTGAAAATTTCCACTTTTCTAAAATCCGACTTTTTGCAAATTTCGACTTGTTTACCAAAAGTTGCCTTTTCCTCAAAATTTGGTCAATCTTTTGCTAAAAAAGTAAAAATTCTGGCAGCCTAGCAATTTTTTTCGGAAATTTCAACGTTTTCAAGGTTTTTAAATCCATTTTTTTGAAAATTCCAACTTGTTTCTCAAAATGTTAACATTTATTTCAATATTGGACTATTTCTGACTTCATGGTAGGGCATTTGTCTCAGTCAGGAGAAAATAAATATTCAACCGGAAAATTTTAAGTTGTTTCCAAAATTTGCCCATTTTTTAAAAATTTAAATCTCCCAGATATTTTGTATTTCTAACTAGATTTCGTCTTTTTCCTTGAAATTTTTTTAAAATCCGATTTTTTGCAAATTTCGACTTGTTTACCAAAAGTTGCCTTTTCTTTAAAATTTGGTCAATCTTTTGCTAAAAAAGTACAAACTCTGGCAGCCTAGCATTTTTTTTTTGGAAATTTCAACGTTTTCAAGATTTTTTTAAACCCAATTTTTTGAAAATTCCAACTTGTTTCTCAAAACGTTAACATTTATTTCAATATTGGACCTTTTCTGACGTCATAGTAGGGCATTTGTGTCAGTCAGGAGAAAATAAATATTCAACCGGAAAATTTTAACTTGTTTCCAAAATTTGCCCATTTTATTTAAATTTAAATCTCCGAGATATTTTGAATTTCTAACCAGATATCGTCTTTTTTCCTTGACATTTTTTTCTTAAAATTTGAATTTCCCTTAAAATTTCGTTTCTTAATTTCAAGGTTCTTTTCGAATTTTTTTCCTTTTCGAAACGTTAATTTTTTTAACATTTTTGAAATTTTCTACCTGCTAGAATCAGAATTTTCAGATATTTTTCCGTTTGCTTAACCTTTGACTTTTTCTCGAAATTATAATGTTTATCTCAAAATTCAGAATTTAATATTTCTAGAAACGACCACTTTTTCTTCAAAATTTATCTTTTTTCTTTAAGTTTCCATCTTTTTCTCGAAATTTTTTTTTATTGCAAAATTTGTTTTTTCAAATTAGATTTTTTCCTTGAAATTTGTTTTTTCTCGAAATTTCGAAATTTTTTTCGAAATTTCGACATTTTTCCCAAAATTTCGACATTTTTCTCGAAATTTCGACATTTTTCTCGAACCTTCGACATTTTTCTCAAAATTTCGACATTTTTCTGGAAATTTATCTTTTGGAACTTTTATGTCAACAATTATGGTCCTAGAAATCTAAACTTTTTCTTTGAAATTACTATTTCATCAAAATTTCGATCTTTTTTCGTTCAAAATTCATCTTTTTCATAGACAACTATTCTCAAATTTGGCTACTTTTTCAAAATTCAAGTTTTTATGGGAAATTTCTTTTGTTTTCTGGAAGTTTCGCCGTTTTACTCAAAATATGCTTTTTTCGGTAATTTCGACTATCTTTCCAAATTCGTTTTTTTTCAAATTTGCATTTTATTCCAAAATTTGACGTTTTTAGGATTTATTTTCTTTGAAAACACTTTTCTCGAAATTTCGACATTTTTCTGAAAATTTCGACATTTTTCTCGAAAATTATCTTTTGGAACTTTCGACTTTTATGTCAACAATTATCGTCCTAGAAATCTAAACTTTTTTTTTGAAATTATTATTTCATTAAAATTTCGATCTTTTTTCGTTCAAAATTCATCTTTTTCATAGAAAACTATTCTCAAATTTGACTACTTTTTCAAAATTCAAGTTTTTATGGGAAAGTTCTTTTGTTTTCTGGTTTCGCCTTTTTACTCGAAATATGCTTTTTTCGGCAAATTCGTTTTTTTTTCTCCCAAATTTGCATTTTATTCCAAAATTTGATCTTTTTAAGATTGATTTTCTTTGAAAAATTTCAATTTTTTCTTAATACGCGACTGTCGAAATTTCGGCCGTTTTTTTCGAAATTCCGTCTTTTTTTCGAAATATTGTTATTTTGGTTTTTTCTAATTTAGATCTTTTAGAATCTGAATTTCCAGAAATTTTAACTTAAGTCCCTAAATTTCCAGATATTTCAACTTTTTCCTCGAAATTCATCTTTTCCTCGAAATTTTGTTCTTTTCTCTTAAAATGAGTGTTTCCCCAAAATTCGTCTTTATTCTCAAAATTCTACTTTTTGGCCTTTTCGTTCAGAAATTATCTTTTTTGAAACCCCGCCATTTTATCTTAAAATTGTCAAGAAAAAATCTCGAAGTTTTCAACAATAAAAAATATGTAGCAATTGAGAAGGATTTGAAGTAATATAAATGTTATATTTTGAAAAAAATACATGATTTTTAAAAAATTGGAAATAATTAAAATTTTTCGAAATTAAAAACAATATTTTTAAACTCAAATGTTCTAGAATCTTACTAAAAAAGGAATGGAGATTGAAGTCGAAATTCTGAGTAAAATAAAATAAAAATTCTAGTATGTGGCTACCTAAATTTAAAAGTTTTTCCTCGAAATTTGCTTTTTTAAAATCTAGTTTATAAATTACAAAATTTCTTGTTAAAATTTGTATTTTCATTTTCTTAGTGCTTTGCGAGAAATTTGAACTTTTGTCCCAAATTTTTGGGTCTCATATTTTTAAACTCAACTGTTCTAGAATCTTACTATAAGAGGAATGGAGATTGAAGTCGAAATTCTGAGTAAAATAAAATAAAAATTTCGAATAAAGAAGTGAACACTTTAAAAGAAGCTTAATTTATCAAAAACAAAACTCTTTTTCCTTTGTTGCGACTGTATCCGTGAAATTGTCAACATTTTTCTTAAAATTTTCGAAGAAAAATCACGCAATTTTGTCCCAAACTTGATTTCAAAGTTTCTTCGAAATTTATCTTCACGTTTTATTTTTTTCTTCTCCCAACAATCCCAACAATGGAAATTCCTAAAAAAAACAAAATTTTATAAAATGGAAACTTAAAAAAAGGTAAAATGATTCGTAGAAAATCTAAATTATCAAATAAAGATAGAAATTAAAAAAAAAATCAATGTTTCAAAGTATTGAATTTTGAAAGTCGCAATTTTTGAAAGTCACAGTTTTAAAAAAGTCTCCATTTTGAAAAAAAAACAGAGGAGATTTTTAAAAAACTTTGAAATGCTTAAAAAAGGCGAAATAAAAAAAATAAAATTTTCAAAGTCGAAATTTTGAAAACCGAGAATCAAATTTTGGAATAAGGCCGAAATTCTAAAAAAGTCAATCCCCCCTGAAAATTAAACAACTCTCGAATCTCAAAAATTTTTGCAAAAATGTCGAAATTTTAAGATCAACAAACTCGGAACAAAACAAAATTCAGAATATGTTGAAACCTAATTTGGAAAATTAAATTTGGAAAGCCGTAATTTTAATAAAGTGATATATTTGAAAATAAATCGAAATTTTGACAATTTTTTTTTAAGTTTAATCCACTCGCAAAGGTAACCCCTGCCTTCAAAGCACTGTAACTAGGATGCGGAAACAAGGATAGATGGCGATGAATCGAAATTTGGAAACTGAAATCAAAATTTACAAAAAATCAAATTTAAAAAAACCGAAATTTAATTAGAGGTCGAAATTTTGAATTTTATATTTAATAAAATGAATAGAATCAAAAAAAAGTTCCAAGAATTCAAATAAATGAAAGAACAAAATGTTTATAAATTCGAAATTTTGGAAAAGTCGTAATTTTGGAAAAGTCGAAATTGACAAAGATCGAAATTTTTTTGGGTCAAAAATGTCAAAACCTGGAATTTGTGAAAAACCTTTGGATCGGAATTTTTGGAAAATATGAATTTTTAAGATTAAAATTATGGCAACCTCGGAAAAAATATATAAATTTTGGAAAGCTAAAATATTGAAAATATCGAAATTTTGAAAATTTCGAATTTAAAAAAAATCGAAAGGGCCAAAAGTCGAAAATTTGAAAGCATACATACGCGTGCATAATGCGTAAACTTTCGAATTTGAACTGAATTTACGGAAAATAATTTTTGAAATTTAAGATTATAAGAAAAATCTTAGAATTTAGAAAAATCAAATTCGGGTAAAGATGAAATATCGAAAATAAATATGCTCTGTATTTTCTTTCCAAAGTTTCGTTAATTCCATTTTTGTTGAGTGTTTAGACGTCTGAAAAAAGCAACTGAAGAAGAAAATGCCACTCAACAGGAATGGAATCGAAAATAAAGTCAAAAATGTCTAAAAAAAAATATTCAAAGTTTTTAAATTAAACATTTATTGGGAGAAGAAAAAGGTAAAACTTAGAGGTAAATTTCGAAAAAACCTAGAAATCAAGTTTGGAACAAAATCCATAAATTGCATCATCTTTCTTCGAAAATTTTGGAAAAATTGTCGAAAATTTTACGAATACAGTCGCAACAAAGAAAAAAGAGTTTTATTTTTGATAAATTAAGCTTCTTTTAAAGAGTTCACGAAATTTTTATTTTATTTTACCCAGAAGTCTGACTTTAATTCCCATCCCTTTTATGGACAAATTCTACAACATTTGAGTTTAACAATTTTAGTATGAGACCCAAAATTTTGATAAAAAATTCAAATTTCTAGAAAAGCACTAAGGAAATGAAAATACAAATTTTAACAAGAAATTTTGTAATCAAATATGGGAGAAGATTAAAGTAAAATGTGAAGATAAATTTCGAAGAAAATTTGAAATCAAGTTTGGGACAAAATCCAATTGCGTGATTTTTCTTCGAAAATTTTAAGAAAATTGTCGAAAATCTTACAAATACAGTCGCAGCAAAGAAAAAAGAGTTTTTTTTTTGATAAATTAAGCTTTTTTTAAAGAGTTCACTTTTTTACCCGAAATTTTTATTTTATTTTACTCAGAAGTCTGACTTTAATTCCCATCCCTTTTATGGACAAATTCTGCAACATTTGAGTTTAACAATTTTAGTATGAGACCCAAAATTTTGATAAAAAAATTCAAATTTCTAGAAAAGCACTAAGGAAATGAAAATACAAATTTTAACAAGAAATTTTGTAATCAAATATGGGAGAAGATGAAATTAAAACGTGAAGATAAATTTCGAAGAAACTTTGAAATCAAGTTTGGGACAAAATCCAATTGCGTGATTTTTCTTCGAAAATTTTAAGAAAATTGTCGAAAATTTTACGAATACAGTCGCAACAAAGAAAAAAGAGTTTTTTTTTGATAAATTAAGCTTTTTTTAAAGAGTTCATTTTTTTACCCGAAATTTTTATTTTATTTTACTCAGAAGTCTGACTTTAATTCCCATCCCTTTTATGGACAAATTCTACAATATTTGAGTTTAACATATTTAGTATGGAACCCAAATTTGAGATAAAAAAATTCAAATTTCTAGAAAAGCACTAAGGAAATGAAAATACAAATTTTAACAAGAAATTTTGTAATCAAATATGGCAGAAGATAAAAGTAAAACGTGACGATAAATTTCGAAGAAACTTTGAAATCAAGTTTGGGACAAAATTCAATTGCGTGATCCTTCATCCAAAATTTTAAGAAAATTGTCGAAAATTTCACGAATGCAGTCGCAGCAAAGAAAAAAGAGTTTTGTTTTTGATAAATTAAGCTTCTTTTAAAGAGTTCACGAAATTTTTATTTTATTTTACTCAGAAGTCTGACTTTAATTCCCATCCCTTTTATGGACAAATTCTACAACATTTGAGTTTAACAATTTTAGTATGAGACCCAAAATTTTGATAAAAAAATTCAAATTTCTAGAAAAGCACTAAGGAAATGAAAATACAAATTTTAACAAGAAATTTTGTCATCAAATATGGGAGAAGATAAAAGTGAAACGTGAAGATAAATTTCAAAGAAATTTTGAAATCAAGTTTGGGACAAAATTCAATTGCGTGATCCTTCTTCCAAAATTTTAAGAAAATTGTCGAAAATTTCACGAATGCAGTCGCAGCAAAGAAAAAAGAGTTTTGTTTTTGATAAATTAAGCTTCTTTTAAAGAGTTCACGAAATTTTTATTTTATTTTACTCAGAAGTCTGACTTTAATTCCCATCCCTCTTATGGACAAATTCTACAACATTTGAGTTTAACAATTTTAGTATGAGACCCAAAATTTTGATAAAAAATTTCAAATTTCTAGAAAAGCACTAAGGAAATGAAAATAAAAATTTTAACAAGAAATTTTGTAATCAAATATGGGACAAGATAAATGTAAAATGTGAAGATAAATTTCGAAGAAATTTTGGAATCAAGTTTGGGACAAAATTCAATTGCGTGATCCTTCTTCCAAAATTTTAAGAAAATTGTCGAAAATTTCACGAATGCAGTCGCAGCAAAGAAAAAAGAGTTTTGTTTTTGATAAATTAAGCTTCTTTTAAAGAGTTCACGAAATTTTTATTTTATTTTACTCAGAAGTCTGACTTTAATTTCCATCCCTTTTATGGATAAATTCTACAACATTTGAGTTTAACAATTTTAGTATGGAATCCAAATTTTGGATAAAAATATTTAAATTTCTAGAAAAGCACTAAGGAAATGAAAATACAAATTTTAACAAGAAATTTTGTAATCAAATATGGGAGAAGATAAAAGTAAATCGTGAAGATAAATTTCGAAGAAACTTTGAAATCAAGTTTGGGACAAAATCCAATTGTGTGATTTTTCTTCGAAAATTTTAAGAAAATTGTCGAAAATTTCACGAATCCAGTCGCAACAAAGAAAAAAGAGTTTCGTTTTTGATAAATTAAGCTTGTTTTAAAGAGTTCACTTCTTTACTCGAAATTTTTATTTTATTTTACTCAGAATTTCGACTTCAATCTCCATTCCTTTTATAGTAACATTCTGGACCATTTGAGCTTAAAAATATGAGACCCAAAAATTTGGGACAAAAGTTCAAATTTCTCGCAAAGCACTAAGAAAATGAAAATACAAATTTTAACAAGAAATGTTGTAATTTATAAACTAGATTTTAAAAAAGCAAATTTCGAGGAAAAAGTTTTAAATTTGGGTAGGCACATACTAGAAATTTCTCAAAATTGGAAGCAAATTTGTCAAAATTGGAAGCAAATTTGTCAAGATTGGAAGCAAATTTGTCAAAATTGGAAGCAAATTTGTCAAAATTGGAAGCAAATTTGTTCAAACTGATAGCAAATTTGTACAAATTAAAAGCGAATTCATTCAAATTAGAAACAAATTTCTTCACAATTAAAATAAACTTATTCAAATCAATTTGTTTAAATTAGAACCAAACCTATTCAAATTAGAAGCAAACTTATTGAAATTAAAAGCAAATTTGTTCAAACTGAAAGCTGTTAAAAGCAAATTTATTTAAATGTAAAATTCTCCAAATCAGAAACAAATTTGTTAATAACAGAATCATTATTTAAAGTTGCATATTTTAACTTTTTTATGCATATTTTAAGCGTTTTGCGTGAGTGCTTGCATCCATATTTCAAGCTTTTTATGTTGCATATAATTCGGTCTCTAGTTATTACTTTGTTAGTCTGCATATACGTTTGGACACCAGACGTTTTGGACAGTTAATCCGTACGAAACCTACTACTGTAAATTGTAAAAGGGGACACGTATTTTACTTAAATACGTGTATGGCATCCGATGTTGTACTTACTTTTTTACTAGTATCTTCCAGTCGCCTGCGGAAACGGAGATTATTTTTCTTTTAATTTAAATATGCGCATCACATTTATTTATACATACATTTGTCAAAGAAGTATCTTCGAAATAGCATAAAATCGAGCATCTTGGGAGAAGTTACTTATTCCTGTCATGTCTTGACGGTCATTCTTTATACACCGAAGGGATCAGACGTCAGTTGAGGAAAATTGGCTGGAAGAAAGTAAAGGGCTTGTCGAAACGAAGGGTATTATAACGACGAAGTCGTCTGGTTATATGCCGCAACTACATAAAATACACTTAGCTACTGTGTCTGTTGCCTCATTATAATCATTTAAATGAACTATCAAAAATTCAAACAATGTTCGACAAATTGTTTTTACCGTAGCGTAGTCATAAAGAAAACGGTATTGCGTTATTGAACCAACATTATAATTTTATTGGCTACACTAAGCACGTACTGAACAGATAGAAAATCCATTCGTTTTGTTAAAAGATGAATGATGTAATGGGGGAAAGTTTACTTGCAAAATGTTACAATTTATAAACCTTCAATTCACATTACATTAACGTTTTTATTGGCCAAACTGCCTCACATTAATTTGGACATAAAGTTCAATTGTAAAAAAAAAAAATATTTTAATCAAAGTAGCATAATTTGTTGTATTTTATTTCGTCGTTTATGCACACAGTTGAATAGTATCGCATAATGGCGGATGCGCCGGATTTCCTCAGATGAATTAGATCAGCGTTTCCCAAACAGTGGGCCCCGAACCGACACCGGGCCACGAAAATAAAATACCTGATCGCAGAATTCAATAACATATTTATAACATTGGTGAGAACGAGTAAACCTGTAAGTGTGAAGCAAGAAAATGTTTGAAACATAAGATTGGCTTTTTTTAATTTTTGTTAATAATTTCAGATTTTTTCGTATTGTTTTGTATTTTTTCGTATTTTTTGTATTTTATACGCCTAAAAACTATGGTTTGTTCTTCTCGTGCCGAACTATTTCATGCTTTCCTTTAACGAACGGCGTTTTCAAACTGTGGAGAAATCAATTTATTCTTTCAATTTTCAATATATTTTTCTTTAATTTCGACTCGGTTTAAAAAAACTGATTTTCAACATGATTTTGGTCTAAATTTAAATGTTCATTCGTTGAAAATTTCGTAAAACACCTAATTGCAATCTTTGCAGAAATTTCGTTTTTCTTCTTCTTCTGAAAAAATTGATTTAGAAATCTTGTCTCCTGAAACGTACAGAGATTACAAAATAACCAAAAATAATTCTTTTCCTCAACTTTTCGACTTTTTTCTAATATTTAATTTATTTTCCAAAAATTGTCCGACTGAAAATCCCAACCTTTTTCAAATCTGTTAGCTTTTAAAATCTTCCTGACTGAAAATTTTAAGTTTTTTCAGAATTTCGACCTTAGAAAATATTCACTTTTTTTTAAATTTGGATCAAAAAGAACAACGTTTTCACGTGTTCCTAGTCTTTTTGTTAAAATTTCGACTTTTTTGGAACTTCGACTTTTTTGAAACTTTGACTTTTTTGAAACTTCGACTTTTTTGAAACTTCGACTTTTTTGAAACTTCGATATTTAAAAATGTCTTTTTCTCAAAATTTTGCCTACTTTGCAAATTTCTAAACTAATTTCAGAAATGTCAACTTTTATGAAATTTTTCTCGTTATTTTGAAAATAGTCACCATTTCAAAATTTCGCCCCCTTTTGAAAATCGTTTGTTTTATTCATTTGGAAAATTTCGACTTTTTTACCTAATGGCAGTCTTTGCAGAAATTGCGTTTTTCTTCTTTTTCTAAAAAAATTGATTTAGAAGTCTTGTCCCCTGAAACCAAGAGAGATTAAAAAATACCCAAAAATAATTCTTTTTCTCAACTTTTCGACTTTTTTAATATTTAACTTGTTTTCCTAAAATTGACCGACTGCAAATCCCAAACTTTTTCAAAACTGTTACCTTTTAAAATTCTGACTGACTGAAAACTTTGAGTTTTTCAGAATCTCGACCTTAGAAAAAAATCAAACTTTTTTGAAGAATTTCGCTTTTTTTAAATTTGGAATTAAAAAACAACATTTTCACGTTTTCCTAGTCCTTTTATTGAAAATTCGCCTTTTTGTGGAACTTCGACTTTTTTGAAACTTCGACTTTTCTGAAAGTTCGACTTTTTTGAAACTTCGACTTTTTTGAAACCTCGACATTTAAAAATGTCTTTTTTTCCAATTATTGGCTTTTTCTCAAAATTTTGCCTACTTTGCAAATTACTAAACTAATTTCAGAAATTTCAATTTTTATGCAACTTTTCTATTTTGAAAATGTTCACCATTCCAAAATTTCGTCTTTTTTGAAAATCGTTGTTTTATTTATTTGGAAAATTTCGACTCAATATTTTGACTTATTATCGAAGTTTTCATTTTTGAATAAATCGAGTTATTTTATTCATTATGTACTTTGTCTTGAAATTGCATATTTCTCTATTATTTTTAATTTAGACTTTTCAATAGGTGGACATTTTTTAAAATAATTCAGTTTTCCTCAAAATGATGACTTTTTGACATTATTTTTACTTTTTTCTGAAGAATTCTATTTTTTAAGACCTTGTTTTAATTTTGACTTTTTAAAAACTTTGACTATTTTAAATTTCGACATTTCCAAAGTTCTAATGCACAGACCAATAGGTTTGAACATTTATTAGATTCGAAGTTTGGAAACCAAATACCGGTTTCCATCTTGTTAGATCTCGTCAGTTTGGTATGATGAGATCTAACAAGATCGAAACCGGTATTTGGTTTCCAAACTTCGAATCTAATAAATGTTCAAACCTATTGGTCTGTGCATTAGAATCCTTGTCTTCTGAGAACTTTCCTAGAGAGCAACCACTTTGCTAGGTGGCAGTGTTTCAACTGTTGGTTGCTACCTATGATTCACTATACACGCCTGGAGGGCTGCATGAATTTGTAGTCTAGGTTGTATTCTACTTGCATACGACATTGTTAGCGATGGACACAGTTTCTCTATGGACCAATAGGTGGTAGTACTAAGAGTCACACGCTTGACGTCCGTGAATTCTTTAGTACTTACTTGTCGGAACATTTATTAGCATTCGAGTTGGATATACCAAACTGACGAGATCTAACAAGATCAAAACCGGTCTTTGGTTTCCAAACTTCGAATCTAATAAATGTTCAAACCTATTGGTCTGTGCATTTTAGAATCCTTGTCTTCTGGGAAATGATTCCTAGAGAGCAACCGCTTCGCTAGGTGACAGTGTTTGTAGTCTAGGTTGCATTCTACTTGCATTTCCAAAGTTCTAAATTTTGACTTGTTTGTAAACATTTTGATATCAAATTTCGGCCTTTTTATCAAATTGTTGACCTTTTTATCGAAATGTTGACCTTTTTATAAATTAGTATTATACTTTATTAACAATTAAAACAACAGATATGAAAAATTCCACGATGTTTCTATAAACATTTGCTACGACCGGACCTGTTGTTTTAATCGTTAATAAAGTTTAATAGTTATAAATATTGAGGAATTTCACATAGTCAGGGTTAAAAATGTTACTTCTTATAAATTTTGATTTATTAAAAAAAAATCGACATTTCAAAATTTTCCCTTTTTCTCAAATTTCCATTTTTATCAACATGTTTTTTTCTCAAAATGTTTACGTCAAATTTTCTACTTTTCTAGACATTTTGACTTTTTTGTAAATCGAACTTTAGATACATTCCAAGATTTTCATTTTCGTTTTCCAATTTTAATTTTTATTAAAATCTCGACTTTTTCAAATTATTGGGTTTTTTGAAAATTTAAACCGAGAATTTTGACTTTTTTTACACATTTTGGGTTTCTTAAAATTTACTTTTTGCAATTATTGACTTCAAACAATTCTACTTTGTCTAATTTTGACTTTTTGTACATTATTAGCTTTTTTCGAGAATTTCGGCTTATTCTGAAAAATTGGACTCTCAGAATTTCACCGTTTCTTAAATTTCTTTTTCTGAAAATATTGCCTTTTTGAAAATCTTGGCATTTCATAATATCTACTTTTATTTATCTTCAAAATTTCCACTATTTTTTAAAATGTCTACTTCTTTTCAAAATGTTTGCTAATTTGAAATATTCCGATTTTTATCAAAATTCTTTTTAAAAAATACTTTTAAAAAGTATGATTTATATTAAGGACTTTCACTGTTTTTCGAAATTTTGACATCCTTTATAAAGTATTAATTTTTAAAAAAATTTAAATTTAGATAATTTTCTCAAAATTGCTGGTTTTCATACAGAAATTGAACATTAACGATTTAAATTCGGAGTATTGATAAGAATTGGAATATTGGATTTACAATAAAAAAAAGTTAAAATTCTACGTTTAAGCTTCTGTTTTAAAATTTCCATTTTTAACTAGAAATCGACAAACTGTTATAATTATTGACTGTAACTAAGTAACTGAGAGAAATGTGACAATGATAAATACGACAATATTTCAAAATATCTCGAATTAATTATTATTGTTGGTGCAACCAATTGCTTTCCGTTTAACATATCAGCACCATTTCACTTCTCGGATACAAATTATCGCAGACATGTAATATGTAATAAATGCAACTTGTAAATTATATTCGGTCAAGGACTGAAAGGCTTTGTGGTAATGGCGGATGCGCCGGAGTTCCTTCTATGTTTCGCTTCACTCGTGTCTGAGATTCAAGCCCATTGAACTAATTAGTGTACTAGTTTGATTTATTTTGTTCCAGTCCCTCGACGGCTTTGCGCTGGCACTAGCTGCAGATGGGCGTTTCCTCTACATCTCGGAGACGGTGTCGATATACCTAGGACTATCTCAGGTAAGTGTTTATCGTATCGTAAGGGCGAAGTCGACGATTTTGAGGCAACAACGGGGCTGTAGCCGGCACCGGCAGTTGTTTCCAAAGCCGAGCTCAGCGTCCCAACGCTGTGAATGCTCCTCACGTATTCCTCTGCAACAGCGTGCCTCCCATTCATAATGACACTGGCTGGGCCACAATCAATAGGGTATTTGCAACTGCGGAACATGGCAACCCTACACGAACACGTTCATGTTATCACCTACTCGATGCCCATCTCTAATCTTAAACTTTATTTAAGATCCGTGTCTCATTCTTTAAATCATTTTACACTTCCGCTATTTATTGTTTGCTTTCCCTCTTTTGATGTTATCATAAACCAAAACGCTCGGACGCGTATAGGATTTTATCACTTTGTTACAGCCTAAATATTTTATAGACTTATTTCGTTTCAGTCTATTGTTTTCTAATTTGAATCACTTTCCACGACAAATAAAGCAACATATTTTTAATTTTAGGTTGAAATGACTGGCAGTAGTGTATTTGATTACATCCACCAACAAGATCACACGGAAATAGCCGAACAACTTGGTTTAGGATTATCCCAAGGTCAAAACATGGCATCTCCAGGGAGTGGTTCTGAGGAAAGTTCTTCAGCCACTGGTACCAATAATCCTGACGGTACGTTGAACATTTTCCGATCTTCCCACGTCTGCATCATCAGGTTCTCATTAATACAAATAAAGACCAGAAACTAATAACAACTCGACGATTGAAGCTCACTATAGACAAAATAAATAGACTTGTTTTTCGTTCGTTGCTCGGACAAACTGATAATTAAATTAACTTATATACCGCAAGGGTATGGTTACGCTAGAACAGATTTAGACGTAAATATTTATTTTATACAAAGCAGCGGTCCTTCCAGAAACCATGAATGTGGAGTTCGATGAAAAGGTGGTATTCCGACAGGAAGTAGTGGTTAAAGATTCAGAGAGTGACTCTCGTACGTGGTCAATTGTTATTCTGTGGTGATGTGTCACGCTTAGGAATGCGACGCCCCCCTTACACACCACTTTTCATTCATTTTACTCCTTCTCATTCTCTTTCCGCTTATGCACAACAGGTCAATATAACTATCACGATTATTATCAATTTTGGAAAGTTCGCAAAACCAATATTATTTAATTGCGGCATAATTCCTTCAACAAGTTATAAATATTAATTAATTTACGAATGAGAATTTCATAAGTATAAAACTTTATTACCGATTAAAACAACAACAGATATTAAAAATTCCACGATGTTTCGATAAATATTTGCTATGACTGGACCTGGTTTCGCTTTTCAGCATCATCGGCAGTTATACCAGCATGATGATGCTGCAAACTCGTTTCGTGGTTGATACATGTCTGGCTCATTCAGAATTTTTTTTGAAACTGAATAATAGTCTATTCATTAATGATACTTTCTGAGGAAAAAGTTAAGTTAAGTTTGAAACACCTGCACCTTCAACTAATAAACTTCGACATTTAATATTAGATATTAGTGGAACGGCCTGGTCCTTGCTTATCTTCAAAAATTGATTAATCTTGTCCCCTGAAAGCAAAAAAATTAGACAACACTTGCTCTTTTTCGATATCCAAGGTATCATCTTCAGAGAAATACAGTATCTCTGTATATCAATATTTAATATCAGAAACAAGTTAATTTACTCCCTTTTGCAGTGTCTACAATCATGTCCATAACAAGCAATTCGTCATACAAAGGATACGACAGGGCATTTTGTGTTAGAATGAAATCAACCTTAACTAAGAGAGGCTGTCATTTCAAATCCTCGGGGTATCGGGTGAGTAAATTATATAGCTAATCTAAAATGATTCAAGGTCATCGTATTTTTTTTTCCAAAAATTATTTACCATTCGTGAAGTTATCAATGCTTATTGTTTTAGGTGGTCCTACTTCTGTGTAGATTGCGCCCCCAATACACATTTTCCCATACAAGAAAATCTCAACCACCTTTGTTAGGAATGGTCGCTTTGGCCATAGCTCTACCACCTCCAAGTGTACACGAAATACGTTTAGAGTCTGATATGTTTGTAACTAGAATAAATTTCGATTTTCGAATAGCACATTGTGAACCAAAAGTGTCTGAACTATTAGATTACACAGCCGAAGAGCTGACAGGAAGAAACTTATACACCTTGTGCCATGGGGAAGATGCTAATAAACTGAGGAAATGTCATATCGATTGTAAGTTTATTTCTTCCTTCACATTCATATCTCTAATACATTATCATTCCAGTAATTAATAAGGGTCAAGTTTTAACGCATTATTTTCGAATTATGAATAAAAGTGGGGGTTACACATGGATCCAGACTTGTGCCACTGTAGTTTGTAATTCCAAGAATGCAGACGAACAAAACATTATCTGTGTTAACTATGTTATAAGGTAGTTATTTAATAATGAATGATTGTCTTTGTTGCTAAAAAGAAACATATCTTTAGTGGGCGAGAGTACGAAAATCTTATCATGGACTGCTGCCAGCTAGAAGACAACAACCACATGGTAAAACGTGAGGAGGCCAACAGCAACGATCCGGAAAATGGATCGCCGGATGGAGATCGTGGAGGTACGTTGACGTACCACCATTGTTAATATATTATTGTATTTAACTGTAGTGCTAATATGATTCTGTGGTAAGATGGCCGGAACAGCGGTGGACCGCCCAACCCTCCTCATGATCCGACCCAGAACTTGGAAGACGGCGGAACTGGACCCACGGCAGGCTCAGGAGGGACCAACGACGAAACGGGAGATCTGAGAACGAGAAGGTTAGAACACGTCCCAGTTTCTCAACTGAAGACGACACCAACGGACCAGAGGACACAAATTGCGGCCAGAAGGGGCAACAAAAGGAAAAATGCATCAACACCAGGTATAAAAATCGGTCTACATCAATAGCATAATGTAATGATTGTTAGGCTAAACTCCAGAAGAGTCTCACTCCTATATCACATTAATAATTTGGAATAATTACCCGATATTTCTTTCGGCTTTCGTAGTATCGTATTGATTAGCAGGAATAGCATTAAGAGCATTAAGAAATATTTAAAGCGACAACAGAGATTTTAGTTTGATGCTTCCCTTGCTAACTAATTACTACGCTTCCGAATGCCAATTTAGCTGGCGAAATACGCATCATGTAATTATTGCTAATTACTGATTTAGGGAAGGCTGGCATACTATATCTTGAATCACGAACCCCTCGGTATTGGCCCAAGCGTTGTGCCAAATAGTTAAACTATTTTATGCAAAACCGTAGGTGGCGAAGTTATTCAGGACCCGCATTTGAATGCGGTTGTCAAACGGTTTTTAAAACATATAATTCCTTTATTTACAAACTTCAAAAATTCTTTAAATATTTATTCTACATAGCTTCCACAGTGGTTAGTGAAACAACATTTAGGTAAAAATTGATGTTACATAAGATAGAATACCTGTAACTGAAATAAAAATGAATTAGTCCTATAATAGAAAGTGGCCCCCAAGTTAAAACAGTCTCCCCTAATAACAATGTTACTTTTTTCTAGATTGCGTTTGTCCATTACTTAAATGTGATTATATTAACAGGTTCTGATGAAGATGAAATTGGAGATCAAACGCCTCCATCCCACAGAAACGCAGTGATGAGTCCAGCTTCATCATCGTGCCATTCCACAGGTGGTTCCCACGTTGTTAACACCGATTCTACCGGAACTAGTCCCAAGAACTTAGAAGAAACAGCAACTAGTGGTACCTCAGTAAAAGACCTAGAAAATGCGATGTCAAAACATCTACCGACATGTAAATCTCCAGCACATCAACCAACAGATTTTAGTACGGATGCACTATTAAAGCAACAGCAACGAACAACAATTCAGTGGATTGGAACGCATCATCAGCAGTTGCAACAGCAAGGACCTTTACCCGCTTCTGCTTTACTGAGGCAACTCTATGCCAACAGGGAAAGTGTTATCCGAGCCAATGTTCACGGTATTACAAGTTCAACTGGTCGTTCCAGTACAACTTCCAGTGGGTATTATTCTTCAGATGGACAAGTCGGTCCCTTACCAACACCACCAGGCAGTGAAGGCTCGTCTTCTTATAGCGATCATCAGTTTCTATTATCTCAACATCAGAACTATCCGACAGGTTACTCCATGGACTATCACTCGGCCATGACTCCTCCGTCCAGTGTTTCTCCGCGTGATAAACATCAGCAGTTGCATAGCAGCGTACCATTTGACACTACAGTTCCATACCAAGATGTTTTACGTCATCAGTACCCAGATAGTCCTTTACCATTGAAACCGCAAGTTTATTCTTACGTTGACCAACCTCAGTTTTATCATCATGGGGCTGCAGGACCAGGATTTCACCTCTATCATCCCAGTAAAACAGCCCCAACGGCACCAGCAAATTGGTACTCTCCGTCATAGTGTACATATTAAGTTTTAGTGAACAATGACAGTGTTCCTTACGAATCTTTGTGAACTGTTTATATTATAATTGTTAATACTTACGTGGTACTATTATTTTTACTGCTAGTGTAATGTTAGTACTGTTATTGTATTTTTTAACGCAAAGTGGTAAGATATGTAGTCGGCAGGTTTATACAAACAAAAAATGCTCGTTTAACTATTTTTTAAACCAAAGAAAATAATGCAAAATGTCATGACTTGTATGCAGCATTTTGTAACATATTAAATATGTCAGCTGCACAACATCGTTGCAACTCCCGTCATTCTGTATTATTTAACTTTCATTAGTATATCATTGTCAAATGATTTGTGGGAAAAGAAATGTAGCATCCTTAGCACAATGGGCCAATAGTGGCTTATTACTCTATGTGTTGTATCAACACGGTGGGTGCCAAGCATTACTGCTGGATTGCTGAGGGAACAGCATATCGAAATTTAAAAACAATGTACATAATTACGTATATAGATGCATGTATGTTATATTTTCGTTGGGCATTTGTAATATTAAATCCTATTTATATTGTCAAATGATGTAAAACAACCAAATCATCTTTTAGCAAAAAAAAAATGCATCAAGTCCGAATTCCCGCAATTTGTAAGCATATGCTCGACTATCAGAACATAAAAGGTGCTGACAATGTAGGAATGTGATATTCTCTTTCATTTGTTATTTTAATTGTTCCAGATGTTAGAATTAGTTATGTTATGTTGTCGTGCAGTACAAATTTAATATTCGAAAAAAGCTTCATGGATATGTAGCGAACATATTTATGTGCAATATATACTTAATTTAAATTTAATTTTTTTACCTTTTTTTATGGTTATCAATGTGTAAAATGTTTCATTTTGAACAGATTAAGGAATTTAAAGTGAAATTGATTTTCATGTACATAATGCGAGACGACGTACTTTAAAAATCCATCAAATTTAATTTAAATTTTACCTCAATCTTTTCAAAATGGTAATTTTTTTGATTTCAAATATGTTATTTATTTTAGTAGTACTATATTTTTCAATAATTAAAAATAAAATAATGACAAACCCCTCACTGTTTATTTATACTTGTTCAATAAATTACTTGCATGGGAAACTGCAAATTCGATTATTTGTATTCATTTTTATTTTTCATTTTATTATCCGTTCCTTATACTGACTAGTAGATGAGAAGGTGGTAATATGGAACCTGTTTTTAATATGAAACCTGTTTTTAATATGAAACCCTGCCTTTACTACGAAACTTCCAATTGCATCTCTATCTAATTATCAAAATTAAGTAAAAGTTATGCTTAAAAACCTCAAAACGATTGGCAACATCTATTGTGCTGCTAGCTTCGCTTCAAGTGTCAATTTTTATATCTTAAACATTTTGCACTGCCAAGGGTTTTGTATTTGTCCCATCTAGTGGCAAGTAAGTTCTGAGGGTTTCAGTAGATCCAAGTAAGTTTTGTTTCCATTATTTAGTCAATAAAACATCCGTATCCATTACCTCAAATTTTTCTTACACCACGCATTGCTGTTAATGTATGGAACCCCTTGATGATGCTAAAAACTGGATTCCATATCATAGACATGTATTCTATTTGATTTTAAACAAGGAGAGGTTTGGTTGGCGAAAAACTCTCATAACATGAGCGAGCACAAAAAAGGGGAGACCAAAAAATAATGAAAATTCAGACTTATCAAAAGAAAGTAACATCAGCGTGGTTTCCGACTTATCTAGCAATCAAGAAATCTATTTTGGGAGACAACACAACTCAAAACATAGCATGATATATGAATAAATATAAACAAATTTTTGAGGGAATCCGTACCAGCAGGTTTTCCACCAAGTCAAAATTGCACATTTTCGTGAATTTTGTATTTCACGGTCGACTTATTTTCAGGAAGTTAATTATCTTATTCAGTATTAGTAAACTATTGATCAGAAAACTTGTTGACGTTTGTTTTTCGTCAATATTACAAAAAATAAGACTTTAATCTGAAAAACAAAATGGGATTCCACATTACCACTTTCTCCTCTACTATAAACAATTATAAAATATAGCTACTAATATCAGCAAGAAGTTAAACCAATACTGCAACTCCGGTTTTAGGGGGAGGACAACACGGGCTACGGCCGTCTTAAGTTAGAGTCGGCCGTGGTCTGGGGTACCAAGTTCGAGGGGGCACTAGCGCCTTAGCTTACAAATTGGAACAGTTACTGATACAAGAAGACAAAGTGTTAAAGCAGCTATATTTTGTTACCAACTCGTGGGAAGTGTAATGGAAAAAGTGTTGCAAACAAATTGACATTTACAAAATTAAAAAACTTCAAAATGAGAAAGTTGTAAACGTTTTCATTTTCAAGGCCATTGAACGAAAACCATAGAAAAATAAAATCAAAATATCTTTGGGAAACCATGTATTTGACATAATCTCAGTATTATAATAATGTTGTAAAAATAATTGTTTGTTAGCTTATGTATTTGTTAAACTAACAAACTTAACACTTTAAAATTAACATAAACTTATTCTACTACTAATACTACTACTTTGTTTTAATATCACTTGTTACCATGTTTAGCAGTTTGGACTTTTTCAACACGCGACTTTATATTTGAAATTTTAAATTTGTAATTAGCTTTATTTTTACATTTTAACTTCGAAGTTCAACTGTTAGGACTAAATTTCAAGAAACAACTCAAAAATTTTGAAATTCTATTCGAAAAATCGACAATAATTTGAAATTTGGGAATTGGAACTAAATGTAAGTATTAAATTCGATAAAATTCGAGATTTTTTTTCGGAAATTATTTGAATGTTTTTCAGAAATGTTGACTTTTTTCCGAATTTCAAACTTTTCTTTCTTCTTTATTACCTTCTTTTCTTTCTTTATAATTTCGGCTTTAACGTAAAATTGTGAGGAATGAATTGAAATTACAAGAAGCATTTTTAAATAATTTGAATTTAACCTCTAATTTCAATCTTAGACTCAAAATTTAGTCGAAATTTAGGTGTATTGGGTTTGATACTTGCAATCGTAAGGAAACGACTGTACCCAGACCTAAAGGAAGGGGTTAAACCGGGACACGTGCCAACTGACCTTTCCTTGAGTCAAATTATAAGTCACAAAGGGCGAGAGGCGCCAATGTCAGGTTTTTACTCCAGTTTGGAAAAATCGTAGATCTGACGCTGGTATGACTTAAAATTTATTAAAATAATAACAATAACAATAATAATAATAATTAAATTAATTAAAGCTCACGTTAAATATAGAACAGACTTCAAACATTTCCAGTTTAAATCCAAGAGACAAAAAAATGAAAATTTGGCAAAAAAAAACCGTTTTTATATAAAAAATTGAACATAAACATTATTTTAAGAACAAGGTGGCACTGTCGCAACATCGAGTTTAAATTTAGATTTGAAAAAAACATGGATTTAAAGAAGCATTTTGCGGATCCAAGTCAAAATATTAAAAAAAAGGATTTGGAACATTAAGTCCCAGTTAATGGAAAAAATTATATGTAAATTTAAATCCGGAATTTTTAACAGAAATGGAACATTTCCCAAAAACAAACAATTCTTAAAATTTCGATCTAATTCTCAAACGTAAGACCTCAATCTCGATACTTCAATTTTAAAATTCGATTTTTTTTTCGCGAAGTTTGAAGAAAAAGATGAATTTATTTTCGTAAAGATAAAGATAGAAGTGTACAAAAGGTTTTCTAATCTAGTGTGCTGCTGCCATTTTTGTTCACGTATGTTCTTAACTTGATTCGTACTCACCATATTGACAATTAACCTTGACATAATAATTCTGTACTATCAGAAATAAATTGCTTTTTTGGACTTTTTTTGGAAAGTAGGATTCAGCAATGAAAGATGTTTCTTTCATTGTAACATCAAATCAATAACATATTTTTTAAGGTTATATTTGTTCACCTGTCTGCGATCAAGTAAGGAACATACGTAAACATGACAAAAAATGACAACAGCACACTCTATTTGAAAACTTTTTGTACACACGATATTTTAATGCGTAGCGTCCATTTTAGATAAATATGCACAAGAGTAGACTGTGGAGTACTAAATCAACCTTTAGATTAATTACTATAATAAAAATCACCAGAACTAGAGATGGCTGCACGCATAAACATATTCATGTGTTGTCCATAGACTAGGGGTTTCTAGGCAGAAATAATCGGACTAAATGTTTTCCGCATTATACAATTATAAACAATTTAATAATTTTCTGCAGAAATTAACATAAAAAATAAAACAATTACTCTTAAAACAACCGATAACAAATTAAACTATTTAATGATATTTAGATTAGTATTTTAAAAATACAGAACACCCTTAAGAAACTTCACAGTACTGCCACACGACCATGTAAAAATATAACTAGGTCTTCAGTGTCTATTGTGATGCACATTTATCTGAAATGG
Organism: Dastarcus helophoroides; assembly: GCA_028583605.1. Taxonomy (NCBI): domain Eukaryota; kingdom Metazoa; phylum Arthropoda; class Insecta; order Coleoptera; family Bothrideridae; genus Dastarcus; species Dastarcus helophoroides. Next base: position 6,062,858 of record CM053333.1, read on the forward strand.
ACTATACGTATTTGAATTTATCTATGAATCATGCTTTGTTGTGACATCTATGAATCATGCTTTGCCGTGACATCTATAAATCAGAATCTGCATTAACTCGATAGCGGCGGTTATGACATAAATTATTCTTTACGAAATTCACAATAACCTGATATTACACCGATAAATATAACAAACGCACCAATTTTCGAGATAATTATTGCAACAATCACTATTCAAACCGAATTTAAAACTCACACTTTCCGTGTTACTTTTATTTAACCCTATTGCACTATAGTTAATTCAATTTTCAGTCAACGACACTATTTGGCGAACCATAGACGCAATAGCCGTTAATTAAATGCCCAATGCGATGTTGCCGATGTGAAAATTATTTCATAGAATGAACTGTTCTTTGAAAATCCATATTTTGTTGTGGATGCACCAGAGACTAAATAGACTGAACCTAACACGGTAAGCAGTGAAGCCAGTTGAAAGCCTGGCGAAAGCCTAGCTCCATCTAGCTCGCAATGCCCTCTTATTATTTGACAGACCTTTGCGAAGATAACATCGGTTTTTTTTTAAAGAAAATGGGCTGTAAATATGGAGAAGTGTATTGTGGATCATTGTTGAAACCTCAGTGAACACATTAGTGAAGGAAAATCAAGAGTTTCATTCTTCGGGTAGATAAAAATAAAATATATAAATATTCAATTATCGGTGTGCGCGCGTCGCCATTTCACTGCAATCATGACGTGTTTACAGCACCGGTTTAACAATATTGTACACAGGCGTCGCATATTGAAAGAAAACTATTTTACTATTAAACCAAGATGTCTTTGAAAATAATTCTCCTGAACTTTTACCAAAAAGCACTTATAAAAATTATTCTATTGGTCCAAAAGCCCCTAATTCTAAAGTTTCATCTAAATCGTTAGAACCGTTACGCGGCAAGTTTCGTATTTATAAATTTTACATAATCCGACCATATCAAAGAGCAGTGGAATGCACCTCCCCACTTCCCCGTATTTTAGCTTCAACTGTACGCATGAGGCAACATTGAAACGTTCAGTCTATTTAGTCTCTGGGATGCACAATCATTTTTAAAGTTTATTGTTCAGAGATATCTCTCTGGACATGATAGTTTGGCTGTCGAAACGCGTTAGAGCAACCTTTGTGGTGTTTTTTAATCTTTCTTGGTTTCAGGGTACAATTTTTGTATTTCAACTTTTGAAGATCACCAAGGACCAGTCAGTTCCACTAAAAAAAATAACATATATAATATTATATGCATTTAAAACGAAACATGACAACCTCATGTTCTTTGAACGAAAAATTTTTCCTCCAACGATTTTCAAGCGCCATCTATCATCACCATCATCATGCTAGTGGTAGGCCTAATAGGCATAATAGGGCTTTTTTGGTGGATGGCACTTAAGCTATTTACAAAAATAATTTAAAAAGAGAAACGTCAGACTTGACACATAGGCCGTTGATTTATTCAATCAACGGGCGCTGCCAAAGGGCGGCACGCCACTGCCTACGGGATTTCTAATCATAGAACCTTTTCCTGTAATGACGCGAGAAAAAGTGGCAACACCGGGTGGTTGGCTTGCTTTGTGTTCTTGCTGGTGCAAAGAAGTGCGGTTAGCGGTTAGTGTGACTTGTAGAAAATGGCGCTCAGGAGTTGGGATGTAGAAGTTTTTGTTATTAGCGATGATACTCAACCTATTCCAAAATATAACAAGAAATTAAAATTAACAGCAGAATATGACCCACAAGGAATAAACATAAAATTAAAGCAAGGTACTCTTTCGGTTGTCGTTAAACAAAGGAAAAGCTCGCTTGTTTTGGCCTAAGCATCTTTTTATTTTTTTGTTTTTTTTTAATTTCAGTGTCAGTTTTTTTATAATTGGGGTTAGTTAAATTAGGGTTGAAACTTATTGCTTTTGATATCTTTTTGTTTATTCATGGTAGAATTCGTGCAATGCCTTTGATCCTTTAAAAATTTCAAAAATTAAAAGTTTCTAAAAGCATCAGCTCAGTTACAACTGAAATGGATGCAGTAATATGATTTAAAAGTGAATTTTTGTTGCATTTCGAGGTTCAGTTTGCTACTGCATTAATCAATTTTCTTTTACTTCTTATAAAATAGTGCTTCTTTGATTCTAACCTAAAATTTTTTTAGATGATGGTACACAGGTAGTAGAATTTTCAGTTTGCAGCAACACAGAGTGCTGCCGCTTAGGAAATCGGTCCTATGTTTTTACTTTTGATAATGAAACCCTATTATTTAAATTTCTAAAAGTAGAAGGTAAGTTGACTATTTTGTTCTAAGACGAATTGACTTATGTTGTTGCATTTATTCAGATCAGATTATTACACTCTTTGAATGCTATAATTCTTAAACTTTAAAAACTGAAATACAAATCTTGTCCCGTGAAACAAAGAAAGATTAAAAAACACAACAAAGGTTGCTCTAACGTGTTCGATAGCAAGCTATCATCTTCAGAGAGATACTTAAACTTTGTTTTAGCGATGAATTGTAAAAAAATTAACAGCTGTCAATTTTTTTGGAGTTTGGAAGCCAAAGTTTTGTTTTTTCTTAAATATTTTCCTAATTTTTTTTTCTAACTTAAAATGGACAGTTTTTGTCAAATTTTTTACAGTTTTTGTCCAATTTTTTGGAGTTTCAAAGTCAAAATTTTGTTTTTTTTAAATATTTCCCTCTTTTCTCTTCTCACTTGAAATGGACTGTTTTTGTCAAATTTTTTGGAGTTTGAAAGTCAAAATTTTGTTTTTTTTTTAATATTTCACCATTTTTCGATGTAATATCGATTTTAATATAAAACTATCAACTTTTTATTGAGATTTTGGGTCGAAATTCACTTTCTTTCCTCAAATCTTTGTGTTAAATTTCAGTTTTTTCGGTTTCTCAAATTTTAGTCGTTTTTCACAATTTTCTAGCTAAAACTGGAAAGTTTTACCTAAAGGGTTGAGTTTTTTTTTCTCAAAATGTTATCATTAATGCTGAAATCTCAATTTTCTCGTGGGAAGTTTGAGTTGAGTTGAAATTAAGTTTTTCGAGAATGTTATTTTTTCTCAAGGTTTCCATTTTACTAATTTAAAATTTCGATTTTTTTTGTTCAAATTACCTTAGTTTAAAGTTCTGGTTTTTAATATTGAACTTTTAGTTATTTTATTTCGTGTTTTAGTTCTTAATCTTGAGAATAGTGTCAAAATTTCAAAAGGAAGAAGTCTGAACAATTTTAAAAACCGAATTTCGGGTCAGGTTCTATTCATATAAAAAAAATTAAATTTAATAGTAAGAATTATTTAAAATTTAGACTTCAGTTCAAATTTGAATTCTATCTCTTTCCTTGTTGAATTGAACTCTTTAAAAATTTCATCATTTTTCAAAGTTTTAACACCTTTTTTATAAAAATTTCGACCTAGTTTCAAGACTCTCAAAATTTTGACTTTTTTGCAAGTAAAACATTTTGAAATTTCTATTTCTTTTGTTAAAAATTGGAGCTTTTCTGAAAATTTCGAATGTTTCCAAGATTTTGGCTTCTCGAAAACTTGACTTTTTCTCGAAGACACCTTTTTTATAAAAATTTCGACCTGGTTTCAATACTCGAAATTTTGACTTTTTTGCAAGTAAAACATTTTGAAATTTCTATTTCTTTTGTTAAAAATTGGAGCTTTTCTGAAAATTTCGAATATTTTCAAGATTTTGGCTTCTCGAAAACTTGACTTTTCCTCGAAGACACCTTTTTTATAAAAATTTCGACCTGCTTTCAAAACTTTCTCGAAATTGTGACTTTTGCAAGTAAAACATTTTGAAATTTCTATTTCTTTGTTCAAAATTCAAGCTTTTCTGAAATTTTCGAATTTTTTCAAGATTTTGGGTTCTCGAAAATTTGACTTTTTCTCAAGACACCTTTTTAATAAAAATTTCGACCTAGTTTCAAGACCCTCAAAATTTTGACTTTTTTGCAAGTAAAACATTTTGAAATTTCTATTTCTTTTGTTAAAAATTGGAGCTTTTCTGAAAATTTCGAATGTTTCCAAGATTTTGGCTTCTCGAAAACTTGATTTTTTCTCAAAGACACCTTTTTTATAAAAATTTCGACCTGGTTTCAATACTCGAAATTTTGACTTTTTTGCAAGTAAAACATTTTGAAATTTCTATTTCTTTTGTTAAAAATTGGAGCTTTTCTGAAAATTTCGAATTTTTTCAAGATTTTGGCTTCTCGAAAACTTGACTTTTCCTCGAAGACACCTTTTTTATAAAAATTTCGACCTGGTTTCAAGACTTTCTCGACATTTTGACTTTTTTGCAAGTAAAACATTTTGAAATTTCTATTTCTTTGTTAAAAATTGGAGCTTTTCTGAAAATTTCGAATTTTTTCAAGATTTCTTGAAAACTTGACTTTCCCTCGAAGACACCTTTTTTATAAAAATTTCGACCTGGTTTCAAGACTTTCTCGAAATTGTGACTTTTTTGCAAGTAAAACATTTTGAAATTTCTATTTCTTTTGTTAAAAATTGGAGCTTTTCTGAAAATTTCGATTTTTTTCAAGATTTTGGCTTCTCGAAAACTGGACTTTTCCTCGAAGACACCTTTTTTATAAAAATTTCGACCTGGTTTCAAGACTTTCTCGAAATTGTGACTTTTTTGCAAGTAAAACATTTCGAAATTTCTATTTCTTTTGTTAAAAATTGGAGCTTTTCTGAAAATTTCGAATTTTTTCAAGATTTCTTGAAAACTTGACTTTCCCTCGAAGACACCTTTTTTATAAAAATTTCGACCTGGTTTCAAGACTTTCTCGAAATTGTGACTTTTTTGCAAGTAGAACATTTTGAAATTTCTATTTCTTTTGTTAAAAATTGGAGCTTTTCTGAAAATTTCGAATTTTTTCAAGATTTTGGCTTCTCGAAAACTTGACTTTTCCTCGAAGACACCTTTTTTTATAAAAATTTCGACCTGGTTTTAAGACTTTCTCGACATTTTGACTTTTTTGCAAGTAAAACATTTTGAAATTTCTATTTATTTTTTAAAAATTGGAGCTTTTCTGAAAATTTCGAATTTTTTTAAGATTTTGGCTTCTCGAAAATTTGCCTTTTTTTGAGAATATGACTTTCTTTGATAATATCGTATCTTTTTGAAAATTTGGCCTTTCCCGAAAATTTTGACCTTTTGAAAATTGCATTTGACAATTTCATCTTTCTTCATGATTTTGATCATTTTTAAAAATTTGGTGTTTTCTCAAAATGTTTAATTTGTGAATAAACCTTTCAAAGTTTGGATTTTTGAAAATTGCGACTTTTCTCAAAGCTTTAGTTTTTGAAACTTGCGACTTTTCATCAAAATGATGAGTGCAAATTTCGACTTTTGAGAAATGATGCATCTTTTTTTCTAATTTTCTACTTTATTTGGAAATTCTGAATTTTTGATAATTTCGACTTTCAAAATTTTAAAATTTTTCCTGTTTTTACTACTTTTAATGGTTTTTGAGGTTTTGACTCGAGAATTTGATCTTTTGAAAGATTAAGCTTTTTTGAAAATTTTATTTTTTTTTGAAATTTCATTTTAAAAAGTTAATTTTAAAAAAAAAACTATTTTGAAATTTCCACTCTTTATAGCTTTCAACTGATATTTTTCAGAAAAACAGGTTTTAAGAAATAGTCGGAAGTTTATAAAACAAAACTTGAAATTTTGTTTCAAAATTTTAGCCAAGGATAAAAATAATCGGAATTTTGAGAAATATTTTAGTGTATTTCAGATCTTATCTTAAAATTTAGAGAAAAAAGTCAAAATTTTAAGATCAAAATTTACAGGAAAAAAGAGGAGAATTTTCGGTATTTGAATCAAGATTTCAAGAAAAAGACCTAAATAATGTGTTACGAAAGACATAAAATATCTGAAGTTGAAAGCTTTCACTAGAAGTAGACATTTTAAAGCAAAACTCGAATTTTATAAAATAAAAATTTCTAGGAGTTTCGAGTGAAAATTCTAGCTTTAGGATTAAACTCAAAATTTTGGACAAAAGTGGAAATTAAGGGGGAAATTTTAAGCAAGACCGAAATTTCTAGAAAAGGGCACAAATTTCTAGGAAAATTCAAAATTCCAGTTTTGAATTTCAAATTTTCGGAACAAACAAATTCTTGACTTCTCAAAATTTCGACATTTTTAGAAATTTTGGACCTTATCTGAAAAATTTCAGTTTTTTTTTTAATTCCGACTTTTTCAAAGTTTTGACTTTCTGAACGTTTCCACATTTTGAAAAATTAACTTTTTAGGATGTCGACTCTCTTCAACTTCCTTGATTGTAAATTTGATTTTTTTAAAATTGGACTTTTTCAATTTCAATCTTTTATTTAAGAATTTTCAGTTTTTTTTAAACTTCGACTCTTTAAAATTTTGGCTATTTGGACGTTTTTTTTTTTCACATTTTGACAACTTACTTTTTTCTAAATGTCGACCCTTTTTCGAAATTCTGACTTTGTAAATTTCACTCTTAACATTCGACTTTTTTCGATTTCAACTTTTTATTTAAAAAAGTTGAGTTTTTTTTTAAACTTCGACTCTTTTTTTTAAAGTTTTAGCTGACTAGACGTTTTTACACTTCGAAAATTTTAACTTTTTTTTCAAAAGTTTGACGTTTTCTCGAAATTCTGACTTTGTAAATTTCACTCTTAAAATTCGACTTTTTTCGATTTCAACTTTTTATTTAAAATAGTTCCGTTTTTTTTTAAACTTCGACTCTTTAAAATTTTGGCTTTTTGGACGTTTTTTTTCACATTTTGAAAACTTACTTTTTTCTAAATGTCGACCCTTTTTCGAAATTCTGACTGTAAATTTCACTCTTAACATTCGACTTTTTTCGATTTCAACTTTTTATTTAAAAAAGTTGAGTTTTTTTTAAACTTCGACTCTTTTTTAAAGTTTTAGCTGACTAGACGTTTTTACACTTCGAAAATTTTAACTTTTTTTTCAAAAGTTTGACGTTTTCTCGAACTTCTGACTTTGTAAATTTCACTCTTAAAATTCGACTTTTTTCGATTTCAACTTTTTATTTAAAATAGTTCCGTTTTTTTTAAACTTCGACTCTTTAAAATTTTGGCTTTTTGGACGTTTTTTTTCACATTTTGAAAACTTACTTTTTTCTAAATGTCGACCCTTTTTCGAAATTCTAACTTTGTAAATTTCACTCTTAAAATTCGACTTTTTTCGATTTCAACTTTTTATTTCAAAAAGTTCAGTTTTTTTAAGACTTCGACTCTTTTTAAGTTTTAGCTGACTAGACGTTTTCACACTTCAAAAATTTTAACTTTTTTTCAAAAAGTTTTAAGTTTTCTCGAAATTCTGACTTTGTAAATTTCACTCTTAAAATTCGACTTTATTCGATTTCAACTTTTTATTTAAAATAGTTCCGTTTTTTTTTAAACTTCGACTCTTTTTTCAAAATTTTGACTGGACGTTTTCACACTTCGAAAATTTTAACTTTTTTTCAAAAGTTCGACGTTTTCTAGAAATTCTGGCTATTCTTTGCAAATTAGACTTTTTTCGAATTCAATTTTTTGGAAAATTTCAGCCCCCAAGTTTTGAAAAATGTTTGAAAGTTTTGATCTTTATTGAAAAATTTTTTACTTTTTTTTGAGATTTTTACTTCTTTTTTTGAGGTTTTTTCTTTTTTTTTGAGAATTTCGACTTTTTAAAAGTGACGACTTGAAAATTTTGATTTTTTTTCAAAATTTCGACTATTTCTTAAGATTTGACTATTCTTGAAAATTTCAATTTTTTTTTTAAATTTTCATTTTTTTTTAACTTGGACCCAGTTGAAGATTTTCTCGAAATATTAACTTTTTGGCAAATAAAACATTTTGAAATTTCGATTTCGAACTTATTAAAAATTCGAGCTTTCTGAATATTTAGAGTTTTTCCAAGATTTAGACTTTAGTGAGTGCGTCTATAGCGTGCCTGTGTCTCTGTCGACCTATGAATTCGTCTGTCTGTTAATAAAGTTTGTTGCGAATCAGGAGCACCATGTTAGGGGGAGTAATGCCCCTCTTTCAAAACAAACAACAAATTTATTTTTCTATATTTATTAAGTCTTCCTAATATGTATATTGTAAGCAACCGGAGTTGGCCCGCATTGTTTATGTTTCGTGGCGCCAATCACCAGAAAAGAATTCCAATCATCGCTTGTCCTGGCTGCGGGGATACTCTCCCAGCGTCACTCGGGCCTGGCGGAAGTGGATTGTTAATTCGATATTCCTGTTCAATAAATCGATAAATCGTTACCTGTTTTAACGTTCTTCAATTAATATTTTGAAGTTTGTGTTACCTCTTATTATCGTTATAATTTGTGTGTCGCTACCGTTATTGGTGTTTAAATTGTGGAGGAACCTGAATCTAACAATATAATTAAACTTAATGATATAATGAACGAGACACCATATATATATATCAGAGATACGTCCATCTATCCACATTTCTTATTTGTTATTAGAATCCTTTCTTGTGTGCATATGTCATTGTAGACCGATTTTACGTTTTCAGATGCAAGAAATTTCACAATAGCAATAACTAAAGTTAAATCTGGCAAGGGTGCCTCAGTATTTTCAGTAAGGACTGAAGACTCTTCAGCTACCCAATACTTCCAATTCTACGGTTACCTCTCGCAACAGCAAAATATGTTACAAGACTTTGTTAGGACATACACGTATCAAAGAGCAATATTATGTAATTTAGCCGATTTTAAAGTAAGTTTTTGGAATATCATACTAGTGCTTTACTACTTACCATGTTTATAGGATAAAGTTGTTTTGGATGTGGGGGCAGGATCTGGCATTCTATCTTTTTTTGCCGCACAAGCGGGTGCCAGACGAATATATGCAGTGGAGGCTTCAACAATGGCACATTTTGCCCAGGTAAGTACATCAGAAATCTGAAAAGCGACCAATAGAAACTAGAATTCTGTTGAAAATTTCGACATCTTTTTGAAATACTCAAATTTTATTAAGAATGTCAAAATGTTGACCTTTTTTCTATTTTTGAAAATCTTGACTTTTTTTTGAAAATCTAGACTTTTTTTTGAAAATTTCAACTTTCTATGAAAATCTTTACATTTTTCAAAATTTCGATCGCTGTGGAGAAATTTCGATTACAAAATTTTCGATTTTTTTTAAATTTTGACTTTGAAAACTTCGACTTTTTTCAAACTGCTCAAATGTTTTTAAAAAGTTAACTGTCATTGAAAAGTTCAACCCTTAAATTTCGACTTCTTTTATAAATTTGAAATTTTTTGAAAAATTTGTCTTATCCAATATTCAGTTTTTGTCGAAAATTTCATTTGTTCCAAATTTTGACATTTTTTAAAATTTAAACTGTAGCGTACCTTCTAGGAATAATGTATCGGCGTAACCAGTATTATCATTACGTCTTAATGACCTTATCGTCATTGGGATTTTAGAATCTTTCTTACAAATATCATTAGAGTTTTGAGAAAAGTAATTACCCCGAAGGCCATTACCATTATTTCTAGAAGACGTCAGAACCCCCACTTTTAGGAAAGTGGAGAGGAAAATTTAACGATGAATTAAGGAGTTCTGTTTGGGCTTTGAATGTGGAGAGCCCATTTTTGTTATTATTCCTAGTTAATATAATGTTTAAAATATAATGTGGTTTTTGTGTTCTAATCGAACCAACATCGCTACAAAACTGATTTTTAAAATTTCGAGAGCAGCTTGAGCTTTATAAAAAAACAAGTAAATTAGTATTTAAATGAAAGTCAACACTTTATGCGAAAATAGTGAAATATTTAGAAAAAATAAAACAAAATTTTTACTTTTAAATTTAAAAACATCTGGACAATCTCACAATTTCAAAATTAAAGTCGAAATCTTGATAAAAAAAATCGACATTTTCATATAAAAGTCGAAATTTTAAAAATAAGAACTTAAGGAAACAAGTCTCTTATTTCAACTTTGCCACTTTTTTGAAATTTTGACTTAAATTTATGAAATATTGCGATTTCTGTCGAAATTTTGAGAAAAAATCTAGGAAATATGAAAATTATGAATGTGTATGAACAAGTTTGAAAAAATCTCCGAATTTTGTGAAACTAAACTTAAGCATTGAGTTTTAAGAGAAAATGTAGACAAATCTTGTCACCTTGTAACTTACAACGCAGATGACATGCACAAAAGTGTTAAACGCCAAATTAAGGAAATATGAAAATTATGAATGTGTATGAACAAGTTTGAAAAAATCTCCAAATTTTGTAAAACTTAAGCATTGAGTTTTAAGAGAAAATGTAGACAAATCTTGTCACCTTGTAACTTACAACACAGATGACAGGCACAAAAGTGTTAAAACGCCAAATTGATAAAAATTTTCAATTACAGTTGAGAAACTAAACCGCTAAAAGCTTTGGTTTTAGTTTTTAATTGGTAATCAAACTAAATTTTTGCCAACTCTGTTTTGAAATAACAGATATATCAATTTCATTAATATACTTTTCGCTACCAATAGAAATTTAGTGTAACAATGTGTATACAAAACCAGAGACATGATTTTTATTGGATTTCTTCATGAATATTTTAATTGGGTTCCCCCATGAATACTAACCAGAACCACTTTTAGAAACTAGTAGAAGCAAATAATTTAGAAGATTCCATTAAAGTGATACCTGGTAAAATCGAAGAAGTCGAACTTCCAGAAAAAGTAGATGTAATTATATCCGAGCCAATGGGTTATATGTTGTACAATGAAAGAATGTTAGAGACTTATTTACATGCCAAAAAATGGTTACAGCCAAATGGCAAAATGTACCCTTCTAGGGGCGACCTACACATAGCGCCATTCACGGATGATTCGCTATATATGGAACAGTACAGCAAAGCAAATTTCTGGTACCTTCGATAGTTTAGTTTTATGTGGTCTCGCCCTAACCATCTTTTTTAGGTTCCAAACTTGCTTCCATGGTGTTAATCTGTCAGCTATTCAAAGTAGCGCGTTAAAAGAATATTTTAGACAACCAGTTGTTGACACCTTTGATATTAGAATTTGTATGAGTAAATCAATTCGACATGTGGTGGATTTTTCGGAAGCTGATGAGACAGATTTACATACGATTGGTAATTTTGGAAGATTTGCTTTTACAGTAATAATAATTTGTTGTGTTGGTAGATATTCCGTTAGAATTCCACATCCTCGAATCGGGGACTTGCCACGGATTAGCCTTCTGGTTTGATGTGGCCTTTGCAGGCTCGCAGCAAACCATTTGGTTAAGCACGGGCCCGACTGAACCTTTAACTCATTGGTATCAAGTTAGATGTCTCTTGGAACACCCTCTACTGTTGAAGCAAGGGCAAGTTTTAACTGGAAGGGTATTACTAGTAGCTAATAAAAGGTAACTGTTTATAAATCGGTTGCACTTAATTCGATTCTGATGAATATTGCAGGCAAAGTTACGATGTGACAATAGAATTATCAGTGGAAGGGACAAATCAGTGTTCGACGAACACATTAGACTTGAAAAATCCCTATTTCCGATATACGGGCGCCCCAGTGCAACCACCTCCTGGTGTTTCTAACGTATCACCAAGCGAAACCTACTGGAGTCAGTTGGATGCCCAAGGAGTTAGAAATGCAGTCAATATGGTTAATGGAATGTCTGTTAATGGCTTAGGGGAAGTCTCGATGGATACCACGCAGACAGTGATAAATAATAACCTCATGGCTAACAATCTTATCGCTTTAGGTACTTATCTGTATATAGATAGAAAATAAACGGCCTAAATCGCTTTGTTTGCTTATTGCAGTCGACCCATCCCAATTATCTGAACCGGCACAACCAAATATACACCCCGGTTGTATATCCAGCACAGGGAGAGGTAGAGTTGCCGCTAGTCCGACGTCGACGCACACGGCGCAGCTGATTGGAGGCGCAATATCTCCGTCTTTGTTTACATCTCCGAATCCCCAGCAGGTACGCTGAAATATCTTTTCCTCATAAAGGTTAGGTGTAAGGACCATCTCAGGGGTGTTTAATTGGAACAATTGCTACCTAGACAATCAATTCAGTAAGTGACCTAGTGTCCCAACCAGTTTTGTTATGAATTTTGCGGATTCTTTAAATTGACAACTTGGTGAAAAAAATTGATGTTTTGCAAAATTTTAAACAATGTTATTGTGTTAAGTTTGTCCAATTAATATTTAGATTATTCTTTATGGAGAGCTCTTATTGTCTGAAATAATATGTTTGAAAAAATTTAGGTATTACTTGGTCATATTTCAGAAAATGTTTCCGAATGTACTAAAAAATGTTAATATTTCCAAACTGGGTCGCGGAAATGTTAAATAAATAAACATAATATTTAGATATTAGGTTGCCCAAAAATTAATAAAAGATCGGATCACGATTTTGTCCTGGGGTTGGGGGCAAATAATATGTGTCGATATTTTTAGGGTTGGCAGTGAGCTCTATAAGGTGCGCTTCTAACGAATTACAATCAATAATGTATATGTCGATCGCCCACTCTTGACCCCCCACCATGATGTAATATAAAACTGGTAATGTAATCCGTTATATCTCACTGTTGTGCGAAGTGGCACTAAAAGCGAAGACGATGGAAAAGAGAGCGCTATAGGAAGAATGGATAGTAGGACTGCCTTCAGTAGATTAAGCATTCTTTCTTATGCAAATATTAATGCTTTATGCAATTTTTTCGCAATTTTTCGGTTTTATATTTTAATGCCAATTGAGCAAGACTTTTGTCTATGTGCAGCAGTGATTATAGAATCTGTCATGAAAAAAGAAACATTTATCATATTCCATCCCTTGAATTGGTTAACTAACAAAGTAATTTTAAAAAAATCTTGTATATTTAATAACGAGAAATGATATTAATAGACAGATGAGCCATTTGGTTTATTAGGGTTCAGCGTATATGGAAAATTGGCTATAATTTTTTTAAAAATGTTTTTAGAAAAAATGTGTCAGATAAACTTTTTTTGGTTAATTATTTGTGACTTTCCAGTGACTTTGATTTTGTTCTTTCTGCTTTTATTTTGTTGTTTTGGTAACTAATATTTGAATTTTCAAATAACACCTGTATTTTTTCATTTGCCCTTTTGGAATCACCTTAGCTTTCTGCATTCGGTAACATCAAATTTATAGGGGTTAGATTAAAAGAATTTCAAGAAATCATAATTTTACTGGTTTTTATCTTTTATTTTTTAATGTAATGTTTAAAGATATTTAAGCAGCTAATATGAAGTTATTACCAAAACGAACAGAGATATACTGGAAAAGATTTTGTTTTAGTTATTAACGCATGTTTAAAAACAGTATTAAATTATTTTATATGAGAATCGGTAAAATTATGAAATTATTATATTTTCTCGAACTTTTTCACTTCCAAACCCTGTATTAAGATCACAAAATGCAAAGAAACATACAAATTTTAAAAAACTAAAAAAAAATGCGGGTGTCATTTGAAAATTCAAAGTTTTTTACTGTAGCAATGAAACAAAAGCAGGAAAAAAGAAATTAAGATCACCACATTTAAAAAGAAATTAAGATCACCAAAATGTGGCAAATAATTAACCAAAAAGTTTATTTGAAACGTTTCTGAAAAATATTTTTATCAAAGTTACACCCAATATTCCAGACATACGTCGGACGGTGCCATATACTTTATATATATATATATATATATATATATATATATATATATATATTATATATTATACTTTTTATATATAGAATTACGCCAGTTCTTAAACATCTTTTTGTCTATCTCTCTCTAAGCCGCCAGTCTCCCGATTACGTGCCACATTTCGCCTCGCGTCAGAGTACCTGACTTATACATTATCATGCCCCCCACATTTTTGAAAATGTTAACATCTTGTCATCAGATTTCGGTTTTTTTCTTAATATATTATGACTTTTTTCAGAATTTAAAGTTTTTTTCAAAATTTCACTTTTTTTGCGAAAATTTCGACTTTTTTTCGAAATTTCGACTGTTATGTAGTAAACTGAATTTTTATTTGAAAAGCTTAAATTCGACATTTTTAAAATTTTGTAATTTTTTTTCTCAGAATTACCACTTTTTTGAACATTTCAACTGTTATCATCAAATTTCGGCTCTTTTTTAAAATATGATTTTTTCAGAATTAAACTTTTTTGAAAATTTGATTTTTTTGTGAAAATTTCGACCTTTTTTCAGAAATTTCGACATTTTTTCAGAAATTTTGACTTTTCCTCGAAGTTTCTCTGGAAATTTTGTTTCAAAATTTTAGCTAAGGATAAAAATAATCGGAATTTTGAGAAAAAAGAAGAAATATTCAATATTTTAGTATATTTCAAGTCTTGGTTTAAAATTTAGAGAAAAAACTCAAAATTTCCAGAAAAAGACCTAAATAGCGCGTTACGAAAGACATAAAATATCTCAAGTTAAAAGTTTTCACTAGAAGTAGAGATTTTAAAGAAAAACTCGAATTTTATAAAATAAAAATTTGTCATCTTGTCATCAAATTTCGGTTTTTTTCTTAAGATATTATGACTTTTTTCAGAAATTAAAGTTTTTTCAAAATTTCAATTTGTTGCGAAAAGTTCGACTTTTTTTTCGAAATTTCGACTGTTATGTAGTAAACTGAATTTTTATTTAAAAAGCTTAAAAATTCGACATTTTTAAAATTTTCTAATTTTTTTTCTCATAATTACCACTTTTTTGAACATTTCAACTGTTATCATCAAATTTCTGCTCTTTTTTAAAACATGATTTTTTCAGAATTAAACTTTTTTGAAAATTTGAGTTTTTTGTGAAAATTTAGACTTTTTTTAAGAAATTTCAACATTTTTTCAGAAATTTTGACTTTTTCTCGGAGTTTCTCTGGAAATTTTGTTTCAAAATTTTAGCTAAGGATAAAAATAATCGGAAGTTTGAAAAAAAAAGAAGAAATATTCAATATTTTAGTATATTTCAAGTCTTGGTTTAAAATTTAGAGAAAAAACTCAAAATTTCCAGAAAAAGACCTAAATAGCGCGTTACGAAAGACATAAAATATCTCAAGTTAAAAGTTTTCACTAGAAGTAGAGATTTTAAAGAAAAACTCCAATTTTATAAAATAAAAATTTGTCATCTTGTCATCAAATTTCGGTTTTTTTCTTAAGATATTATGACTTTTTTCTAAAATTAAAGTTTTTCAAAATTTCAATCTTTTGCGAAAATTTCGACTTTTTTTCGAAATTTCGACTGTTATTTAGCAAACTGAATTTTCATTTGAAAAGCTTAAAAATTTGACATTTTTAAAATTTTCGAATTTTTTTTCCTCAGAATTTCCACTTTTTTGAACATTTCAACTGTTATCATCAAATTTCGGCTCTTTGTAAAAATATCACCTTTCAGAATTGAAACTTTTTTGAAAATTTGTATTTTTTGTGAACATTTCAACTTTTTTTCAGAAATTTCAACATTTTTTCAGAAATTTTGACTTTTTCTCGAAGTTTATCTGGAAATTTTATTTCAGAATTTTAGCTAAGGATAAAAATAATCGGAATTTTGAGAAAAAAAAATATTCAATATTTTAGTATATTTCAAGTCTTGACTTAAAATTTAGAGAAAAAAATCAAAATTTCCAGAAAAAGACCTAAATAGCGTGTTACGAAAGACATAAAATATCTCAAGTTGAAAGTTTTCACTAGAAGCAGAGATTTAAAAAAAAACTCGAATTTTATAAAATAAAAATTTGTCATCTTTCGTCAAATTTCGGTTTTTTTCTTAAGATATTAAGACTTTTCAGAATTTAAAGTTTTTTCAAAATTTCAATTTTTTGCGAAAATTTCGATTTTTTTTTAGTTTTTTCAAAATTTCATTTTTTTGCAAAAATTTCGACTTTTTTTCGAAGTTTCGACTGTTATGTAATAAACTGAATTTTTATTTGAAAAGCTTAAAAATTTGACATTTTTAAAATTTTGGAATTTTTTTTTCTCAGAATTTCCACTTTTTTGAAAATTTCAACTGTTACCACTAAATTTCGACTCTTTTTTAAAATATAACTTTTCAGAATTAAAACTTTTTTGAAAATTTGGATTTTTTCTGAAAATTTCGACTTTTTTTCAGTAATTTCGACATGTTTTCAGAAATTTTGACTTTTTCTCGAAATTTCGACTAGTAAATTGGACTTTTATTTGAAGGATTGAAAAATTCAACAAATTTTTTAAAGTTTGTACTATTTTAAAATGGATTTTTTTCAAAATTTCAACTTTTTGTTAATATCGACCACAAAATTTCAATTTGTTTTGTTCTGAAAACCTAATTCTTTTCGAAATGTTGCCGTTTTCTCGAAGTATCGACTTTTTGGGAATTTCTCTCCAAAATGTTGACTTTTGCTCGAAATTTTGACTTGCAAATTCGACTTTTTAAACATTTCGACCTCTTCAAAATTTTCGAACTTTATCAGAATTTACATTTTTTTCGAAAATCTCAAATTTTTATTATTAAATTTCGAATTTTTCTGAAAGTACAACTATTTTAGAAATATAAACTGTTTTCCGAATTTTGACTTTTTGTGAAAACCTTACTTTTAAAGTGAAATTAGTTTGGATAAACCTAATCAAACTAATTTAATCAGCTATGCAAAGCTTAATGAGTTCGTGCAGATTGCAGTATCTTCTTTCGACTAAAGAGTTTATCAAACCCTATAAATATCATCTTTGAAAAGAAAAGCTATCTAAATACACGAAATTATTCTGTAAGTTCTGTTTCAAATAATAAAATTTTACTTCGTGAACAGTTTTAATAACATCTTATATAAAGTTGGACACACGGGTAATATGATAAAAGAACAGTACAAAATCGACGGGTTATCAAAATATGGAAGAACCCGTAAAATAGTGGCGTTATGGCGCTGTCAAACTATCAGACCATCTATTTGCTCTAAAAGTATCCTACCAACGAGTTACAATAGGTTTGAACCCTCCTCGTTAGATGACGCCGTCGTTATGTCGTCATTGCCAAGCTTTGCATTTATTTACATAGAAAATAAGTCGTGTCATATGCGCGAGAGTAGAAAGTCGAGAAAATGCTCGAGATCTGCCAACACTGAAGCGGACAATCAGACAGACACACTTTCACATTTATATATTAGTAAGGATTTTCCATCTAATTCGCTGCTGCGCGGGTCAAAAATAGATAAAATTGGGGAAAACAACATAACTCAGTTTGCATATGACCTCGGACTTAGATTTTTGACAACACAACGAGCACAATTAGAGAGTTAGTTATACTCCAAATGACTTAGCTTCCTTTACACAACGAGAGTAACTTCAACATTATCGGCGAAAGCGACTTATTGTCACGAAAGTTTGACCCTTTTACCCACGCAACAGTGAATTATATTGTATGGTAGCGACACAATTTCGGGAATATTTAAATACACAGAGATGGTCCTCCCAGAAGTTTCTCCTTTAATAATGTTTGTTTTTAGCAGCAACCTTTGGTGATGGCCAATTATCCAGTGAGCGCGAATTTAATGATCGGGGACTACGTTACCCCAGGTAATGGTGTTTCGATGCCCAACTATCGTCAATAGTGCATCATTAGTGAACTGTTTTGCTCAATAAGTGTACTAATAGATCTGCTAAGGCTGAGAAATACGAAAATCCATCTATCATGTGTGTTTCCTATCTCGTACATAATTTTTTCATTAGGGTGTGCAAATTTTTGAAATTCTTCTTAGTTCGGTAAAAGGAATTTTAAAAGTCTCATGCCTTGGCTTATCTACAGCGGCAGGGAACAATAAAATTAACAATGCCTTTTTTAGTCTCCGCCTTTTGTTTGTTTTTGATGGTATTATGTTAAACTGTATAAAGTCCTATTTTTGATTTTTGTCAAACGCTTATTTTACTTTGTTTTATTAGAATTAGGATTCATTTGTTACATCACAAAGATGTAAGTTAATTTCGAATGATGTGTATATAACTTTCCGGTCGACGTTTTTTTTTAGCAGCTTTTATTTTAAGCATGCGTCTTTTATTTATTGAGAATGTAATTATAAGCGACAGTTCATTTTACATAATGGCAGGTTTTACACAAAATGACAATTAGAGATATTATTTTATTAATTGATTCTGTACTTTTATTTTATTGCAGGTTGAATTTTTAAAGTTAGAATGCAGTTCATCCAAATGATATTTAAGGTACAGCCAAAGTAATTAGTTAGGAAATATACGTAATACCTGGTTATTATGTGTTATGTTAAGTAAAGTTATAAATTAATCACCATATGCTAACTAGTAGATGGTCCAAGTAATATTCCTATTCTTAAATTATTTAGGTTATTCAAGCATTGTGCACAGTGTTCGAAGTAATAATTGAGCAACAGCACAATGTAGATGCAAGGGCCATTAGTAGTAACATTAGGGGTTGCATGCGGTTATTGTCAAAGTAAATCAACTGACGGAAAACGAAATGTTTCAAATCCAAAAACTTGGGAAATATTTTTAATTCCTTTCCAAGTTTTCTTCAAAATTTCTACTTTTTTTTAATAACTTCATGTTACACTTTTTTTTTAATTTGAACTTTTGTTCCAAATTCTCGTAAATATACCTAAAATTACGTATATGTATCCCCTCTTTAAATTACGTATACGTATGCCCTTTTCCCTATCTTTGAAATTTTATGACAATGACCATGTACTAGCTAATTAACGTGATTAATTACATTAACGATGTAATTCGCTCGATATACACAATGTCTCCATCAATTACTTTGGTTGTGACATTTATATATCATTTTTCAGTGACTTTCGTAGTTTATAAGTGGTGAATATCAGATGAACATTATCATAAATACCAGCTTGCGTTTTATTGGATTTTCTATCTACAACCATATCATCACAAATTGTAAGTTGTAGATGGATTTGGAAAAACTCGAAGTTGTAAAACTCCTTTTTATTTCTTAATGAATGACATCATATTCTGTATGTATGTTGGCTATTTTGTCTGTGATATTTTCATTTAAATTTAGTGAAGCATGGTTGCTCAAATATTTTACACAAACCGAAATAGTTTCCCCTCACGAGTTTGGTCAAATATTTAACCACCCAATGCTGTTAGGTTTTAGGTTGACTATTGTATTATTTATTTTCAGCATTGATGAAAATCCGATTCGAACTGCCTGTTTTACTTAATTAGATAGCTACTAAGGTTTCATTTTGACAGAAATTTGATTTTCTCGTAAACCTTAGTAATGGTATTTGCGCTCAATTCCTGTCAAGTTGTTTTTGTGACTATCAATAACGAGTGTAAGCTTGACAGGAAGAAGCCTTAGCTTGTAAAGGATGCATAATAGCATTGCTATGTTTTAAAAGGCAATGACTTGTACTCTGCCTTATATACCATTGTGCAATGGCAGTTAAAAAAAGACGCCTAGATACATACATGCTTCGTGTATATTGTAGGCATTTAATATGTAAATTGACAGCAGTTACACAATAAATCATAACACTTTTGAGTATGGCTTGTTTCATTTACCCTTTAATTACCTGCCTGGGGGGCAATTATGAATTCTGGGTTCTGTACAAGATGATCCAGAATAGGGATGTCCATTCCTTTTTAAAATAATCGATTTTTGGATCGATTCGAATCGTGAGCAAAAGTATCGATTCCGGATAAAAAAGCGCAGTATCATAGTTTCTCAGTCAGCATTATAGCTTTATACATTCCTCCTTCGCTAGGTATCAATGAATATAATACAATTTTCGATTATCTGGAAACTTCTCTTGACTTTACTTCGCATATATGTATTATTGGAGACTTCAATATTCCTGAATTGTATGAATGTACATCTGAAGGCAGAACTACTAATCTTTATAATTCTTACTTGCAGTTTATTACCCTAAATAATCTTTGTCAACATAACAATATTCTGAATACTAACCAGAGATTATTGGACCTAATTATTACTGCGGAAAATCTAAAAGTGACTACAAATAAAGGCGAATATCCACTAGTAGCAGAAGACATACATCACCCAACTTTACAAGTCACGGTACACGTTAGTGATACCTCAGATAGGCGGTTTATAAATAATGAGACATTACCAAGGTTTAATTTTTATAAAGCGAATTTAGTTGATCTCTACCTATCTATAGCGAATATAAACTGGACATCAATTTTAGATATATCTGATCCTCAAATTGCAAGCGATCAGTTTTTTAACAAATTACATGATATATTCGTGCAGCACGTACCGTTATGTTCGAAAAAAGGTCGTCAGAAAAATTATCCAGTTTGGTTCACCAAAAGCATAATTCAGAAAATCCATAATAAGAATAAACACTGGAATATTTACAGAAAATCGAAATCTCTATACCACCTTAATTTATTGAAGCAATTAAGAAGAGAAATTAAATATGAATGTCGAATCGAATTTCAGCAGTTTATCCAGAATTCTGAAAATACTTTACAGGCTCATCCCAAAAAATTCTGGTCATTCATTAACCAAAAAAGGAAAGGCGCTACCATGCCTGGACTCATGTTTTATGATGATAGGATACTGACAGCTGAGCAAGACATCGTTAATGGTTTTGCGGATTATTTTTCTTCAACCTTTGCGCAAGGACCCAATCATTCGTGTGATAGTGGGTGTGTTGATCTTGGTACAATCCGGTGTGAGTACTGTCTGCAAAATTGCTGTCCATCTCTCAATGTTGATGTCGAGATAGCTAACAATCTTAATCTAAGCTTGAATACAATATGTGAAGTAGATATCTTAAAAGCTGTTAAACGTATTAAACCTAATAATGTTACTGGGACCGATAATTTACCGGCTTTTTTGATTGTCGATTGCATCAATTTCCTGATCTTACCATTGAAACATATTTTTAATCTAATTTTAAATTCTTGTTTGGTTCCCACCCAATGGAAAACTTTATACATCATTCCCATACACAAATCTGGCGATAGAGCGGATATAAAAAATTATAGACCAGTGGCATTGATGTCGAATGTCGCTAAACTTTTTGAGTGTGTTATATATGATGCATTAAATCATCCAAGTCTTTCTAATTTAACAGCAGAACAACATGGATTCGTAATCGGCAAATCGACTACTACAAACTTAATGGAATTTACGCAATATGTATCGAATGCTCTTGATAAGCGATTACAAGTTGATGCGATATACACAGATTTGTCGAAAGCATTCGATAAAGTTCATCATTGTATACTGTTAAAGAAATTGCGTCTATTTGGTTTAAGTAGCTCGTTAGTTAATTTAATAAAATCGACTATAACCAATAAACAACAAATTGTGTCATACGGTGGATTTAGATCTAACCCTTACTTTCCAACCAGCGGAGTAGGACAAGGTTCCAACCTTGGTCCATTATTGTTTAATATCTTCTTTAATGATGTAGTTGTAGGTTTAAAATGTAGAACTTTTATAAACGCGGATGACCTAAAAATTGCTAAAATAATAACGAACGTAAATGATTGCTCTATTTTGCAAGATGATTTGGATTCTCTGCAAAGTTGGTGTGACTGTAATGGACTGGCACTCAATAAAAAGAAATGTAAAATATTAACCTTCTCCAGGATTCAGAATCCTATAAATTGTCATTATTTGATCGAGGGCCAAGTTATTGACAGATGCACCCAAATGACTGATTTGGGAGTTATTATGGATGCCCAACTCACATTTTTACCTCATATTTTACAAGTTTGGAGGCAAGCCACAAAAGTATTAGGTTTTGTATTTAGAAACACGAGAGGCTTCACAAGCATTCACTGTATAAAAACATTATATTATTCGCTAGTAAGGTCTAAACTCGAGTACTGCTGTCAGGTCTGGAGTCCTTATTATGAAAATTACAACAATCTGCTGGAAGGAATTAATAGGAAATTTGCAAAATATGTATTTCTTAAAATGTATGGAAATTATCCAGAGCGGAACTGTGATTATTGGTGGCTGCTAAATATGGTCAATGAAGTACCTTTAACCAGCCGCAGAAATATGCACTGCTTAATACTTTTTCAAAGAATTGTTACTGGTAAAATAAGGTCCGAGGATTTGTTGCGACAAATTGACTTTCATGTTCCGCGACCTAACACACGCTATCCCATGGCATTTTCTCATATTATCCCATCCACTTTGCACCATTATAACAGCCCATTGTTTCGATGCATTCGCTTGTCTAATAGCCTTCCCCAAAACATAGATATATATATTTCTTGACAATTTAAGTTCTCCGCGTATAAAAAGACAGTTACTTAGAGTTACGTAGTATTGTTATTCAATAAATTAATATTAATTCTGTACACCAAATTATTGGATTCCTTTTATTTTATTTTTATTTCTGTTATTTTTATTTATTAGGATTCTTTATTTGTTATACATTTTCTTTTTTTATGTAATACCATTTAAATTATTAGGTTCTTATTTTTATCATGCTATATTTTTAAGTATTTAGGTATTTTTCCACTATAGACTTAAGTCTGTTGGAACGAGTAAATAAATAAATAAATAAAATTGGGTGCTGATCGATTTCCGATAAATCGCCTTGTTGGTGAAATTTTTAAACATTTCTAATAAAAGAAAAATTGATTGATAATGATGAATTGGCGTAGTTTAATTTTGAAAGTTTTTTCTTGAATTTTAAACACTAATATTTAAATTTTAAATATTTCTTCATAATTATAAAAATTCGATAGATATTTATTTTCTGCTTTGTTTTTTTATTTATGCATTTTTGGTTTTTTATGAAGATGTAGAAAGGGCATTCATTTATAAAAATATATTTAGAAATATGAAGTTTAAATTGGAAATTACGAGATTAAAGTGAAAATTTCTACTTTATTTTTCAAATTTCGACTTTTTTTGGGGAAATTTCATATTCAAAATTTCGGGCTTTAATCTCGAAATTTCAACTTTTTTTCATGAAATTTCTTATTCTGTGGTTAAGTTAGGCAGATGACAGTTAACCCCCACCAACCCTTAGAATATAAGACTATATTCTAAGCACCAACACTTTTACAATTTAATGTTGACACTTAGTTCAGTAAATTCAATTTTTTATTACCAAAAATGTCGAAAGTTTTTTTGACATTTCAAGGTTAAAGTAGTATTTTCGAGAAAAAATCGAAATTTCGAGTTCAAAGTCCACATTTTACAAAAGCGTAGAAAGGCATTGATTGAAAAAAAAATATATTTTGAAATTTCGACATTTTACAAAGGCGTAAAAAGGACACTAATTTAAAAAAAAATATTTTTAAAGATTTCGACTTTTTTCTCGAAATTTCAATTTTTTTCGAAGTTTCGACTTTTTTTCTCGAAATTTCGACTTTAATCTCGATAATTCGGATTTAAACCCGAAATTTCGACTTTACACTCCAAATTTCGACTTTACACTCAAAATTACGACTTTTTTCTCGAAAATTCGACATTTTCTTGAAATTTCTACTTCTTTTCTAAAATTCCGACATTAATCTCGGAATTTCGACTTTGATATCGAATTTTTTCTTAAAATTTCAAGAATAGGTCGCTCTATAATAAGCACACTCTATGGTTAAATTAGGCAGACGACAGTTACGTCCCCCTCTTTCCCAACAATCTTGACAGTTGGTGGTAGGGTGCGACCAATAATTGTTATTTTTAATTAGCAAATTTTGATCTTTTTTTGGAAATTTCGAAATTAAAGTTGAAATTTCGAAAAAAAAGTCGAAATTTCGAGTTTTAAATCGAAATTCCGTGATTAAGATCAAAACTTCGAGAAACAAGTCGGAATTTGAGGAAAAATTTGAAATTTGAGAAATTTCGACCTTATAAGCTCGAAATTTCGAGAAAAAAGTCGAAATTTGTAGAAAAAAAGTCGAAATTTTGAGTTTGAAGTCGAAATTTCGAGAAAAATGCCGAAATTTCGATATCGAGGTCAAAATTTCGAGAAAAAAGTCGATATTTGAGAAAAATATCGCAATTAAAGTTGAAATTTCGAAAAAAAAGTCGAAATTTCGAGTTTTAAATCGAAAATTCCGTGATTAAGATCAAAACTTCGAGAAACAAGTCGGAATTTGAGGAAAAATTTGAAATTTGAGAAATTTCGACCTTATAAGCTCGAAATTTCGAGAAAAAAGTCGAAATTTGTAGAAAAAAAGTCGAAATTTTGAGTTTGAAGTCGAAATTTCGAGAAAAATGCCGAAATTTCGATATCAAGGTCAAAATTTCGAGAAAAAAGTCGATATTTGAGAAAAATATCGCAATTAAAGTTGAAATTTCGAAAAAACAGTCGAAATTTCGAGTTTTAAATCGAAAATTCCGTGATTAAGATCAAAACTTCGAGAAACAAGTCGGAATTTGAGAAAAAATTTGAAATTTGAGAAATTTCGACCTTATAAGCTCGAAATTCCGAGAAAAAAGTCGAAATTTGTTGAAAAAAAGTCGAAATTTTGAGTTTGAAGTCGAAATTTTGAGAAAAATGCCCGAATTTCGATATCGAGGTCAAAATTTCGAGAAAAAAGTCGATATTTGAGAAAAATATCAAAAATTGAGAGAGAAAAAACCAAATTTCGAGAAAAAAGTCGAGCTTTTCAGATTAAGGTTGAAATTTCGAGAAAAAAATTGAAATTTGAGAAAAGCGTCGAAATTTCTAGAAAAACTTTAAATTTGATATAAAAAAAGTGGAGATTTCGAGAGAAAAAAGTCGAAATTTTGAGAAAAAAGTCGAAATTTCGTAAAAAAAAGTCGAAATTTTGACTTTAGATTCGAAATTTCCAGAAAAATGTCGAAATTTCGATATTAAGGTCAAAATTTCGAGAAAAAAGTTGAAATTTGAGAAAAAAAAACGAAATTGTGCGAAAAAGGTCTAAATTTCAAGAAAAAAGTTGAAATTTTGAGAAAAAAAAGTCGAAACTTGAAAAAAAAAGTCGCGATTTCAGGAAAAAAGTCGAAGTTTCGAGCTGAAAATAAAAATTTAGATTTTTGAAATTTAAATTTTTTGAAAATTTCGACTTTTGAATGACTCAATTTTTTTTAATTTCGACTTTCCTTTTCAAGATTCCGCTTTTTTTCTCACAATTCTGATTATGAAAATGATTACTTTTTCGTTGACTTCGATTCTGCAAATTTTAACTTTTCGATTTTTTGAATTATTTCAAATTTCCTAACTTCAAAATTTCCATTTTTCAACATTTCGATTTATTTACCAAATTTTAGAAACATGCTAAAGTTTTGGTTTCTCTTTTTGGCCAAAAACGGATTTCGCTGGCACAAAAAAAATTTAATAACTTAATAATAATAAACTTAATAACTGAGGTTTAAATACAGACTTTAAAGAAAAAGCTTAAAATATTCAGATGAAACTCGTTATCTATAGAACAAATTTAAGATTTAACTCGATACCTATTTCGTTTTTTAAAAAAAGTTCGATTTTTGCCTTGAAAATCTTCTTTCTCGAAATTTCGATGTTTTTTAAAAGGTCAGGGTTTGTTTAAATCTGATTTCTTGAAAATTCCGACTACCCTAGAACTGGGTTTTTTATTTTGATTTGTCTTTTTCCGAAAATTCCAAATTGTTTTTCAAAATTTCGACGTTTATTACAACAGTGGACGTTTTCTGACGTCACAGTGGAGTAGGGTAGAAGGAGCTTGTCCTTTACATGAGCGGTCCTTAAAAAATAAATATTCAATCGAGAAATTTCGACTTTTTTCTCGAAATATCAATTTTTTTGAAACTTCCTTCAAAATTCGCCTTTTTGCCAGGGAAATTTCGAACTGTTACTAAATTTCGATTTTCTCTCGAAACTGCGATCTTTTTCTGAAAATGTTGATCTTTTCATCGAAATTTCGATGTTTTTCAAAAGATCAGGGTTTGTTTAAATTTGATTTCTTGAAAACTCCGACTATCTCAAAACTGGGTTTTTTATTTTGTTTTGTCTTTTTCAGTAAATTCCAATTTGTTTTTCGAAATTTCGACGTTTATTACAATAGTGGACGTTTTCTGACTCACAGTGGAGTAGGGGAGAAGGAGCTTGTCCATTACATGGGCGGTCGTTAAAAAATAAATATTCAATGGAGAAATTTCTACTTTTTTTCTCGAAATATCGATTTTTTTGAAACTTCCCTCAAAATTCGCCGTTTTTTCCGGGAAATTTCGAACTGTTACTAAATTTCGATGTTCTCTCGAAACTTCGAGCTTTTCCTGAAAATGTCGATCTTTTCCTTGAAATTTTTCAAAATTTGAGTTTCCGCAACTTTCGATTTTTGTCTTGAAAATCGTCTTTTTCTCAAAATTTCGATGTTTTTCAAAAGGTCAGGATTTGTTTAAAATTGATTTCTCGAAAATTCCGACTATCCCAAAACTGGGTTTTTTATTTTGATTTGTCTTTTTCCGAAAATTCTAATTTGTTTTTCAAAATTTCGACGTTTATTATAATAGTGGATGCTTGCTGACGTCACAGTAGAGTAGGAGAGAGGCGGTCGTTAAAAAATAAATCTTCAATCAAGAAATTTCGACTTTTTTCTCGAAATTTCGATTTTTTTGAAACTTCCTTCAAAATTCGCCGTTTTTCCCGGGAAATTTCGAATTGTTGCTAAATTTCGATTTTCTCTTGAAACTTCGATCTTTTCCTCGAAATTTTGATTATTTTTTAAATTTGAGTCTACGCAACTTTCGACTGTTGCCTTGAAAATCGTCTTGTTCTCGAAATTTCGATGTTTTTCAAGTTTTTCCACAAAGTTGAGGTGTTTTAAATTTAGATTTCTTGAAAATTCCGACTTATCCCAAAACTGGGTTTTTTTATTATAATTTGCTCTTCTAAATTACGAATTTATACTCCAAATGCTACTTCTTCGTCTCAAAATTGAAGAGTATTGAAAATTTTGAATATTTTGTAGAAATTGATCCTTCTTTTACTCGAAATTTTGACTGGGCCGGAAATTTCAACCTGTTTCTCAGAATTCGTCTTATTCTTGACGTTTCGAAATGTCTTACGTTTCTGGAAATTTCAGCTTAAAATTGAGTTCTTTATACCAAGTTCGACTTTTTCCCACAAATTTTAACATTGAAATAAAAGGTTGATGGAAATATAAAAATTTTAAGAACATTTTTACAAAATTAAGACAAAAAGATTTCTTGTAAATTTCCAGATTATATCAAAATTTAAATGAAAATAAAAATTGTGAGAAATATGTTTAGAAACTGATTTTTTTGTCAAAGTTCGATTAATCCTGAAAATTTGCTCATTTTCTCTCAAAATTCTCTAACTGCAAGTGAAAAAGCAAACATTCGCTTTCGCGAATGTTGGAAATCAATATTAGCAATCGCGAATGTGGGAAATCAATATTCGCATTCGCGAATGTGGGAAAACCAACATCCGCTACATCCCGTTAATAAGATGGTCATTTTGGGACTTACGGTAGCCCATATGGGGACCCCTTCTGCGTTGCTGAAAAATAATATAATTTAAAGAACTGGTCAGCAATTTTTTTTTTTTTTTAATAAAAAATAATTTGTGACCAACAGTTGAACTCGAAATTTTCAAAAAGGTTAAATTTTTGTGAAATCACTAGAAATTCTCGTATTTATATGGCAGTATCATTTTGGCAGAAGTAGGAACGTACTTTTAACGTCCCTTTTCGCCCTCTTAGAGGTTGAAATTTTGAGTGTGCGCCTACATTACACAAGTTTCTGTATGAAACTTCAAGTACCTAGAGCCGTTTGGGTATGTCAGCTAGTTTTTTATATAAAGATGCATCTGACTTGACTTGTTTCCAGTTTTACCAGCTCAAAGTTCCAATAAAAGTCGACAAGTTAGAAAAACAAAGCTTTAAAAAGGAGTTAAAACTTTATTGATTTAAAAATTAAATATTTGACATCACAAAAATTTAGGTTTTTTAAAAACCAGTCTTTACAGTGCAAAGTATGAACATTTCGTCAAATATTTCGAATCAAGCGTAAAGTACGAGATCATTTTTAGATGCTAAAAATCTATAACATTAAAATTAATGTTACCATATTTATATATTATGAAAGTATTAAAATCTAAGACCTGAGATCACAGCTTAACAATCTTATATACAAATTATGAAGATAATTCTATAAAAATATACTCCGAATTGCCTTTTATGAAAAATAAATTAATGATACCTATTCTATACAAAGTTAACTCAATTTGGTTTACACGAAATCGAAAAAACGAATAACAATAAAATCGAATAAACGAGCTTTATCAGCAGCAAATTCCATAATATATGGAAATTTATAAATCATCATCCAACTCCTCGTGTGCTTCCAAGGGGCAACTGTCATAAATGGGAACATTTTTCGAGTTTGAATGAACCAAATCTTCCAACATTTTATCAAAACTGATTGTGCTTTCCACACTCTCCGTGCTAGACTCAGAATCCTCAGAGAGATAATTTCGACCCATTTGCTCCATGCGAATTATTGCAGAACGTTCCTATCAATAAACTAGTTAAAATTGTTCAAAACCAAACCAAACAACTTACAAAATATTCCATATTAACTGTATGCGTCTGCAACGAGTGATTCTCGTCTTTAACCAAATTCTTCACCGTATGCCTTATCGTTTGAAGGGAACGCAAAGCCGACTCATCATGACTGCTGTCGTTGTTACACTGAAGGCGAAAATCTTTGGAATCTCTCAGCACGTGATAGAATACAGCCATGTATTCCGCACAATGCTTCAACTGATCCCAAGTTAGCCCCGAAGCGTTTAGGGCCGCCTTTTTCCCGTACATAAAATACATAGCGGCCGCCGCCACGGTACTGTAGCTGAACCTGAGGAATCCTGGATCAAGAGAAAACATGTCTATCAGCTGCGACGCCCTAATGAATTGGTAGCCCGAATACTGGGGGAACACGAAATCTTTATTGATTTCGTTGTGGAGCCTCTGCTGCTTTACCACATCAGCTTGAAAATGTATCTGCATGTAGAGATTTAACCAATCGCTGGGGGTCATAAGAGTTAAATCCCAACCTAAGCTCTGTAACGACCAAAATTAACAAAACACATCAAGGGGTTGGCAAACTTACATTTAAAATAAGCAGCTCGCAATTGAGGATGTCATCAGGACTGCAAGCTCCATCACAGACGTAAGAGAATTCGGTAACTCTGGGGGGATAAACCTCTTCAAGTTTGGCAGCTAGGAATAGACAAGTTACACCAACTAGCTGCAGTTGGTTCTTTGGAACGTCAGGTCTAATTGAGAGGAATCTGTCAAAGTAGTCCACACCTAAGTAAAAAGTCACTCTTCGTAAGTGGTAGACTTCGCAAACTTCCATTATCCAGTCTAATAAAATTGCACGCATCCTTGGTAAAAAATTTGTAAAGTCTTCGAACAGTCTTGGGTTTCTCAAATTAAGAGAGGCTTCCTCTTTGTACACCATAAACAACCAAACTTCCTTAGCATCAGCCCAATTCATCAGAGGTAAAGGTGTGGAACGAGTATTATGTGTGGCCAAATCCGTATTGGATATCTTCTGGCGCTTACTCTTCCGTTTTGAATTCTGACGTTTGTGCGAGTGTGGGGTCTTGTGATCTTGTTCTATGATCGATAAAGTCAAATCGTTGCACGGGCTCGCTATCTTTTCTTTTTCCTGGATGGTTTTATCTCTGGCAGCTTTCATATTCTCTTGAGCTTTCCTCATCACTTCTTCACCAAATTTAAAACCCCAGACTATCTGCTTGTGGTGGTTATTCAGGAGCTCAGTGAAAGACACTTCGGCACTGTCTGCGTAGTCTTCTTCGATGTATTTTCCAACTTTGGCAGCCGATTCGGTACCGTATTCCTTCAATGAACCGCTTGAATACCTGAAAGAAATTAGTAAATAAATCGCAGTGTTCGAGTCATTGATTTTGAGAAGATGAGAAATGAGGGCGATACGAAAACGCGAAATGTTGAACTTTCAACATTAAATTCAAACTATCAATTCTGTTCCAGAAATTTTGAGTGCAGTCAAAATTTTGTTGATGACGCGACTGAGGTGAAAAGTTTAAGAACAGTTGAGATTTTCAGAATCAACATTTCCAGAATAAAGTCCAACTTTTAGATAAAAGTCAAAATTTCCAGTTTAAAAACAAAATTTGTAGAAATTCTTTCGAAAAAATCTGAAAGTTTAAAGAAAATTTTAAAATCAGACAAAATTAATTTTATATATTTTGAAAATAATTTGGGTCTCTACTTATGCGGCATCAAAATCAAAACTTCGGGAAAACAATTTCTTCAAAAAAAATCGAAATTTCGAGAAAATTTCAAAATTTAGAAAATCACTCTTTCAAACATTTTCATTTGGATTTTAAGTAGAATTTTCGACATTAAATTCAAACCATCGAATTCTAGAAACTTTTGCACAATCGAAATTATCTAGCTCAAGAGAGTGAGGTCGAAATCTCAAGAAAAACTAAAATTTCCACAATAAAATCGAACTTCTTATTCTTGTTTTGGACCTTGTTCCTATTTGGAGATTTGCCAGCATATTATCTTTGGGATACTGCTCTTATTAAGATGAAAATCAAAATTTCTAGTTTAATAACAAATTACGAGAAAAACTTCCCTCAAAAAAATATGAAATTAGGAAAAAAGGTTGAAATTTCGAGAAATGGGTTGACATTTTGAAATGACTATTGAAATACTAAATTAAAATCAAAATTGTGAGAGAATTCCGTGCGAAAAAATTCGAAATTTCCAGGAAATTCCAAAGTTTGATAAATCGCTCCTAAGATTTTTTTTAAATTTCAACCTTAAAATTTCGACATTAAATTTAAACTATCAATTCTGTTAGCAAGTTCAACATTTCAAGAGAAGCTGAAATTTTCAGAATCAAGTCGAATTTTAAGATGAAAATCAAAATTTCTATTTTAACAACAAAATTTCGAGAAAAATTAGAAATTGAAGGACGTTTTTCATAAATTTTGACAAAAAATCGAAATCTCAAGGAAGAGCTTGCCATTTTAAAACAACTATCGAAATATTGACAAAATTTCGAAAAAAAACTCGAAATTTCGTGGAAAATCCAACACTTACAAAATCGCTTCTCAGATTTTTTTAAATTTTAACTTCAAAAGTACAATTTTCGACATAAAATTCAAACTAACAATAATTCAATTCCAGAAATTTTGAGTGTAAAGTCAAAATTTTGAGAAAAAAAGACTGAGGACTAGAAATTCTGATAAAAATTCTATTTTGAATATAAAAAGTCTTCGTGCCCTCCTACTCCTCTTGGGGCAAACCAGTATAAAGGAAAACATCACCTTACAGAGGTAGAATTATTATAAATGCATCAAAATGTTACGTAGTAATAGTTACTGAGCAATTGGTGTCAACTTCAATAAATCCTAACCAACTAAAAATAAAACATACCCAGACGCAGAAGCCACTTCTTCACCAACTTCTTCTTGATCTGACATTGTAAGTCGTCACCTAGAATTAAAAAAAATCCAGAAATAACTTCAACTCAGACTTATCATCTTATCTAAAATTAACCTGTTGAATGCATGACCTACCACAACAAAATGTAGACATTTAAACTTTAAAGTTCCACGTATACGGCCAATTTTTACCTCAAATAATCGTATAACGTGAAGTTATCCCAAATATATTGCATTATTACAACAAAAGAAGTATATTAAACTTGGATAAATCAAAGAAAATGATATAATATGCTTGACGAGTCGCCCAAAGTTTAGGCGCCAAAACATAGGTTAATTCGAGCAATAATCATTAAAAAAATTAAAATATAGGCCCAACGATCATACACCACACGCTTAAACATTCCAACATCTACCATAAAGCCCCCAAAAATGAACAATTTAAAACAAAATCCCGACATTCTACCATAACGTGTACTTGTAGGTTATGGGCGGCAAACTATTTTCAAAGCCTCATATCTTTTAAATTAATCAACAACTTCCACAACCAGGCACCCCACCTGAAAGCCCACAGTTTATTTAACCCGATTAACACCCATGGAGCAAACTGTTGACTCAGAAAAGCGAAATTTAAAGGGCGAATTCAAAATACCGCGAAAAGTCAACACTCGATGATAAAGCGTTTAAATTCCGATTCCGGGGTAATAAAATTGACCCAAAGAGCCCCAAATTCCACGAATCATTACCTTCGCAAACACCCCGGATTTTCCCGTTTTGAACTGAACCTCCAAATACACCGAAATTTCGATCTGAAACTACCCCCCAACAAGGCATATTTTTTAGCGTTTGAGGGAATTTCAACTTACCCGAAATGAGCTGATGGGTTTAGATCGACGCGAAATCGATTAGGAACGGAAAGGGCACTTTCACATTAAATTTTCACCGATAATTTCGAACGATAAAACGTAAATAGTTAAATTATGATAAAATTTCGTGTTACCGCACAACGCTCCTACAGAACACAACTCAAATGGTTATGAAATGACAAGTCTGCGCGCACTTTACGGTGCATTCGTTGCTGTTAAGTTGGCTGCCCTTCTTTGTAATTATTTTCGGGAATATATGAAAAATATCAT
Organism: Dastarcus helophoroides; assembly: GCA_028583605.1. NCBI lineage: Eukaryota > Metazoa > Arthropoda > Insecta > Coleoptera > Bothrideridae > Dastarcus > Dastarcus helophoroides. The sequence continues at coordinate 6,095,378 of CM053333.1, forward strand.
ATAAGCAGTGATATTATGCCCAAATTTTGACTGGCATTTACTTAGTACTATTTAAGATACTGCGATTTTGTTTGATGGCTAATTACGTATGACTGTATCTACAGAATAAGATTTAGTAATTTTAGAGCTAAAGATTGGCGCGAATGCGGATTTAACAACGTAAACAATATTTAGAGAACAGGTGGGAAATCAGCTGTTGTTGACATTATTGAGAAAAGATTATTTATCTTCTTAGGAAGGTCATTAGCATTTTAGAATTCCAGGAAGACCATTGTATGATTGTTGACGAACTTTTTGGTTTCAAAAAGTGTTTCAACTTCTTCAGGGTGTTTATTATATTCTGTATGAACTTCGTTCGTTCGCAAAGTTAACAACGTAGGTACACACAAATATTTCGCTTTCAAATCATTTTTTAAACACCCACTAATGGAGCCACGCAAATCTAATAAATACTTTGCTAGCGGTACATTCAACACTCAACACTTCAAATTTAGGACAACTAACTTCGTTAAAAAATTCCTAATTATTAGATACATAGATACCGACCTTAACTAGATTTTCGGCCAATCGAATCTTCCTTGGTCCCAGGCCCTATATGGTCAAGTTTTCAACAACAAAAAACAAACAGCAGCAGCAAAAAACCAACAGCAACAGCAAGGAACAAAACTGTCAACTAAAGAATCAAAATTTGTAAAATAAAGCTGGGAATTTCCACCTTAAATTGATCTATATTTTTTTCTCAAAATTTAAACTTTAAAGCGGTGGTCCTCAAACTTTTTTAGTTGCCGGCATCCTTAATTTTGACTGGCATTTACTTAGTACTATTTAAGATACTGCGATTTTGTTTGATGGCTAATTACGTATGACTGTATCTACAGAATAAGATTTAGTAATTTTAGAGCTAAAGATTGGCGCGAATGCGGATTTAACAACGTAAACAATATTTAGAGAACAGGTGGGAAATCAAAAAGTGTTTCAACTTCTTCAGGGTGTTTATTATATTCTGTATGAACTTCGTTCGTTCGCAAAGTTAACAACGTAGGTACACACAAATATTTCGCTTTCAAATCATTTTTTAAATACCCACTAATGGAGCCACGCAAATCTAATAAATATTTTGCTAGCGGTACATTCAACACTCAACACTTCAAATTTAGGACAACTAACTTCGTTAAAACATTCCTAATTAATAGATACATAGATACCGACCTTAACTAGATTTTCGGCCAATCGAATCTTCCTTGGTCCCAGGCCCTATATGGTCAAGTTTTCAACAACAAAAAACAAACAGCAGCAGCAAAAAACAAACAGCAACAGCAAGGAACAAAACTGTCAACTAAAGAATCAAAATTTGTAAAATAAAGCTGGGAATTTCCACCTAAAATTTATCTATATTTTTTTCTCAAAATTGAAACTTTAAAGCGGTGGTCCTCAAACTTTTTTAGTTGCCGGCATCCTTAATGGTGCGCATTCACCGGAGTTCGCGAACAGCTCGTGTAACATTAGTAGTGTTGACACAGTATAGATATTAGCTTACGCATACAGTAGCGACAAGAAGTGTCGGTACCTTTGATTTTGAAGTAGCTAAAATCGTTGACCTTCAGTGGAGTCAGCCATGTTGTGGATTGTGCTCGCCCGCGAAAATTTAAATTTATTTATTAAACAAAACCATTAAGTTTATTAATTCCAATAGTTTTTACCCTTTAAATTCTAACTACTTTACAAATAGTCCAAAAATACTTGTTCTTGTGTATTGCTTAAATAATGTGTATTTTGTAATTACTGATAACCTGATAAGTATAAAGGATACACAAAGAAAAACTAAACACAGATTGTGACTGAAGGCAAAATAATTTCTACAGGAAACAACTTGTTTATTTTTTTGTATAAAACTGGCAAATGCGAGTATAATAAAACAGTTTTTTTAAATAAAACAAATTGGGTGCACCCGAATATTACCGTTTGCCGTCTTTTGGAAATTAAAAAGAAGATGCTTTTATCAAATTGTTATTGCTGTTAGAGTTACATTTATAAATAGAACGCGTAAATTCTCCTCTTTTCTCTTTTATTTGGTTTCATCGTTGATTGAATACATATATATTCAATCAACGGTTTCATCTTATTAGCCCAATGAATTATAAAAAGATTGACATTTAAATAAAACTGATCCAGTGTTGCCAGATGACCTAAACATCATTCGCAAACAATCTCCTTAAAAAACCCACAATTAGGATGAAAATCCCTGACCATATCAAATTTCTAGAACATCCATAAATATAGATAAATTGTCTTACATTTTTACCATGAATGAATAACATATGAACGTAAAATAAAAAATCATATTCGCTCAAGTGCTGATTTTCCCGAACACTTGGCAACTCTCAACTGACATTCAGTTACCCAACGACCATAGATCTTATTTCTGTTTATCATAGACACTGCGACGCCATGTTCGGGATTGTGCAAATTGACGCATAAGTAAACAAAATTCGTGACGAAATTTTAGCCCTTTGTCGCTACTGTATGCCTAAGCTAATATCTATACTGTGGTCTTGTCTTTGACTGTGGTGTAGACCTTGTTCGCGTGGTGTTCGCCAAAATTCCCGTTGACTGTCGGTAACATCAAAAAATATGTACCGAGTACAGTTCGCGAACATTTTGAGAACAGGTATTGGATGTTCGCGAACGTTGTTGGATACGCATCATAACGTATGAGAATAATTTCGAGGCGCCCTATGATGTAACATTGGTCTATGTAACTAACCTAGTTGAAGTGTGCAATGTAGTTAGTTTAAAAATACTGTGTGTACAAAAAGTTTTCTAATCTAGTGTGCTGCTGTCATTTTTTGCCATGTTTATGTATGTTCTTCACTTAATCGGTCTTTTAAACAGACATGTGAATAAACATAACCTTAAAAAATATTTTATTAATCTGATGTTGCAATGGAGGAAAAATCCTTTATTGTTGAACTTTACTTTCAAAAAATCCAAAAAAAGCATTAGCTAATGAACCTCTTTTGTTCCTCATAGTACTGCAGATTTTTTATGTCAAGGTTAAATGTCAACTTAGTGAGTACGAATCAAGTAAGGAACATACGTGAACATGTCAAAATTTGACAGCAGAACACTAGATTAAAAAATTTTTTGTGCATCCTACATATAAAATAAGCAGTGCCAGTGGCGTGCCTAGTGGGTGGCGATGGGAGTGGTCCGTCCTGGGCGCCGTTTTTTGTTTTTGTTTAATTCAATAATTGTCTCGTTTTCTGTCGTAAATTTACGAAGTCGTAGAAAGGACATCAAGTAAAAATAATGTTTTTTTTAGACATTTTGACTTTTTCCCGAAATTTCCAGTTTTATCTCAAAATTTCGACTTTAATCTCGATGTTGCGACTTTAAACTCGAATTTTCGACTTTTTTCCCGAAATTTTGACTTTGTTCTCGAAATTTTGACTTTGTTCTCGGAATTTCGTCTTTAGCTCGAAATTTCGACTTTCTTTCTAGAAATTCTGTAGTTCAAGGCGAAATTTCAACTTTTATTACGAAATTTTGACTTCAAACTCAAAATTTCGACTTTTTTCAAAATTTCGATTTTTTTTTCAAAATTTCGACTTTAACCTCAAAATTTCGAGAAAAAAACTTGAAATGTTGGCAATTAAAAACAGAAATTACTGAACGCACCCTATTGCCAACTGTCAATATTGTTGGGAAAGGGGAATGGTGGGATGCAACTGTCATATGTCTAACTTAACCGCAGAGAATAGAAATTTCGAGATGAAAGTCGAAATTTCGACTTACACCTCAAAATCTTGAGAAAAAGTCGAAATTTCGAGATTAAAGTCGAAATTTTGACCTTAACCTCGAAATCTCGAAAAAAAAGTCGAAATTTCGAAATTCCCAACATTTTGACTCTAAACTCGAAATCTTGAGAAAAAAGTCAAAATTTCGAGAATAAAAATCGAAATTTCGAGATTAAAGTCGAAGTTTCGAATTTAAACTCGAAATTTGTAGTTTTTTTTTTAAATTAATGATTTAATTGTTTGTTTCATTTTTAATATAAAATCCAATATCGTTCGGTATTGAGTTAGTTTTGGTAAGGCACTTCATCACTATTCTGACCTGAAGATACATGTAGTCAAGCGAAATAGTTGTAAATTCAGTCTTATTTTTAAAAAATTTTTCCAAACGAATACTGTTTCTGACTAAAGCAAAACCAGGCGGAAATTTTGATGTAAATTAAGTCTTATTTTAATCCAATCAATTTTTTGAAATGAATCTTCTTGTTGATATAAATCCTGATTACAGGATATAAGATCGAAACCCTCTAGATTGATTGAATAAATTTTATTTTTTCATTCAATCAGCGCCCTCTGGTAACACTAGACTAGATTTTATGGGATTTCTTTTTGCAGTGACATCTGTAGGGAAGCTCCAATATGGTTAGGTCTTATAAAGAATCTGTCAACTAAAACTGAATAAGAATTTAAAATTTATTTATAATTTTTATTACCTATTTTTAATGATAAATTGGCTAAAAGAGAATAAATAAAAGTACATTCAGATCTATTTTCATATAATTATGCTCTTTTGTAGTGAAGCGACATCTAATCCCAATAGATATAATCCTAATATTATGTAAACAACATGCTGAGGAACCTACTACATATTAATTAAACTTGATACAACCGACACTAGATGTCCCTGTATATCAAAAATGGATTGTAACAGCGGCGTAAGCACAAGATTTCAAAAACCATATATTTTGAGCAGTCGTTGAAAAAGTAGACGTTTTCAAAGTAAAATGTATTCCAAATATAAGAAAGATTACGTTTTTAATAAAATATCTCGATATAATCAAAAAGTTTATGTACAGAAAGTATCGATTTGAATGTCAGTGCAGACGATGTCGATGCTTCTTTTGTTAATCAATTAAGATTAGTATTTTCGAAAATGTCAAATCTGTTAATGAAATACGTATCGCGTAATTATTTGCTTAATTACCGATGGGGTAAAGGGGTAAAACCTTCCATAGACTTACAGAAAATTGATTAACTACTCGAAAATATGGACTTCAGTCTTCCATATTTTGACGATCGGATTGCCCCATGTAGATATAATAGAACGTCTCAAACGAGACCTTTGATAAGAAAGGCACAACATGATGTTTGAGAAAGTTATGTCATTCGTATAGTGACCATATCGCATCGCTGTAAAATGGTGTCTACTAAAATACCAAATTATAAACTTCCCTTCGTATATTAGAATTTCTGTCATATTTTTAAAAATGTTGTTGCTGTCGTTCATTTCAATATAACTAAAATAAATGAAAGTAACAAAAAATTGAGCTCTAGCTTATAACGTTGATTGAATAAATATTTAATAAACGCCACAGAACATATAATTATAAACACTTATAAAAATTAATCATTTAAAAATGTCTTTTTGCAGTGGGGCGACCTCTATTGCTTGGTAGCCGCAGTTACATCGAAGTCAAGAATAACATTAGTGAATGCATCCTTTCTCCATGGATGCATCTATCGCATAATAATCTAACTTGGCACATCGACACTAGATGTCTCTGCAAGTCATAATTAGCTAAAAAATCCAAACTAGTTACTTATCGTAAGATAAAATTAACGTATATCGTCTTAATTAAAACCCACCCACCGCACAATTTAAAATTAAAACTGCATTCGGTGCGTTAATATATTTAAAGAGCGCCTAAATGCCGATTGTGTTTCATCTTCAAATTAACACTCATGTCGCTAACGGTTTAAAATTAGGGATACGTAAGAAGAGGTAGCAGAAATTAACATATTTTTCTGAGATAAATAAAACAAAAAAAGCGTCTTACATCTTGCAGATGTAACTAAGATGTGTACAACCTTTTTTGCGCCCTGTTATATTATTTTATTATCCTCGCAAAAAGTCTAATCAACAAAAAAAGGGTTCAAGGAACAGGACTGCAACTGCAATTCTGGTTCATTGTTGTGAATGAAAATTCTTGTCTGTATGCACGTTGATCAACGTTATACATAAGAAGAGGAACACTTAATAATTCGGTATGGAAAAATCCGAAATTTTTGTCTGCCGACAACTGACAACGTTTTGTCTAGACATGTGTACTATTCAAAATAAAAATTATTAAAAGCAATACCATACAATTTTCGAAAGCTAGCAATGTTCTTTAAACATGGATAGCTTCTACTATTTCTCTATATTTAATAAATTTGGAGCGTCTAAGTGCCTGTCTGTCTGTCGAGGGATCGTTTGTCCGGACTAATCCCGGAAACTGCTGAATCGATTTTAATGAAACATTCACTAAAATGTAGAGTATTTTTAGGGGTACCTTTTAGGCTATTTGTATTTCAGCAAAACTGGATCTTTCACCTAAAAATAAAATGAAATAAAAGAATTTCCAATTTTCGAAAGTGAATTTTTAGCATTTTCATACAGTTCTCGGCACGTAGAATGGGAATCCGAAAATCAAACTGGGTTATGACTAACCGTTTACGAGGTACAAGCATCCAAAGTTTCAAAATTTTCAAATGTTCACCAAATTTTCTAAGGTCGAAATTCAAAAGTCTTTATTTAGGATTTGAAAGTACCATAACATATAGATTTTGAGCCGTAGATTACGAATCTGAAAACCAAATGGAGCTACGACTTTTGGTTTGGGAGATATGAGAGTTTAAAGCTACGAAAAAAGTTCAAAGGGTCCTCCCTTCTTCCAAAACATCAAATTTTCTAAGGTCGAAATTCAAAAGTCATTATTTAGGATTTGAAAGTACCATAACATATAGATTTTCAGCCGTAGATTACGAATCTGAAAACCAAATTGAGCTACGACTTTTGGTTTGGTAGATATGAGAGTTTAAAACTACGAAAAAAGTTCAAAGGGTCGTCACCTTCTTCCAAAACATCAAATTTTCTAAGGTCGAAATTCAAAAGTCATTATTTAGGATTTGAAAGTACTATAACATATAGATTTTGAGCCGTAGATTACGAATCTAAAAACCAAATTGAGCTACGACTTTTGATTTGGGAGATATGAGAGTTTAAAGCTACGAAAAAAGTTCAAAGGGTCCCCCCTTCTTCCAAAACATCAAATTTTCTAAAGTTGAAATTCAAAAGTCATTATTTAGGATTTGAAAGTACCATAATATATAGATTTTGAGCCGTAGATTACGAATCTGAAAACCAAATTGAGCTACGACTTTTGGTTTGGGAGATATGAGAATTTAAAGTTACGAAAAAAGTTCAAAGGGTCCCCCCTTCTTCCAAAACATGCAAAAATTTCCATTTTTCGAAAAAGAGTTTATAGCATTTTCATAGAGTTCTTGGGACGTAGAATCGGAATCTGAAAACCAAATTGGGATATGACTATCCCTTTACGAGTAACAAGTCTCTAAAATTTCGAAATTTTCAAATTTTCACCAAGTTTCCTAAGGTCGAAATTCAAAAGTGATTATTTAGGATTTGAAAGTACCCTGTGTTATAGATTTTGACCCGTAGATTACGAATCTAAAAACCAAATTGAGCTATGACATTTGGTTTGGAAAATATTAGAGTTTAAACTTACGAAAATAATTCAAAGGGTCTCCCCCTTCTTCCAAAATATGCCAAAATTTCGGAAATATCTTGAAATTTCAGGACTAATTTCAAGATGTTTAACTTATTTCTTAAAATTTCGAAAAGTCAAAATTTCGAGAGAGGACTCAAGATTCTAAAATTTAAAAAAATGGCTTGTGGAAATGTCGAAACTTCCAAGAAGAAGTCGAACCTAATTAGGAGTACTTTCAATTTTTTTTTTCAAAGTGAAAGCTCAGAATTTTCGATTTTAACTTCCTTTGAGAATGTCAGGTTTCAGCCTGGAGTTTTTTTTTAATTTTGACTTTAAAATCAAAAACTATTTTTACAAATGTCGACTTTTCCTTTAAATTTTGTTTTCTTTAAATTGCTATTATAAAGTCGAAAATTTGGGGTCAAAGCTGAAAAGTAAAATTTAGAATTTTTAACACAAACGTGTTTTAAAATTTAATATTTAAATATTTTCAAGGATCTTCACATTTTAACTTTAAACTGGACATTCTGATCTTCAACTAAAAAAGAGATTGTTTTTTGTACATTAATTTCCACGTTTGTATAAAAGTTTTTCTATGGAAATTCACATATCATGTGAATGTCCGGCTCTGGCAAGGGATAGACATTCCAGCTTTGGAAATGCTCTGACTGAACCAAAGATAATAGTGGAAACATCCACAATGGAGGTTAGGAATAATAATAATAATAAAAGATTCTTCGACTTTTATCTTGATGGTCGTGAACTTGGTGCAAAATGTCGACTTTAAAATAAAAAATTAAAAATAATTGTTTACGTATCCCAAGTTTTTATTCGAAAAGTTTACTTTATTCTCGAAATTGCAACAATTTTTGGTAGATTTCAAAATTGAAATTTTAGTAAAAAGCTAGATATTTCATTAAAAAAAATTGGATAATTATAAAAAGTTCTAGTTTTTCCCAGTTTTCAGCTTTAAAGTTTCACAGAAAAGTTTTAAGAAAAAAACGAATATTATTATAAAAAGTTGAAGTTGAATGTGAAATTTCGAGGAAAGTGTTAATTCGTAGTCGAAAGGGGGAGAAAAATTTCAGAATTGCTACGAAATGTCTCGGTTTAAAATGTAAAGAGAAAATTTAAATAAAAAAAGGTATAACCCAGTTCAGCTTAAAAGTTAGAAACGAAATTGAAATTTTGAAAAAAAACTCCACATTTTCGAATTTTGAAATTGAAAAATCTTATATTTGAACTGGCAGCTTTGAAAAAAACTTATATTGAGGAACACTATAACTTTATAAAAACAAATAATTTTAATACGAATTTTCTAATAAAAAGGTCCAAATTTCGATTTTATTTTGAAAAAAAGTCGAAAGTTGTAGATACAGTGATAGTTTTAAAGAAGTCAAAATGTCTAAAATAGTCTGTGCTGGATTAAAGTTGAACCTCTAGAAATAATGGCAGAATGAGTAAATATTAAAAATTTTGAGCACTTATATTAAAAAATTAATTTTTTTATTTTACTCTTGTATTTTGGAGTCCAATTCAAAAATTTCCACATTCTTCCCAAATCTTTGATCTTTTTAACTCAAAATCTGGCAGGAAAATTCTAAAATTTAAAAAAAAAAAGTAAAAATAACTGGACAGAAGTTTAACTGTCGCGAAAAACTCGACCATTAACTTTTGAATAACCCATGAATTTTGCCGCCCTGGGAAATTTTCCAGCTTGCCCTCCCCTAGAGCGGATCCTGGACGTCAAATATTGAAGTTATGTCAATATCGTTAATCCCTAATCAAAATATTTGAACAACGAATTTATGAGAATAATGCCGAAGAAGAAGAAGAAAAAGAAGAAGAAGCAGGTGAAGACGACGACGAGAAAAAGGAAGCAAAAGAAGAAGAAGCAGAAGAAAAAGAAATGTCGATATAAAACTCTATGAAAAAAAAATTTCAGCTTTAACTCTTATTAAGATTTGATGGAACGGACTGGTCCTTGGTTATCTTCAAAAATTGAAACACAGAACTTGTCCCCTGAAACCAAGAAAAATTAAAAAACACAACAAAGGTTGCTCTAACGCGTTTCGACAGCCAAGCTGTCATCTTCAGAGAGAAAACTTCAGTTCAGTCAATTTTTTTCTTATTAAGATAAAATTTCAAACATTCTTCAACTTCTGAAAAACATATGATTGAACGACCCATGAATTTTGCCTCTCTGGGTATTTTTCCGGCTTGTTCTTTCCCAGATCGGATCCCGGACGTCAATATCGCTCAACCGAATGATTTAAAATTCTCAAAATTTATATCAGCGATGGATTGGTTTCCAGGCAGTTTGCTTGGCCGATGCCCTTAGCTGTCATACACTCGCAATGCCAAAGTAATAGTTAAAAAATTTAAAAGTTAAGTAGAAATAACTGGACAGAAGTTGAACTGTCGCGAAAAACTCGACCATTAACTTCTTTAAAATTTACTCTTTTCTTAAGCGTTCTTTAGAAAATTCGAATTTGGGTTTGCAAACGATTGAAATTTTGAGGATAATCTTTAAATTTCCGAAGTATTTTTTAAGCTTCAGCATAAAACAGAACTTTTGATTGTTTTTTTATATCAAAAATTAGAGTTTTCTAAAGCAAATGTGTAACGTTGTCTCTCAGGACTTAGTTTTCAGCGACTTTTGGGTTTTATCAAAATTCTAATTTAATTAATTAATAGAAATCATGGAGTGACGTTTGAAGGGTTTTTTTAAATATTTCATCAGTTGCGTGTCAAAATTTCAAATTGTTTTTAGAAATTTGTTATGGTTTTCGTTCATTCAATTAACTTCTAATTTTTGACACGTGTAAAGAAAGGAAGACAGAATGTCTTCAGTTTCCTTTTCTAGAAAATTTGTCGTTCGCCGTTCATTTATCTTCCCTTTGAGGTAATTTAGGTAATTTTGACCCTAGCCTGGTCGCAGACGCTTGAAAATAATTTAAATTAGGGAATAGCGCGTGCCAAAGTCGGATAACAATGAAATTGATTAACGTGCAACGCATATGCACCCCTATCTTTCTTAAGGAAAGCTGCACTGGGGTGTCTTAGGGTAAGAAACGGCAAACACCAAATCACAGCTGCTTAAGCTTTATTACACCTTTGCAGCTGTTGGATCTTTTACCGAATACTGTACCGAAATTGGGTTGCTTGCCCTGTTTATTACAATAATTACTATTATTTTATCAGGAATTTCAGCGGTCTACACCGGCTTTAAATTAAAGGCAATAAATATTGGGAAATTACGGTAGTATTGATAACGGCTGATTTTTTCGTTAGGGTAAAATCAAATTCGGCCAAAAATATTATCTAAACATAACATTTATAACGTCTATGATTTTATTTATTAATAGTTCTTACCCTCTATTTCGTCAACTAATTTGGGGAAATAACTGCAATGCAGCTGAATAAAAAACTGAAAAACTGAACTGAAATTGAATCAAATGTTTGAAATTACAGTCCAAATTGTAAGGCGGTAACGCAATACTATTGAAATCGATATTATAGATGCCTACTTTTATGGTAATAGTTCGAGAACCTAAGAAAAGAGGCCGCTGTCAGAATAACGATCACAGAGTTGACATTCTTATCTTTCTGTGTGATTGTTTAAATCATGCTTTGTATGAAGCGGTTATAAAGGTTATTTAGGCTTTCTGGATATAAGTTTACGATAAAAAGTAGCCTACTCACTATTCAACATCGTAAGAAAAGTTTATACAAATTTTCGTCAAAATAGCTTCAGTAATTGGGATGTGGGTTTAGTATGAAGTGGTTATAAAGGTTATTTAGGCTTTCTGGAAATAAATTTGGGATAAAAAGTAGCCTACTGTAATTTTGCATCGTAAGGTATGTTTATACAAATTTTCGTCAAATCGCTTGAGTAATTGAGCTCTGGAAAGAGGATAAACAAACAGACAAACATAGTTACTTTCGCATTTGTATGTTATTAAGGATGTATTCATGTGAGTAGATGTTGATTTGTATATTCAATTTTTAAGTATGAAATGAATATTTAATTAAATAGTTGCCTAAAAATGTAAATGATTATTTAAAAACTCCAAAGAATTTGATCCGATAGACATTTTTTTTACAATATTGATGTAAAGTTTCGATAAGAACAAACAACCCCTTGATCTCTGTATTGTTTATTCTAAATTAGTAGGTTTATATGTTACTGTTGCAACTTCAAGAATTCGAACGAAAAAGGTAATACGTGTAGGAAGTTACAAAAAAGCCAGGATACTAAAAACACTGTTATAATATTTAGCTCTTAAAATGGGCCAATATGATCTTATGAATGAAAGAACAGTATTTAAAATCTCAGGTAGGCGTTACACCTGTAGTACTTCCACCTGTTTTGCCTCTACCATTTAAAGATTATAACTATTATACTTAAAAGGCGAGTGGATAACTCTAAAAATAAAAAAAAATGCATGTAGGAAGCCTGTTTGTAAAGATTCCACGTATATATAAAAACTGGCAGTTTTCGTACATTTATCTTATTGTTAGCAAAAATGTACTGAAATATATTTAAAGATAGGAGGGCAGATTTAATTATCTGCCTACTTGGATACCCATCTTCTTCAAGAAATAGTATTTAGACATAATATCGATTGACGTTAACATACAAGAACTTCTCTAAAAAAATTGTTGTTAGTTCCCCTAAATAGTCCTCCACATTTTTCGAATTACCCTCCGAGAGTAAACTTTAAAGTTCGAGATTAAAATGGAAATTTCGAGATTAAAATGGAAATTTCGAGATTAAAATCGAAATTTCAAGAAAAAAGCTTTGAGATTAACCTTGAAATGTCATTAATCTAGAAATTTTGGGATTAAAGTAGAAATTTCGAGGTCTTTGTTTCGAAAGTTTAAAATCAATAATGTTTTGCTCTATTTTTGTTTTCATTTACTATAAATTTAGTCTCAAATTTATTATTTTGATTTTTCAATTTTCTAGGAGTGTCGGTCATAATTTCTCAACTTAAAATTTACACTCGAATTTGACAAAAAAACGTTGAACATTCGGGATGAAAATTGAAATAAAAAACTCTAAATTTGTAACAAAAGTCGACATTTCGAAAGCAAAGATTAAGTCACAAAGTACACAAAGTTGACAGTTTGAAAAGAGAGTCAAAATATATAAAAAAAACATTCGTTTTTTATGCATTTTGACTTTAGATGTGTCAGAAGTGTCGACCATAATTTCTTAATTTGAAATTAACACTCCAGTTTTCGAAGTAAAACATTCGAGATGAAAATTGAAGTAAAAAAACTCGAAACTTGCAAAAAAGTCGACATTTCAAAATGAAAGATTAGAGTACGAAATGTCCAAATTTGTATAAAACGTTGACATTTTGAAAAAAACTTAAAATGTTTAAAAAACCAATCGTGTTGATACTCAAAATTTCGAAAAAAAGTCATTTTTAGATTAAACCCCAAAATTTGGAAAAAACCTCGAATTAGAAAAAAATCGAGTTTCACAAACTCGTATCGAAAAAAAGTATAAATTTTGGGTTTGTAATCAAAGTTAAAAAACTAAAAATTTTGGAGAAAAAATTGACAATTTAAGAGAAACCAAAATTTTCTGTAAATTATTATTTTAAATTCGAGATTTTGGGATTAAAGTAGACATTTTGAGTTCTTTGTTTCGAAATTTCGGCATCAATAATGTTTGGCCCCCATTTTTGTTTTCGCTTACTATAAATTTAGTCTCAAATTCATTATTGTGATTTTTCAATTTTGTAGGAGTCGCAGCCATAATTTTTCAACTTAAAATTTGTACTCGAAATTTACAAAAAAAACGTTGAACATTCGAGATGAAAATTGAAATAAAAAACCCGAAATTTGTAACAAAAGTCGACATTTTGAAATTAAAGATTAAGTCTCGAATGTATATCATTTTTGTACCCAAGGTTGACAGTTTGAAAAGAAAGTCGAAATATATAAAAAAACATTCGTTTTCTATACATTTTGACCTTATATGTGTTAAAAGTGTTGACCATAATTTCTAAATTTGAAATTGACACTCCAATTTTCGAAGTAAAACATTCGAGATGAAAATTGAAATAAAAAACTCGAAACTTGTAAAAAAGTCGACATGTCAAAATGAAAGATTAAGTTTCGAGTAGTAGATGTCGACATTTGTATAAAATGTTGATATTTTGAAAAAAACTTGAAATTATTAAAAAACCAATCGTGCTAATACTCAAAATTTCGAAAAAAAGTCCTTTTGAGATTAAAGCCCAAATTTTGGAAAAAAACTCGAATTAGGAAAAATCGAGTTTCACAAACGCGTATCGAAAAAAAGTATAAATTTTGGGTTTGTAATCCAAGTTAAAGAACCAGAAATTTTGGAGAAAAAATTGACTATTTAAGAGAAACCAACATTTTCTGTAAATTATTTGTTTAAATTCGAAAATTTAACAAGATTGATAAAAAAAATCTCCAATTTTCAAGTTCTTAAAATACTTGAACAACGAATTTGTGAGAATAATGCCGAAAAAGAAAAAGAAGAAGAAGAAGAAAGTGATGAAGAAGGAGAAGAAGAAGGACGAGGAGGAGAAGAAGAAGAAGAAGAAGAAGAATAGGAAGAAGAAGATGAAGAAGAAGGAGGAGGAGGAGAAGAAAAAGAAGAAGAATAGGAAGAACAGAAAGAAGAGGAAGAAGAGGAAGAAGAGGAAGAAGAGGAAGAAGAGGTAGAAGAGGAAGAAGAAGAAGAAGAAGAAGAAGAAGAAGAAGATGATGATGATGATGATGATGATGAAGAAGAAGATGAAGATGAAGATGAAGATGAAGATGAAGATGAAGATGAAGATGAAGATGAAGATGAAGATGAAGATGAAGATGAAGATGAAGATGAAGATGAAGATGAAGATGAAGATGAAGATGAAGATGGAGATGGAGATGGAGATGGAGATGGAGATGGAGATGGAGATGGAGATGGAGATGGAGATGGAGATGGAGATGGAGATGGAGATGGAGATGGAGATGGAGATGGAGATGGAGATGGAGATGGAGATGGAGATGGAGATGGAGATGGAGATGAAGATGAAGATGAAGATGAAGATGAAGATGAAGATGAAGATGAAGATGAAGATGAAGATGAAGGTTAAGATGAAGATGAAGATGAAGATTGAAGATGGAGATGGGGATGGGGATGGGGATGGAGATGGAGATGGAGATGGAGATGGAGATGGAGATGGAGATGGAGATGAAGATGAAGATGAAGATGAAGATGAAGATGAAGATGGAGATGGAGATGGAGATGGAGATGGAGATGGAGATGGTGATGGAGATGGAGATGGAGATGAAGATGAAGATGGAGATGGAGATGGAGATGGAGATGGAGATGGAGATGGAGATGGAGATGGAGATGGAGATGGAGATGAAGATGGAGATGGAGATGGAGATGGAGATGGAGATGGAGATGGAGATGGAGATGGAGATGGAGATGGAGATGGAGATGGAGATGGAGATGGAGATGGTGATGGAGATGGAGATGGAGATGAAGATGAAGATGGAGATGGAGATGGAGATGGAGATGGAGATGGAGATGGAGATGGAGATGGAGATGGAGATGGAGATGGAGATGGAGATGGAGATGGAGATGGAGATGGAGATGGAGATGGAGATGGAGATGGAGATGGAGATGGAGATGGAGACGAAGAAGAAGATGAAGATGAAGATGAAGATGAAGGTTAAGATGAAGATGAAAATGAAGATGAAGATGAAGATGAAGATGGAGATGGAGATGGAGATGGAGATGCAGATGGAGATGGAGATTGAGATGGAGATGAAGATGAAGATAAAGATGAAGATGAAGATGAAGATGAAGATGAAGATGAAGATGAAGGTGAAGATGAAGATGAAGATGAAGATGAAGGTTAAGATGAAGATGAAGATCAAGATGAAGATGAAGATGAAGATGAAGATGGAGATGGAGATGGAGATGGAGATGGAGATGGAGATGGAGATGGAGATGGAGATGGAGATGGAGATGGAGATGGAGATGGAGATGGAGATGGAGATGGAGATGGAGATGGAGATGGAGATGGAGATGGAGATGGAGATGAAGATGAAGATGAAGATGAAGATGAAGATGAAGATGAAGATGAAGATGAAGATGAAGATGAAGATGAAGATGAAGATGAAGATGAAGATGAAGATGAAGATGAAGATGAAGATGAAGGTTAAAATGAAGATGAAGATGAAGATGAAGATGAAGATGAAGATGAAGATGAAGATGAAGATGAAGATGAAGATGAAGATGGAGATGGAGATGGAGATGGAGATGGAGATGGAGATGGAGATGGAGATAAAGGTGAAGATGAAGGTTAAGAGGAAGATGAAGATGAAGATGGAGATGGAGATGGAGATGGAGATGAAGATGAAGATTATTAAAAAAAAAGTTCAACATTTCTTAACTTTGAAGAACATACGATTGAATGACCCATGAATTTTGCCGCCCTGGGTAATAAATTTAATATTTACTTGGCAACACTGGCCCCTTGTCCAGTTTAGGCCTTATCAAGTCTAAATCCCTGACATCAGACATAAACATTGCGGAATGGTTTCTATTTTATATGTTCTGCGTTATAATTCCAAATAAAATTGTTAACATCGTTGAGAAAGGTTGAGTTTTACTTGAATAAAAATAGCCTGAAATGTATCCCTTAAAATACTCTACAATTTAGTAAAAGTTGTATTAAAACCGATTTCGCAGTTTTCGAGATTGGCCCAGACAAAAGATCACTCGACAGACAGACGTTTAGGCGCTTCACGGTTATCAATATAGCTTATACGTTATTTCTCAAAATATTGCTTATGCATTTTGCGTCAAATAATTTTGGTGTAAGTAGGAGTCATTAGTTTCACTTGGTTTTATATATTATTGTAAAATAGCGATTTAATTTTAAAATATTTACCATATTAATATATTTAAAAAAATGGTTAAAATAGTTAATAAATTAATGATGCACTTAGAGCGAACGCGCGTTTAGAGGGCGTTTCCCATTATGATATTTAATGACACTGAAAGAAAAACCGAAATTATCAGCGAAAGTAAACGGTAACACGCGTCATCTACCCAGTTCGTTAACAAGCGTTTGTAGTTGGTCTAATACCATATAAAATTGCACCTGGTTCATAGCTCGCGCTCATACAGGGTAGATATCAACGGCTAGGCAAGACGATAAGGGAGTGCACCCTACCATATATAAAACCCCTCACCATATTACACATGGTGCTATAACCGGACTAGCATGTTGCCTTATGCGTTTATCAACTGGGTCAATTAAAAGCCATTGCACTTTTTTCATGTATGTCTGTTTTTCTGTTCCATTTTTGTGATGATCAGGAAGTTTTGATCCTAAGTTTTGTCAAAGACAAACCTCAAAGGATACATTTTCTATGCGACAATATATTGGTACCATATATGGTACTTCCCAAATAGTTAGTTAATATACTACACTATATAAATATATTATACTATACTATATCCATTATACTATACTATATGCATTATACTATACTATATGCATTAAATATATAGTTACGAATCAAAAATCTGAAAGACGTTGGTGATGATGATAATACATACTAGGTGGTGTCTGTTTATCAGTCGTTAGACATGAAGTTCTGTTGAACTTGGCCATTTGCAGCTGTTGTAAAATAGCACGTCACGTGTCAAATCTTACAGGGGGACTTTTTCTCGTTTCTTGAAATACACAGAATCACATCGAACCCCTCTTAAATTATTATTTGTATAAACGAAATGATAATTCACAAATGTTATATTTAATCAAGAAACTCTTAGTTTTTCCCTTTTCTATTCAACATCTATTCATTCTATTCAACACATTATTCGACTTACTATTACTTATTCCAAAGTACAATACGATTGGTTAGCTGAAGCATTAGTTATCAGAACTAGTTTTTACTTTAATTAATTTAATAATCTATACCTGAAATGGAAAACAGATAAAAATATTGACGTCTGTGTTATCAAGAGTCCATCTAAGGCACGATGCAAGTGATGCATATCATTAGAAAAAAAATATATTTTAGAATAAAATGTCTATGCAAATAAAAAACCGAATCTTCTGTTCTTTAAATTTCTATTACTGAAATTTGTGGATGGCCCACTCTGTATATACAATACTTCTATAGTTCAAGTAAGCAGTGCGGTGAGCAAAATCTATGTTTTTGACTGAATTGACGAATTCTATCTTGGTTCATTTGTAAAACACAGTTCACGTGCTTCTTCGCCATGTTAAACTTGTAAACTTATGTTTCGTCACTGGTTTGATGAATGTTAAATTCTTTTAATTAGGTTTTACATCAACACGTTTTGCAAACAATTCGCTCGCTTTGGCACGAGTTCTGATGTTAAATATTCCAAGCTCGAAGAATCATTATCATTATTTTTTATTTATTTTTTAAAATTTTATTTATATTTATTTTTTAGTTATAGTAAAATTGTTTCTACTGAACCATTCCAATATTTTTGTGAGCTTTTTTGCATCTAAAAGACGAGTTGCCATTAACTTTATTTCAACATTTTCGTCTTCAGTTATCGATGGACGATTAAAATGAGCTTCGTCTTTTACCTTATCTGGACAACTGGTGCTACTTATGCAATTGAATTTCGGAATATAAATTGATCATCAAATAATTTCTGCACTACTTTAAGTGCTTCAGTAAGGCTGAGCAATGTTCACAAAAACTCAATATTAGGAGAGTAATGATCGATGTTTTAACATCGAGATACATACATTATTGATTCTAATGCACAGACCACCATAAACGCATAGCAAAGCTCTTGCTCTCTAGAAAGGTCCCAAAAGACTAGATTCTAATGCACAGACCAATAGTACAGGATATACTTCTTCCGGGATTGAACCGTGTCAAAGAACTACTAAAAGTGTTCGACGTTTCGCCCACCATCGTAGGGGGCTTATTCAGGAACAAAGAAAGAAAAATAGATGAAAAGAGGAATATGAGGGAATATGCAAAAAAGAAAAAGGCCAATTTCAAAACATCAGAGCACGGTAACTCAGTATGTCCACCATACCAGAGGCGAAACTCTTCTGAATTGAAAATTGGTACAAAGGATAAGAAAGTTTAGACAGAAGAGCACGGTAACTCAGTATGTCCACCATACCAGAGGCGAAACTGTACTGACTCTGGCCGTGGAAGCCTTCGTTATCATATTTTAAAAAACCTGTTTGACACACAATGTACTTGCAAGGGTTTCTTCAAGAACCTCAAGTAAGACATAATTTTGATGGAAGGGACTGGTCCATGGTTATCTTCAAAAATTGAAATACAAATCTTGTCCCCTGAAACCAAGAAAGATTAAAAAACACAACAGTTTTTTAATAGGCCAGTTAATTAGTTTAAAACACTTCTGGATGAATAAGACTAATATGTGGGTTGATGTGATACAATTTCAAATGAATTGGTAAGTTTCAACTTATGCATCATTAGATGCAACCAAGACATATTAAAAAACATAACAAAGGTTGCTCTAACGCGTTTCGATAGCCAAGCTAGCATCTTTAGAGAGATACTCTCTCTGAAGATTTGTATTTCTCTGAAGATTTATATTTTTCTGAAAATTTGTATTTCTTTGAAGATTTGTATTTCTCTGAAGATTTGTATTTCAATTTCTCAAGTAGGAGGCGAAAACAAAGACATATGGCGATAAATTGCTCTTCTAAATGACAAGAAATTGTAATTATCAGGAAACATTTTGCTCGGAAACGATTTACAGAATTTGGAAGATTTATAGGAAAAAAAGTCTCCATAGAAAGAAGATCTCATCATTGCGTCAACTTGGACTGTACAATAATTTGCAGTCTCTGACTGCCCTTTGTGCCTTAAGAATGTTGAGGAATATGAAGGAATATGCAAAAATAAAAGAATGAAAAGGCCAATTTCAAAACATCAGAGCACGGTAACTCAGTATGTCCACCATACCAGAGGCGAAACTCTTCTGAATTCAAAATTGGTACAAAGGATAAGAAAGTTTAGACAGAAGAGCACGGTAACTCAGTATGTTCACTATACCAGAGGCGAAACTCTTCGAAACCGACCCCTACGATGGTGGGCGAAACGTCGAACACTTTTAGTAGTTCTTTGACACGGCCAGTCTCGGAAGAAGTATATCCTGTACTGACTCTGGCCGTGGAAGCCTTCGTTATCACAGACCAATAGGTTTCAACATTTATCAGATTCGGAACTTGGACACCGGTTTCGACTGATGAGATCTAATCAGCAGATAATTTGGTTTCCAAACACCGAATCTGATAAATGTTCAAATTAATAGATTTAAAGCATGGACCAATAGGTCTGTGCATTAGAATCTAGTCTTCTGGGACCTTTCTAGAGAGCAACCACTTGGCTAGGCGTTTGTGGTTCAACTGTTGGTAGTTCGGTTACCTATGATCCACCAGAGGACTACAAACTGTAGTCTAGCTTGCATTCTACTTGCATATGCATAACTGAATTTAAACTGAATTTAAAACCTCCACCTTCATCTTGGAAAAAAACTGACTATTCAAAGTTTTAATTGTTACATTCAACCAAGTTATGTACAAGGTAACTTCGGTTACAAGAGTGGCTTAATGGCATGTATTTTGTGAACAACATCTTTAATTGTAGGATCACTTAGCCACGAGCGTTTAAGCGGTGAAGATTTTTATAATCTAAAATTTGTAGGAGGGACGGTTTCTGTGACGAATTTAAGTTCTGTTGATATTCATATTCACACCAGCGCAAATTGAATACATCCTCATCTGGAAGCGGAAATAGTAACCAGCAATGAAATGATCTTACAAATTTTCATTTATCCTAGAACGTGACAATGGGCTCTAAACGGAAGCAATTATTATTCGTAATCAATGCCGGTTTAACACCTTCACCTCCGACTTGTAAAGGCGTGTATCCAGCTCAACGTTTTTCATTAAAGAATTCTTTACGGACGCAGGATGTTAAGTACGATCGTTTATGCGGAGGAGATTCAAACCTTATGGCTTTACAACTAGGATTGGTGCTGGTTGCTATTATTTCCATTTTGGCTAAATGAAATAATTTCAAAATTTTCGCACTGACTGAAATACTGTCAATGGACGCCAGCTTTATTTTGTTAATGAAAATACCAACTTTTGATTTCATATTTGCAG